>OX101755.1:87031918-87631918 GCA_944452675.1 Tachina lurida
GAATTTAATAAAACTATACATCATCCATTTTTCATGCAAAAAAATTTTTATGAAAAAAATATAATGGACTATACATCGTCTTTTTTCAATTTTTTATGAAAAAATTTTATCGACTATAAATCGTCCGATTCGTGTGCAAATAATTAAATACACTATACATCGTCTATTTTAGATGCAAAAAATTAAATGGACTGACTATATATACAAAATTTAATGGACTATACATCGTCCATTTCTAAATTTAAAAAAAAAATTAAATTGACTATAATTCGTCTATTTCGTATCTAAAAAATTAAATGGACTATATACGTCGTCTTCTTTTCGTGCAAAGAATTTAATAAACTATACATCATCCATTTTTCATGGAAAAAATTTTTTTATGAAAAAAATATAATGGACTATACATCGTCTTTTTTTCAATTTTTTATGAAAAAATTTTATCGACTATAAATCGTCCGATTCGTGTGCAAATAATTATATAGACTATACATCGTCTATTTTAGATGCAAAAAATTAAATGGACTGACTATATATACAAAATTTAATGGACTATACATCGTCCATTTCTAAATTTAAAAAAAAAATTAAATTGACTATAATTCGTCTATTTCGTATCTAAAAAATTAATTGGACTATATACGTCGTCTTCTTTTCGTGCAAAGAATTTAATAAACTATATATCATCCATTTTTCATGCAAAAAATTTTTTTATGAAAAAAATATAATGGACTATACATCGTCTTTTTTCAATTTTGTATGAAAAAATTTTATCGACTATAAATCGTCCGATTCGTGTGCAAATAATTAAATAGACTATACATCGTCTATTTTAGATGCAAAAAATTAAATGGACTGACTATATATACAAAATTTAATGGACTATACATCGTCCATTTCTAAATTTAAAAAAAAAATTAAATTGACTATAATTCGTCTATTTCGTATCTAAAAAATTAAATGGACTATATACGTCGTCTTCTTTTCGTGCAAAGAATTTAATAAACTATACATCATCCATTTTTCATGCAAAAAATTTTTTTATGAAAAAAAATATAATGGACTATACATCGTCTTTTTTCAATTTTTTATGAAAAAATTTTATCGACTATAAATCGTCCGATTCGTGTGCAAATAATTAAATAGACAATACATCGTCTATTTTAGATGCAAAAAATTAAATGGACTGACTATATATACAAAATTTAATGGACTATACATCGTCCATTTCTAAATTTAAAAAAAAAATTAAATTGACAATAGTTCGTCTATTTCGTATCTAAAAAATTAAATGGACTATATACGTCGTCTTCTTTTCGTGCAAAGAATTTAATAAACTATACATCATCCATTTTTCATGAAAAAAATTTTTTTATGAAAAAAATATAATGGACTATACATCGTCTTTTTTTCAATTTTTTATGAAAAAATTTTATCGACTATAAATCGTCCGATTCGTGTGCAAATAATTAAATAGACTATACATCGTCTATTTTAGATGCAAAAAATTAAATGGACTGACTATATATACAAAATTTAATGGACTATACATCGTCCATTTCTAAATTTAAAAAAAAAATTAAATTGACTATAATTCGTCTATTTCGTATCTAAAAAATTAAATGGACTATATACGTCGTCTTCTTTTCGTGCAAAGAATTTAATAAACTATACATCATCCATTTTTCATGGAAAAAATTTTTTTATGAAAAAAATATAATGGACTATACATCGTCTTTTTTTCAATTTTTTATGAAAAAATTTTATCGACTATAAATCGTCCGATTCGTGTGCAAATAATTATATAGACTATACATCGTCTATTTTAGATGCAAAAAATTAAATGGACTGACTATATATACAAAATTTAATGGACTATACATCGTCCATTTCTAAATTAAAAAAAAAAATTAAATTGACTATAATTCGTCTATTTCGTATCTAAAAAATTAAATGGACTATATACGTCGTCTTCTTTTCGTGCAAAGAATTTAATAAACTATACATCATCCATTTTTCATGCAAAAAATTTTTTTATGAAAAAAATATAATGGACTATACATCGTCTTTTTTCAATTTTTTATGAAAAAATTTTATCGACTATAAATCGTCCGATTCGTGTGCAAATAATTAAATAGACAATACATCGTCTATTTTAGATGCAAAAAATTAAATGGACTGACTATATATACAAAATTTAATGGACTATACATCGTCCATTTCTAAATTTAAAAAAAAAATTAAATTGACTATAATTCGTCTATTTCGTATCTAAAAAATTAAATGGACTATATACGTCGTCTTCTTTTCGTGCAAAGAATTTAATAAACTATACATCATCCATTTTTCATGCAAAAAATTTTTTTATGAAAAAAAATATAATGGACTATACATCGTCTTTTTTCAATTTTTTATGAAAAAATTTTATCGACTATAAATCGTCCGATTCGTGTGCAAATAATTAAATAGACAATACATCGTCTATTTTAGATGCAAAAAATTAAATGGACTGACTATATATACAAAATTTAATGGACTATACATCGTCCATTTCTAAATTTAAAAAAAAATTAAATTGACTATAGTTCGTCTATTTCGTATCTAAAAAATTAAATGGACTATATACGTCGTCTTCTTTTCGTGCAAAGAATTTAATAAACTATACATCATCCATTTTTCATGCAAAAAATTTTTTTATGAAAAAAATATAATGGACTATACATCGTCTTTTTTTCAATTTTTTATGAAAAAATTTTATCGACTATAAATCGTCCGATTCGTGTGCAAATAATTATATAGACTATACATCGTCTATTTTAGATGCAAAAAATTAAATGGACTGACTATATATACAAAATTTAATGGACTATACATCGTCCATTTCTAAATTAAAAAAAAAAATTAAATTGACTATAATTCGTCTATTTCGTATCTAAAAAATTAAATGGACTATATACGTCGTCTTCTTTTCGTGCAAAGAATTTAATAAACTATACATCATCCATTTTTCATGCAAAAAATTTTTTTATGAAAAAAATATAATGGACTATACATCGTCTTTTTTCAATTTTTTATGAAAAAATTTTATCGACTATAAATCGTCCGATTCGTGTGCAAATAATTAAATAGACAATACATCGTCTATTTTAGATGCAAAAAATTAAATGGACTGACTATATATACAAAATTTAATGGACTATACATCGTCCATTTCTAAATTTAAAAAAAAAATTAAATTGACTATAATTCGTCTATTTCGTATCTAAAAAATTAAATGGACTATATACGTCGTCTTCTTTTCGTGCAAAGAATTTAATAAACTATACATCATCCATTTTTCATGCAAAAAATTTTTTTATGAAAAAAAATATAATGGACTATACATCGTCTTTTTTCAATTTTTTATGAAAAAATTTTATCGACTATAAATCGTCCGATTCGTGTGCAAATAATTAAATAGACAATACATCGTCTATTTTAGATGCAAAAAATTAAATGGACTGACTATATATACAAAATTTAATGGACTATACATCGTCCATTTCTAAATTTAAAAAAAAATTAAATTGACTATAGTTCGTCTATTTCGTATCTAAAAAATTAAATGGACTATATACGTCGTCTTCTTTTCGTGCAAAGAATTTAATAAACTATACATCATCCATTTTTCATGCAAAAAATTTTTTTATGAAAAAAATATAATGGACTATATACATCGTCTTTTTTTCAATTTTTTATGAAAAAATTTTATCGACTATAAATCGTCCGATTCGTGTGCAAATAATTAAATAGACTATACATCGTCTATTTTAGATGCAAAAAATTAAATGGACTGACTATATATACAAAATTTAATGGACTAT
The DNA here is from genome assembly GCA_944452675.1 of Tachina lurida. Lineage (NCBI taxonomy): Eukaryota > Metazoa > Arthropoda > Insecta > Diptera > Tachinidae > Tachina > Tachina lurida. The sequence continues at coordinate 87,035,779 of OX101755.1, forward strand.
ACATCGTCCATTTCTAAATTTAAAAAAAAAATTAAATTGACTATAATTCGTCTATTTCGTATCTAAAAAATTAAATGGACTATATACGTCGTCTTCTTTTCGTGCAAAGAATTTAATAAACTATACATCATCCATTTTTCATGCAAAAAAATTTTTTATGAAAAAAATATAATGGACTATACATCGTCTTTTTTCAATTTTTTATGAAAAAATTTTATCGACTATAAATCGTCCGATTCGTGTGCAAATAATTAAATAGACAATACATCGTCTATTTTAGATGTAAAAAATTAAATGGACTGACTATATATACAAAATTTAATGGACTATACATCGTCCATTTCTAAATTTAAAAAAAAAATTAAATTGACTATAATTCGTCTATTTCGTATCTAAAAAATTAAATGGACTATATACGTCGTCTTCTTTTCGTGCAAAGAATTTAATAAACTATACATCATCCATTTTTCATGCAAAAAATTTTTTTATGAAAAAAATATAATGGACTATACATCGTCTTTTTTTCAATTTTTTATGAAAAAATTTTATCGAATATAAATCGTCCGATTCGTGTGCAAATAATTATATAGACTATACATCGTCTATTTTAGATGCAAAAAATTAAATGGACTGACTATATATACAAAATTTAATGGACTATACATCGTCCATTTCTAAATTTAAAAAAAAAAATTAAATTGACTATAATTCGTCTATTTCGTATCTAAAAAATTAAATGGACTATATACGTCGTCTTCTTTTCGTGCAAAGAATTTAATAAACTATACATCATCCATTTTTCATGGAAAAAATTTTTTTATGAAAAAAATATAATGGACTATACATCGTCTTTTTTTCAATTTTTTATGAAAAAATTTTATCGACTATAAATCGTCCGATTCGTGTGCAAATAATTATATAGACTATACATCGTCTATTTTAGATGCAAAAAATTAAATGGACTGACTATATATACAAAATTTAATGGACTATACATCGTCCATTTCTAAATTTAAAAAAAAAATTAAATTGACTATAATTCGTCTATTTCGTATCTAAAAAATTAAATGGACTATATACGTCGTCTTCTTTTCGTGCAAAGAATTTAATAAACTATACATCATCCATTTTTCATGCAAAAAATTTTTTTATGAAAAAAATATAATGGACTATACATCGTCTTTTTTCAATTTTGTATGAAAAAATTTTATCGACTATAAATCGTCCGATTCGTGTGCAAATAATTAAATAGACAATACATCGTCTATTTTAGATGCAAAAAATTAAATGGACTGACTATATATACAAAATTTAATGGACTATACATCGTCCATTTCTAAATTTAAAAAAAAATTAAATTGACTATAATTCGTCTATTTCGTATCTAAAAAATTAAATGGACTATATACGTCGTCTTCTTTTCGTGCAAAGAATTTAATAAACTATACATCATCCATTTTTCATGCAAAAAATTTTTTTATGAAAAAAAATATAATGGACTATACATCGTCTTTTTTAAATTTTTTATGAAAAAATTTTATCGACTATAAATCGTCCGATTCGTGTGCAAATAATTAAATAGACAATACATCGTCTATTTTAGATGCAAAAAATTAAATGGACTGACTATATATACAAAATTTAATGGACTATACATCGTCCATTTCTAAATTTAAAAAAAAAATTAAATTGACAATAGTTCGTCTATTTCGTATCTAAAAAATTAAATGGACTATATACGTCGTCTTCTTTTCGTGCAAAGAATTTAATAAACTATACATCATCCATTTTTCATGCAAAAAATTTTTTTATGAAAAATATATTATACATCGTCTTTTTTTCAATTTTTTATGAAAAAATTTTATCGACTATAAATCGTCCGATTCGTGTGCAAATAATTAAATAGACTATACATCGTCTATTTTAGATGCAAAAAATTAAATGGACTGACTATATATATAAAATTTAATGGACTATACATCGTCCATTTCTAAATTTAAAAAAAAATTAAATTGACTATAATTCGTCTATTTCGTATCTAAAAAATTAAATGGACTATATACGTCGTCTTCTTTTCGTGCAAAGAATTTAATAAACTATACATCATCCATTTTTCATGGAAAAAATTTTTTTATGAAAAAAATATAATGGACTATACATCGTCTTTTTTTCAATTTTTTATGAAAAAATTTTATCGACTATAAATCGTCCGATTCGTGTGCAAATAATTATATAGACTATACATCGTCTATTTTAGATGCAAAAAATTAAATGGACTGACTATATATACAAAATTTAATGGACTATACATCGTCCATTTCTAAATTTAAAAAAAAAATTAAATTGACTATAATTCGTCTATTTCGTATCTAAAAAATTAAATGGACTATATACGTCGTCTTCTTTTCGTGCAAAGAATTTAATAAACTATACATCATCCATTTTTCATGCAAAAAATTTTTTTATGAAAAAAATATAATGGACTATACATCGTCTTTTTTCAATTTTTTATGAAAAAATTTTATCGACTATAAATCGTCCGATTCGTGTGCAAATAATTAAATAGACAATACATCGTCTATTTTAGATGCAAAAAATTAAATGGACTGACTATATATACAAAATTTAATGGACTATACATCGTCCATTTCTAAATTTAAAAAAAAATTAAATTGACTATAATTCGTCTATTTCGTATCTAAAAAATTAAATGGACTATATACGTCGTCTTCTTTTCGTGCAAAGAATTTAATAAACTATACATCATCCATTTTTCATGCCAAAAATTTTTTTATGAAAAAAAATATAATGGACTATACATCGTCTTTTTTCAATTTTTTATGAAAAAATTTTATCGACTATAAATCGTCCGATTCGTGTGCAAATAATTAAATAGACAATACATCGTCTATTTTAGATGCAAAAAATTAAATGGACTGACTATATATACAAAATTTAATGGACTATACATCGTCCATTTCTAAATTTAAAAAAAAATTAAATTGACTATAGTTCGTCTATTTCGTATCTAAAAAATTAAATGGACTATATACGTCGTCTTCTTTTCGTGCAAAGAATTTAATAAACTATACATCATCCATTTTTCATGCAAAAAATTTTTTTATGAAAAAAATATAATGGACTATACATCGTCTTTTTTTCAATTTTTTATGAAAAAATTTTATCGACTATAAATCGTCCGATTCGTGTGCAAATAATTAAATAGACTATACATCGTCTATTTTAGATGCAAAAAATTAAATGGACTGACTATATATACAAAATTTAATGGACTATACATCGTCCATTTCTAAATTTAAAAAAAAAATTAAATTGACTATAATTCGTCTATTTCGTATCTAAAAAATTAAATGGACTATATACGTCGTCTTCTTTTCGTGCAAAGAATTTAATAAACTATACATCATCCATTTTTCATGCAAAAAAATTTTTTATGAAAAAAATATAATGGAGTATACATCGTCTTTTTTCAATTTTTTATGAAAAAATTTTATCGACTATAAATCGTCCGATTCGTGTGCAAATAATTATATAGACTATACATCGTCTATTTTAGATGCAAAAAATTAAATGGACTGACTATATATACAAAATTTAATGGACTATACATCGTCCATTTCTAAATTTAAAAAAAAAATTAAATTGACAATAGTTCGTCTATTTCGTATCTAAAAAATTAAATGGACTATATACGTCGTCTTCTTTTCGTGCAAAGAATTTAATAAACTATACATCATCCATTTTTCATGCAAAAAATTTTTTTATGAAAAATATATTATACATCGTCTTTTTTTCAATTTTTTATGAAAAAATTTTATCGACTATAAATCGTCCGATTCGTGTGCAAATAATTATATAGACTATACATCGTCTATTTTAGATGCAAAAAATTAAATGGACTGACTATATATACAAAATTTAATGGACTATACATCGTCCATTTCTAAATTTAAAAAAAAAATTAAATTGACTATAATTCGTCTATTTCGTATCTAAAAAATTAAATGGACTATATACGTCGTCTTCTTTTCGTGCAAAGAATTTAATAAACTATACATCATCCATTTTTCATGCAAAAAATTTTTTTATGAAAAAAATATAATGGACTATACATCGTCTTTTTTCAATTTTGTATGAAAAAATTTTATCGACTATAAATCGTCCGATTCGTGTGCAAATAATTAAATAGACAATACATCGTCTATTTTAGATGCAAAAAATTAAATGGACTGACTATATATACAAAATTTAATGGACTATACATCGTCCATTTCTAAATTTAAAAAAAAATTAAATTGACTATAATTCGTCTATTTCGTATCTAAAAAATTAAATGGACTATATACGTCGTCTTCTTTTCGTGCAAAGAATTTAATAAACTATACATCATCCATTTTTCATGCAAAAAATTTTTTTATGAAAAAAAATATAATGGACTATACATCGTCTTTTTTAAATTTTTTATGAAAAAATTTTATCGACTATAAATCGTCCGATTCGTGTGCAAATAATTAAATAGACAATACATCGTCTATTTTAGATGCAAAAAATTAAATGGACTGACTATATATACAAAATTTAATGGACTATACATCGTCCATTTCTAAATTTAAAAAAAAAATTAAATTGACAATAGTTCGTCTATTTCGTATCTAAAAAATTAAATGGACTATATACGTCGTCTTCTTTTCGTGCAAAGAATTTAATAAACTATACATCATCCATTTTTCATGCAAAAAATTTTTTTATGAAAAATATATTATACATCGTCTTTTTTTCAATTTTTTATGAAAAAATTTTATCGACTATAAATCGTCCGATTCGTGTGCAAATAATTAAATAGACTATACATCGTCTATTTTAGATGCAAAAAATTAAATGGACTGACTATATATATAAAATTTAATGGACTATACATCGTCCATTTCTAAATTTAAAAAAAAAATTAAATTGACTATAATTCGTCTATTTCGTATCTAAAAAATTAAATGGACTATATACGTCGTCTTCTTTTCGTGCAAAGAATTTAATAAACTATACATCATCCATTTTTCATGGAAAAAATTTTTTTATGAAAAAAATATAATGGACTATACATCGTCTTTTTTTCAATTTTTTATGAAAAAATTTTATCGACTATAAATCGTCCGATTCGTGTGCAAATAATTATATAGACTATACATCGTCTATTTTAGATGCAAAAAATTAAATGGACTGACTATATATACAAAATTTAATGGACTATACATCGTCCATTTCTAAATTTAAAAAAAAAATTAAATTGACTATAATTCGTCTATTTCGTATCTAAAAAATTAAATGGACTATATACGTCGTCTTCTTTTCGTGCAAAGAATTTAATAAACTATACATCATCCATTTTTCATGCAAAAAATTTTTTTATGAAAAAAATATAATGGACTATACATCGTCTTTTTTCAATTTTTTATGAAAAAATTTTATCGACTATAAATCGTCCGATTCGTGTGCAAATAATTAAATAGACAATACATCGTCTATTTTAGATGCAAAAAATTAAATGGACTGACTATATATACAAAATTTAATGGACTATACATCGTCCATTTCTAAATTTAAAAAAAAATTAAATTGACTATAATTCGTCTATTTCGTATCTAAAAAATTAAATGGACTATATACGTCGTCTTCTTTTCGTGCAAAGAATTTAATAAACTATACATCATCCATTTTTCATGCCAAAAATTTTTTTATGAAAAAAAATATAATGGACTATACATCGTCTTTTTTCAATTTTTTATGAAAAAATTTTATCGACTATAAATCGTCCGATTCGTGTGCAAATAATTAAATAGACAATACATCGTCTATTTTAGATGCAAAAAATTAAATGGACTGACTATATATACAAAATTTAATGGACTATACATCGTCCATTTCTAAATTTAAAAAAAAATTAAATTGACTATAGTTCGTCTATTTCGTATCTAAAAAATTAAATGGACTATATACGTCGTCTTCTTTTCGTGCAAAGAATTTAATAAACTATACATCATCCATTTTTCATGCAAAAAATTTTTTTATGAAAAAAATATAATGGACTATACATCGTCTTTTTTTCAATTTTTTATGAAAAAATTTTATCGACTATAAATCGTCCGATTCGTGTGCAAATAATTAAATAGACTATACATCGTCTATTTTAGATGCAAAAAATTAAATGGACTGACTATATATACAAAATTTAATGGACTATACATCGTCCATTTCTAAATTTAAAAAAAAAATTAAATTGACTATAATTCGTCTATTTCGTATCTAAAAAATTAAATGGACTATATACGTCGTCTTCTTTTCGTGCAAAGAATTTAATAAACTATACATCATCCATTTTTCATGCAAAAAAATTTTTTATGAAAAAAATATAATGGAGTATACATCGTCTTTTTTCAATTTTTTATGAAAAAATTTTATCGACTATAAATCGTCCGATTCGTGTGCAAATAATTATATAGACTATACATCGTCTATTTTAGATGCAAAAAATTAAATGGACTGACTATATATACAAAATTTAATGGACTATACATCGTCCATTTCTAAATTTAAAAAAAAAATTAAATTGACAATAGTTCGTCTATTTCGTATCTAAAAAATTAAATGGACTATATACGTCGTCTTCTTTTCGTGCAAAGAATTTAATAAACTATACATCATCCATTTTTCATGCAAAAAATTTTTTTATGAAAAATATATTATACATCGTCTTTTTTTCAATTTTTTATGAAAAAATTTTATCGACTATAAATCGTCCGATTCGTGTGCAAATAATTATATAGACTATACATCGTCTATTTTAGATGCAAAAAATTAAATGGACTGACTATATATACAAAATTTAATGGACTATACATCGTCCATTTCTAAATTTAAAAAAAAAATTAAATTGACTATAATTCGTCTATTTCGTATCTAAAAAATTAAATGGACTATATACGTCGTCTTCTTTTCGTGCAAAGAATTTAATAAACTATACATCATCCATTTTTCATGCAAAAAATTTTTTTATGAAAAAAATATAATGGACTATACATCGTCTTTTTTCAATTTTGTATGAAAAAATTTTATCGACTATAAATCGTCCGATTCGTGTGCAAATAATTAAATAGACAATACATCGTCTATTTTAGATGCAAAAAATTAAATGGACTGACTATATATACAAAATTTAATGGACTATACATCGTCCATTTCTAAATTTAAAAAAAAATTAAATTGACTATAATTCGTCTATTTCGTATCTAAAAAATTAAATGGACTATATACGTCGTCTTCTTTTCGTGCAAAGAATTTAATAAACTATACATCATCCATTTTTCATGCAAAAAATTTTTTTATGAAAAAAAATATAATGGACTATACATCGTCTTTTTTAAATTTTTTATGAAAAAATTTTATCGACTATAAATCGTCCGATTCGTGTGCAAATAATTAAATAGACAATACATCGTCTATTTTAGATGCAAAAAATTAAATGGACTGACTATATATACAAAATTTAATGGACTATACATCGTCCATTTCTAAATTTAAAAAAAAAATTAAATTGACAATAGTTCGTCTATTTCGTATCTAAAAAATTAAATGGACTATATACGTCGTCTTCTTTTCGTGCAAAGAATTTAATAAACTATACATCATCCATTTTTCATGCAAAAAATTTTTTTATGAAAAATATATTATACATCGTCTTTTTTTCAATTTTTTATGAAAAAATTTTATCGACTATAAATCGTCCGATTCGTGTGCAAATAATTAAATAGACTATACATCGTCTATTTTAGATGCAAAAAATTAAATGGACTGACTATATATATAAAATTTAATGGACTATACATCGTCCATTTCTAAATTTAAAAAAAAAATTAAATTGACTATAATTCGTCTATTTCGTATCTAAAAAATTAAATGGACTATATACGTCGTCTTCTTTTCGTGCAAAGAATTTAATAAACTATACATCATCCATTTTTCATGGAAAAAATTTTTTTATGAAAAAAATATAATGGACTATACATCGTCTTTTTTTCAATTTTTTATGAAAAAATTTTATCGACTATAAATCGTCCGATTCGTGTGCAAATAATTATATAGACTATACATCGTCTATTTTAGATGCAAAAAATTAAATGGACTGACTATATATACAAAATTTAATGGACTATACATCGTCCATTTCTAAATTTAAAAAAAAAATTAAATTGACTATAATTCGTCTATTTCGTATCTAAAAAATTAAATGGACTATATACGTCGTCTTCTTTTCGTGCAAAGAATTTAATAAACTATACATCATCCATTTTTCATGCAAAAAATTTTTTTATGAAAAAAATATAATGGACTATACATCGTCTTTTTTCAATTTTTTATGAAAAAATTTTATCGACTATAAATCGTCCGATTCGTGTGCAAATAATTAAATAGACAATACATCGTCTATTTTAGATGCAAAAAATTAAATGGACTGACTATATATACAAAATTTAATGGACTATACATCGTCCATTTCTAAATTTAAAAAAAAATTAAATTGACTATAATTCGTCTATTTCGTATCTAAAAAATTAAATGGACTATATACGTCGTCTTCTTTTCGTGCAAAGAATTTAATAAACTATACATCATCCATTTTTCATGCCAAAAATTTTTTTATGAAAAAAAATATAATGGACTATACATCGTCTTTTTTCAATTTTTTATGAAAAAATTTTATCGACTATAAATCGTCCGATTCGTGTGCAAATAATTAAATAGACAATACATCGTCTATTTTAGATGCAAAAAATTAAATGGACTGACTATATATACAAAATTTAATGGACTATACATCGTCCATTTCTAAATTTAAAAAAAAATTAAATTGACTATAGTTCGTCTATTTCGTATCTAAAAAATTAAATGGACTATATACGTCGTCTTCTTTTCGTGCAAAGAATTTAATAAACTATACATCATCCATTTTTCATGCAAAAAATTTTTTTATGAAAAAAATATAATGGACTATACATCGTCTTTTTTTCAATTTTTTATGAAAAAATTTTATCGACTATAAATCGTCCGATTCGTGTGCAAATAATTAAATAGACTATACATCGTCTATTTTAGATGCAAAAAATTAAATGGACTGACTATATATACAAAATTTAATGGACTATACATCGTCCATTTCTAAATTTAAAAAAAAAATTAAATTGACTATAATTCGTCTATTTCGTATCTAAAAAATTAAATGGACTATATACGTCGTCTTCTTTTCGTGCAAAGAATTTAATAAACTATACATCATCCATTTTTCATGCAAAAAAATTTTTTATGAAAAAAATATAATGGAGTATACATCGTCTTTTTTCAATTTTTTATGAAAAAATTTTATCGACTATAAATCGTCCGATTCGTGTGCAAATAATTATATAGACTATACATCGTCTATTTTAGATGCAAAAAATTAAATGGACTGACTATATATACAAAATTTAATGGACTATACATCGTCCATTTCTAAATTTAAAAAAAAAATTAAATTGACAATAGTTCGTCTATTTCGTATCTAAAAAATTAAATGGACTATATACGTCGTCTTCTTTTCGTGCAAAGAATTTAATAAACTATACATCATCCATTTTTCATGCAAAAAATTTTTTTATGAAAAATATATTATACATCGTCTTTTTTTCAATTTTTTATGAAAAAATTTTATCGACTATAAATCGTCCGATTCGTGTGCAAATAATTATATAGACTATACATCGTCTATTTTAGATGCAAAAAATTAAATGGACTGACTATATATACAAAATTTAATGGACTATACATCGTCCATTTCTAAATTTAAAAAAAAAATTAAATTGACTATAATTCGTCTATTTCGTATCTAAAAAATTAAATGGACTATATACGTCGTCTTCTTTTCGTGCAAAGAATTTAATAAACTATACATCATCCATTTTTCATGCAAAAAATTTTTTTATGAAAAAAATATAATGGACTATACATCGTCTTTTTTCAATTTTGTATGAAAAAATTTTATCGACTATAAATCGTCCGATTCGTGTGCAAATAATTAAATAGACAATACATCGTCTATTTTAGATGCAAAAAATTAAATGGACTGACTATATATACAAAATTTAATGGACTATACATCGTCCATTTCTAAATTTAAAAAAAAATTAAATTGACTATAATTCGTCTATTTCGTATCTAAAAAATTAAATGGACTATATACGTCGTCTTCTTTTCGTGCAAAGAATTTAATAAACTATACATCATCCATTTTTCATGCAAAAAATTTTTTTATGAAAAAAAATATAATGGACTATACATCGTCTTTTTTAAATTTTTTATGAAAAAATTTTATCGACTATAAATCGTCCGATTCGTGTGCAAATAATTAAATAGACAATACATCGTCTATTTTAGATGCAAAAAATTAAATGGACTGACTATATATACAAAATTTAATGGACTATACATCGTCCATTTCTAAATTTAAAAAAAAAATTAAATTGACAATAGTTCGTCTATTTCGTATCTAAAAAATTAAATGGACTATATACGTCGTCTTCTTTTCGTGCAAAGAATTTAATAAACTATACATCATCCATTTTTCATGCAAAAAATTTTTTTATGAAAAATATATTATACATCGTCTTTTTTTCAATTTTTTATGAAAAAATTTTATCGACTATAAATCGTCCGATTCGTGTGCAAATAATTAAATAGACTATACATCGTCTATTTTAGATGCAAAAAATTAAATGGACTGACTATATATATAAAATTTAATGGACTATACATCGTCCATTTCTAAATTTAAAAAAAAAATTAAATTGACTATAATTCGTCTATTTCGTATCTAAAAAATTAAATGGACTATATACGTCGTCTTCTTTTCGTGCAAAGAATTTAATAAACTATACATCATCCATTTTTCATGGAAAAAATTTTTTTATGAAAAAAATATAATGGACTATACATCGTCTTTTTTTCAATTTTTTATGAAAAAATTTTATCGACTATAAATCGTCCGATTCGTGTGCAAATAATTATATAGACTATACATCGTCTATTTTAGATGCAAAAAATTAAATGGACTGACTATATATACAAAATTTAATGGACTATACATCGTCCATTTCTAAATTTAAAAAAAAAATTAAATTGACTATAATTCGTCTATTTCGTATCTAAAAAATTAAATGGACTATATACGTCGTCTTCTTTTCGTGCAAAGAATTTAATAAACTATACATCATCCATTTTTCATGCAAAAAATTTTTTTATGAAAAAAATATAATGGACTATACATCGTCTTTTTTAAATTTTTTATGAAAAAATTTTATCGACTATAAATCGTCCGATTCGTGTGCAAATAATTAAATAGACAATACATCGTCTATTTTAGATGCAAAAAATTAAATGGACTGACTATATATACAAAATTTAATGGACTATACATCGTCCATTTCTAAATTTAAAAAAAAATTAAATTGACTATAATTCGTCTATTTCGTATCTAAAAAATTAAATGGACTATATACGTCGTCTTCTTTTCGTGCAAAGAATTTAATAAACTATACATCATCCATTTTTCATGCCAAAAATTTTTTTATGAAAAAAAATATAATGGACTATACATCGTCTTTTTTCAATTTTTTATGAAAAAATTTTATCGACTATAAATCGTCCGATTCGTGTGCAAATAATTAAATAGACAATACATCGTCTATTTTAGATGCAAAAAATTAAATGGACTGACTATATATACAAAATTTAATGGACTATACATCGTCCATTTCTAAATTTAAAAAAAAAATTAAATTGACTATAGTTCGTCTATTTCGTATCTAAAAAATTAAATGGACTATATACGTCGTCTTCTTTTCGTGCAAAGAATTTAATAAACTATACATCATCCATTTTTCATGCAAAAAATTTTTTTATGAAAAAAATATAATGGACTATACATCGTCTTTTTTTCAATTTTTTATGAAAAAATTTTATCGACTATAAATCGTCCGATTCGTGTGCAAATAATTAAATAGACTATACATCGTCTATTTTAGATGCAAAAAATTAAATGGACTGACTATATATACAAAATTTAATGGACTATACATCGTCCATTTCTAAATTTAAAAAAAAAATTAAATTGACTATAATTCGTCTATTTCGTATCTAAAAAATTAAATGGACTATATACGTCGTCTTCTTTTCGTGCAAAGAATTTAATAAACTATACATCATCCATTTTTCATGCAAAAAAATTTTTTATGAAAAAAATATAATGGAGTATACATCGTCTTTTTTCAATTTTTTATGAAAAAATTTTATCGACTATAAATCGTCCGATTCGTGTGCAAATAATTAAATAGACAATACATCGTCTATTTTAGATGTAAAAAATTAAATGGACTGACTATATATACAAAATTTAATGGACTATACATCGTCCATTTCTAAATTTAAAAAAAAAATTAAATTGACTATAATTCGTCTATTTCGTATCTAAAAAATTAAATGGACTATATACGTCGTCTTCTTTTCGTGCAAAGAATTTAATAAACTATACATCATCCATTTTTCATGCAAAAAATTTTTTTATGAAAAAAATATAATGGACATACATCGTCTTTTTTCAATTTTTTATGAAAAAATTTTATCGACTATAAATCGTCCGATTCGTGTGCAAATAATTAAATAGACTATACATCGTCTATTTTAGATGCAAAAAATTAAATGGACTGACTATATATACAAAATTTAATGGACTATACATCGTCCATTTCTAAATTTAAAAAAAAATTAAATTGACTATAATTCGTCTATTTCGTATCTAAAAAATTAAATGGACTATATACGTCGTCTTCTTTTCGTGCAAAGAATTTAATAAACTATACATCATCCATTTTTCATGCAAAAAAATTTTTTATGAAAAAAATATAATGGACTATACATCGTCTTTTTTCAATTTTTTATGAAAAAATTTTATCGACTATAAATCGTCCGATTCGTGTGCAAATAATTAAATAGACAATACATCGTCTATTTTAGATGTAAAAAATTAAATGGACTGACTATATATACAAAATTTAATGGACTATACATCGTCCATTTCTAAATTTAAAAAAAAAATTAAATTGACTATAATTCGTCTATTTCGTATCTAAAAAATTAAATGGACTATATACGTCGTCTTCTTTTCGTGCAAAGAATTTAATAAACTATACATCATCCATTTTTCATGCAAAAAATTTTTTTATGAAAAAAATATAATGGACTATACATCGTCTTTTTTCAATTTTTTATGAAAAAATTTTATCGACTATAAATCGTCCGATTCGTGTGCAAATAATTAAATAGACTATACATCGTCTATTTTAGATGCAAAAAATTAAATGGACTGACTATATATACAAAATTTAATGGACTATACATCGTCCATTTCTAAATTTAAAAAAAAATTAAATTGACTATAATTCGTCTATTTCGTATCTAAAAAATTAAATGGACTATATACGTCGTCTTCTTTTCGTGCAAAGAATTTAATAAACTATACATCATCCATTTTTCATGCAAAAAATTTTTTTATGAAAAAAATATAATGGACTATACATCGTCTTTTTTTCAATTTTTTATGAAAAAATTTTATCGACTATAAATCGTCCGATTCGTGTGCAAATAATTATATAGACTATACATCGTCTATTTTAGATGCAAAAAATTAAATGGACTGACTATATATACAAAATTTAATGGACTATACATCGTCCATTTCTAAATTTAAAAAAAAAATTAAATTGACTATAATTCGTCTATTTCGTATCTAAAAAATTAAATGGACTATATACGTCGTCTTCTTTTCGTGCAAAGAATTTAATAAACTATACATCATCCATTTTTCATGCAAAAAATTTTTTTATGAAAAAAATATAATGGACTATACATCGTCTTTTTTCAATTTTTTATGAAAAAATTTTATCGACTATAAATCGTCCGATTCGTGTGCAAATAATTAAATAGACAATACATCGTCTATTTTAGATGCAAAAAATTAAATGGACTGACTATATATACAAAATTTAATGGACTATACATCGTCCATTTCTAAATTTAAAAAAAAAATTAAATTGACTATAATTCGTCTATTTCGTATCTAAAAAATTAAATGGACTATATACGTCGTCTTCTTTTCGTGCAAAGAATTTAATAAACTATACATCATCCATTTTTCATGGAAAAAATTTTTTTATGAAAAAAAATATAATGGACTATATATCGTCTTTTTACAATTTTTTATGAAAAAATTTTATCGACTATAAATCGTCCGATTCGTGTGCAAATAATTAAATAGACAATACATCGTCTATTTTAGATGCAAAAAATTAAATGGACTGACTATATATACAAAATTTAATGGACTATACATCGTCCATTTCTAAATTTAAAAAAAAAAATTAAATTGACTATAGTTCGTCTATTTCGTATCTAAAAAATTAAATGGACTATATACGTCGTCTTCTTTTCGTGCAAAGAATTTAATAAACTATACATCATCCATTTTTCATGCAAAAAATTTTTTTATGAAAAAAATTTAATGGACTATACATCGTCTTTTTTCAACTTTTTATGAAAAAATTTTATCGACTATAAATCGTCCGATTCGTGTGCAAATAATTAAATAGACAATACATCGTCTATTTTAGATGTAAAAAATTAAATGGACTGACTATATATACAAAATTTAATGGACTATACATCGTCCATTTCTAAATTTAAAAAAAAAAATTAAATTGACTATAATTCGTCTATTTCGTATCTAAAAAATTAAATGGACTATATACGTCGTCTTCTTTTCGTGCAAAGAATTTAATAAACTATACATCATCCATTTTTCATGCAAAAAATTTTTTTATGAAAAAAATATAATGGACTATACATCGTCTTTTTTCAATTTTTTATGAAAAAATTTTATCGACTATAAATCGTCCGATTCGTGTGCAAATAATTAAATAGACTATACATCGTCTATTTTAGATGCAAAAAATTAAATGGACTGACTATATATACAAAATTTAATGGACTATACATCGTCCATTTCTAAATTTAAAAAAAAAATTAAATTGACTATAATTCGTCTATTTCGTATCTAAAAAATTAAATGGACTATATACGTCGTCTTCTTTTCGTGCAAAGAATTTAATAAATTATACATCATCCATTTTTCATGCAAAAAATTTTTTTATGAAAAAAATATAATGGACTATACATCGTCTTTTTTAAATTTTTTATGAAAAAATTTTATCGACTATAAATCGTCCGATTCGTGTGCAAATAATTAAATAGACTATACATCGTCTATTTTAGATGCAAAAAATTAAATGAACTGACTATATATACAAAATTTAATGGACTATACATCGTCCATTTCTAAATTTAAAAAAAAATTAAATTGACTATAATTCGTCTATTTCGTATCTAAAAAATTAAATGGACTATATACGTCGTCTTCTTTTCGTGCAAAGAATTTAATAAACTATACATCATCCATTTTTCATGCAAAAAATTTTTTTATGAAAAAAATATAATGGACTATACATCGTCTTTTTTTCAATTTTTTATGAAAAAATTTTATCGACTATAAATCGTCCGATTCGTGTGCAAATAATTATATAGACTATACATCGTCTATTTTAGATGCAAAAAATTAAATGGACTGACTATATATACAAAATTTAATGGACTATACATCGTCCATTTCTAAATTTAAAAAAAAAATTAAATTGACTATAATTCGTCTATTTCGTATCTAAAAAATTAAATGGACTATATACGTCGTCTTCTTTTCGTGCAAAGAATTTAATAAACTATACATCATCCATTTTTCATGCAAAAAATTTTTTTATGAAAAAAATATAATGGACTATACATCGTCTTTTTTCAATTTTTTATGAAAAAATTTTATCGACTATAAATCGTCCGATTCGTGTGCAAATAATTAAATAGACAATACATCGTCTATTTTAGATGCAAAAAATTAAATGGACTGACTATATATACAAAATTTAATGGACTATACATCGTCCATTTCTAAATTTAAAAAAAAAATTAAATTGACTATAATTCGTCTATTTCGTATCTAAAAAATTAAATGGACTATATACGTCGTCTTCTTTTCGTGCAAAGAATTTAATAAACTATACATCATCCATTTTTCATGCAAAAAATTTTTTTATGAAAAAAAATATAATGGACTATATATCGTCTTTTTTCAATTTTTTATGAAAAAATTTTATCGACTATAAATCGTCCGATTCGTGTGCAAATAATTAAATAGACAATACATCGTCTATTTTAGATGCAAAAAATTAAATGGACTGACTATATATACAAAATTTAATGGACTATACATCGTCCATTTCTAAATTTAAAAAAAAAAATTAAATTGACTATAGTTCGTCTATTTCGTATCTAAAAAATTAAATGGACTATATACGTCGTCTTCTTTTCGTGCAAAGAATTTAATAAACTATACATCATCCATTTTTCATGCAAAAAATTTTTTTATGAAAAAAATTTAATGGACTATACATCGTCTTTTTTTCAATTTTTTATGAAAAAATTTTATCGACTATAAATCGTCCGATTCGTGTGCAAATAATTAAATAGACAATACATCGTCTATTTTAGATGCAAAAAATTAAATGGACTGACTATATATACAAAATTTAATGGACTATACATCGTCCATTTCTAAATTTAAAAAAAAAATTAAATTGACTATAATTCGTCTATTTCGTATCTAAAAAATTAAATGGACTATATACGTCGTCTTCTTTTCGTGCAAAGAATTTAATAAACTATACATCATCCATTTTTCATGGAAAAAATTTTTTTATGAAAAAAAATATAATGGACTATATATCGTCTTTTTACAATTTTTTATGAAAAAATTTTATCGACTATAAATCGTCCGATTCGTGTGCAAATAATTAAATAGACAATACATCGTCTATTTTAGATGCAAAAAATTAAATGGACTGACTATATATACAAAATTTAATGGACTATACATCGTCCATTTCTAAATTCAAAAAAAAAAATTAAATTGACTATAGTTCGTCTATTTCGTATCTAAAAAATTAAATGGACTATATACGTCGTCTTCTTTTCGTGCAAAGAATTTAATAAACTATACATCATCCATTTTTCATGCAAAAAATTTTTTTATGAAAAAAATTTAATGGACTATACATCGTCTTTTTTCAACTTTTTATGAAAAAATTTTATCGACTATAAATCGTCCGATTCGTGTGCAAATAATTAAATAGACAATACATCGTCTATTTTAGATGTAAAAAATTAAATGGACTGACTATATATACAAAATTTAATGGACTATACATCGTCCATTTCTAAATTTAAAAAAAAAATTAAATTGACTATAATTCGTCTATTTCGTATCTAAAAAATTAAATGGACTATATACGTCGTCTTCTTTTCGTGCAAAGAATTTAATAAACTATACATCATCCATTTTTCATGCAAAAAATTTTTTTATGAAAAAAATATAATGGACTATACATCGTCTTTTTTCAATTTTTTATGAAAAAATTTTATCGACTATAAATCGTCCGATTCGTGTGCAAATAATTAAATAGACTATACATCGTCTATTTTAGATGCAAAAAATTAAATGGACTGACTATATATACAAAATTTAATGGACTATACATCGTCCATTTCTAAATTTAAAAAAAAAATTAAATTGACTATAATTCGTCTATTTCGTATCTAAAAAATTAAATGGACTATATACGTCGTCTTCTTTTCGTGCAAAGAATTTAATAAATTATACATCATCCATTTTTCATGCAAAAAATTTTTTTATGAAAAAAATATAATGGACTATACATCGTCTTTTTTAAATTTTTTATGAAAAAATTTTATCGACTATAAATCGTCCGATTCGTGTGCAAATAATTAAATAGACTATACATCGTCTATTTTAGATGCAAAAAATTAAATGAACTGACTATATATACAAAATTTAATGGACTATACATCGTCCATTTCTAAATTTAAAAAAAAATTAAATTGACTATAATTCGTCTATTTCGTATCTAAAAAATTAAATGGACTATATACGTCGTCTTCTTTTCGTGCAAAGAATTTAATAAACTATACATCATCCATTTTTCATGCAAAAAATTTTTTTATGAAAAAAATATAATGGACTATACATCGTCTTTTTTTCAATTTTTTATGAAAAAATTTTATCGACTATAAATCGTCCGATTCGTGTGCAAATAATTATATAGACTATACATCGTCTATTTTAGATGCAAAAAATTAAATGGACTGACTATATATACAAAATTTAATGGACTATACATCGTCCATTTCTAAATTTAAAAAAAAAATTAAATTGACTATAATTCGTCTATTTCGTATCTAAAAAATTAAATGGACTATATACGTCGTCTTCTTTTCGTGCAAAGAATTTAATAAACTATACATCATCCATTTTTCATGCAAAAAATTTTTTTATGAAAAAAATATAATGGACTATACATCGTCTTTTTTCAATTTTTTATGAAAAAATTTTATCGACTATAAATCGTCCGATTCGTGTGCAAATAATTAAATAGACAATACATCGTCTATTTTAGATGCAAAAAATTAAATGGACTGACTATATATACAAAATTTAATGGACTATACATCGTCCATTTCTAAATTTAAAAAAAAAATTAAATTGACTATAATTCGTCTATTTCGTATCTAAAAAATTAAATGGACTATATACGTCGTCTTCTTTTCGTGCAAAGAATTTAATAAACTATACATCATCCATTTTTCATGCAAAAAATTTTTTTATGAAAAAAAATATAATGGACTATATATCGTCTTTTTTCAATTTTTTATGAAAAAATTTTATCGACTATAAATCGTCCGATTCGTGTGCAAATAATTAAATAGACAATACATCGTCTATTTTAGATGCAAAAAATTAAATGGACTGACTATATATACAAAATTTAATGGACTATACATCGTCCATTTCTAAATTTAAAAAAAAAAATTAAATTGACTATAGTTCGTCTATTTCGTATCTAAAAAATTAAATGGACTATATACGTCGTCTTCTTTTCGTGCAAAGAATTTAATAAACTATACATCATCCATTTTTCATGCAAAAAATTTTTTTATGAAAAAAATTTAATGGACTATACATCGTCTTTTTTTCAATTTTTTATGAAAAAATTTTATCGACTATAAATCGTCCGATTCGTGTGCAAATAATTAAATAGACAATACATCGTCTATTTTAGATGCAAAAAATTAAATGGACTGACTATATATACAAAATTTAATGGACTATACATCGTCCATTTCTAAATTTAAAAAAAAAATTAAATTGACTATAATTCGTCTATTTCGTATCTAAAAAATTAAATGGACTATATATGTCGTCTTCTTTTCGTGCAAAGAATTTAATAAACTATACATCATCCATTTTTCATGCAAAAAATTTTTTTATGAAAAAAAATATAATGGACTATATATCGTCTTTTTACAATTTTTTATGAAAAAATTTTATCGACTATAAATCGTCCGATTCGTGTGCAAATAATTAAATAGACAATACATCGTCTATTTTAGATGCAAAAAATTAAATGGACTGACTATATATACAAAATTTAATGGACTATACATCGTCCATTTCTAAATTTAAAAAAAAAAATTAAATTGACTATAGTTCGTCTATTTCGTATCTAAAAAATTAAATGGACTATATACGTCGTCTTCTTTTCGTGCAAAGAATTTAATAAACTATACATCATCCATTTTTCATGCAAAAAATTTTTTTATGAAAAAAATTTAATGGACTATACATCGTCTTTTTTCAACTTTTTATGAAAAAATTTTATCGACTATAAATCGTCCGATTCGTGTGCAAATAATTAAATAGACAATACATCGTCTATTTTAGATGTAAAAAATTAAATGGACTGACTATATATACAAAATTTAATGGACTATACATCGTCCATTTCTAAATTTAAAAAAAAAATTAAATTGACTATAATTCGTCTATTTCGTATCTAAAAAATTAAATGGACTATATACGTCGTCTTCTTTTCGTGCAAAGAATTTAATAAACTATACATCATCCATTTTTCATGCAAAAAATTTTTTTATGAAAAAAATATAATGGACTATACATCGTCTTTTTTCAATTTTTTATGAAAAAATTTTATCGACTATAAGTCGTCCGATTCGTGTGCAAATAATTAAATAGACTATACATCGTCTATTTTAGATGCAAAAAATTAAATGGACTGACTATATATACAAAATTTAATGGACTATACATCGTCCATTTCTAAATTTAAAAAAAAAATTAAATTGACTATAATTCGTCTATTTCGTATCTAAAAAATTAAATGGACTATATACGTCGTCTTCTTTTCGTGCAAAGAATTTAATAAACTATACATCATCCATTTTTCATGCAAAAAATTTTTTTATGAAAAAAATATAATGGACTATACATCGTCTTTTTTAAATTTTTTATGAAAAAATTTTATCGACTATAAATCGTCCGATTCGTGTGCAAATAATTAAATAGACTATACATCGTCTATTTTAGATGCAAAAAATTAAATGAACTGACTATATATACAAAATTTAATGGACTATACATCGTCCATTTCTAAATTTAAAAAAAAATTAAATTGACTATAATTCGTCTATTTCGTATCTAAAAAATTAAATGGACTATATACGTCGTCTTCTTTTCGTGCAAAGAATTTAATAAACTATACATCATCCATTTTTCATGCAAAAAATTTTTTTATGAAAAAAATATAATGGACTATACATCGTCTTTTTTTCAATTTTTTATGAAAAAATTTTATCGACTATAAATCGTCCGATTCGTGTGCAAATAATTATATAGACTATACATCGTCTATTTTAGATGCAAAAAATTAAATGGACTGACTATATATACAAAATTTAATGGACTATACATCGTCCATTTCTAAATTTAAAAAAAAAATTAAATTGACTATAATTCGTCTATTTCGTATCTAAAAAATTAAATGGACTATATACGTCGTCTTCTTTTCGTGCAAAGAATTTAATAAACTATACATCATCCATTTTTCATGCAAAAAAATTTTTTATGAAAAAAATATAATGGACTATACATCGTCTTTTTTCAACTTTTTATGAAAAAATTTTATCGACTATAAATCGTCCGATTCGTGTGCAAATAATTAAATAGACAATACATCGTCTATTTTAGATGTAAAAAATTAAATGGACTGACTATATATACAAAATTTAATGGACTATACATCGTCCATTTCTAAATTTAAAAAAAAATTAAATTGACTATAATTCGTCTATTTCGTATCTAAAAAATTAAATGGACTATATACGTCGTCTTCTTTTCGTGCAAAGAATTTAATAAACTATACATCATCCATTTTTCATGCAAAAAATTTTTTTATGAAAAAAATATAATGGACTATACATCGTCTTTTTTCAATTTTTTATGAAAAAATTTTATCGACTATAAATCGTCCGATTCGTGTGCAAATAATTAAATAGACTATACATCGTCTATTTTAGATGCAAAAAATTAAATGGACTGACTATATATACAAAATTTAATGGACTATACATCGTCCATTTCTAAATTTAAAAAAAAATTAAATTGACTATAATTCGTCTATTTCGTATCTAAAAAATTAAATGGACTATATACGTCGTCTTCTTTTCGTGCAAAGAATTTAATAAACTATACATCATCCATTTTTCATGGAAAAAATTTTTTTATGAAAAAAATATAATGGACTATACATCGTCTTTTTTTCAATTTTTTATGAAAAAATTTTATCGACTATAAATCGTCCGATTCGTGTGCAAATAATTATATAGACTATATATCGTCTATTTTAGATGCAAAAAATTAAATGGACTGACTATATATACAAAATTTAATGGACTATACATCGTCCATTTCTAAATTTAAAAAAAAAAATTAAATTGACTATAGTTCGTCTATTTCGTATCTAATTTAATAAACTATACATCATCCATTTTTCATGCAAAAAATTTTTTTATGAAAAAAATATAATGGACTATACATCGTCTTTTTTTCAATTTTTTATGAAAAAATTTTATCGACTATAAATCGTCCGATTCGTGTGCAAATAATTAAATAGACTATACATCGTCTATTTTAGATGCAAAAAATTAAATGGACTGACTATATATACAAAATTTAATGGACTATACATCGTCCATTTCTAAATTTAAAAAAAAAATTAAATTGACTATAATTCGTCTATTTCGTATTTAAAAAATTAAATGGACTATATACGTCGTCTTCTTTTCGTGCAAAGAATTTAATAAACTATACATCATCCATTTTTCATGCAAAAAAATTTTTTATGAAAAAAATATAATGGACTTACATCGTCTTTTTTCAATTTTTTATGAAAAAATTTTATCGACTATAAATCGTCCGATTCGTGTGCAAATAATTAAATAGACAATACATCGTCTATTTTAGATGTAAAAAATTAAATGGACTGACTATATATACAAAATTTAATGGACTATACATCGTCCATTTCTAAATTTAAAAAAAAAATTAAATTGACTATAATTCGTCTATTTCGTATCTAAAAAATTAAATGGACTATATACGTCGTCTTCTTTTCGTGCAAAGAATTTAGTAAACTATACATCATCCATTTTTCATGCAAAAAATTTTTTTATGAAAAAAATATAATGACTATACATCGTCTTTTTTCAATTTTTTATGAAAAAATTTTATCGACTATAAATCGTCCGATTCGTGTGCAAATAATTAAATAGACAATACATCGTCTATTTTAGATGTAAAAAATTAAATGGACTGACTATATATACAAAATTTAATGGACTATACATCGTCCATTTCTAAATTTAAAAAAAAAATTAAATTGACTATAATTCGTCTATTTCGTATCTAAAAAATTAAATGGACTATATACGTCGTCTTCTTTTCGTGCAAAGAATTTAATAAACTATACATCATCCATTTTTCATGTAAAAAATTTTTTTATGAAAAAAATATAATGGACTATACATCGTCTTTTTTTCAATTTTTTATGAAAAAATTTTATCGACTATAAATCGTCCGATTCGTGTGCAAATAATTATATAGACTATACATCGTCTATTTTAGATGCAAAAAATTAAATGGACTGACTATATATACAAAATTTAATGGACTATACATCGTCCATTTCTAAATTTAAAAAAAAAATTAAATTGACTATAATTCGTCTATTTCGTATCTAAAAAATTAAATGGACTATATACGTCGTCTTCTTTTCGTGCAAAGAATTTAATAAACTATACATCATCCATTTTTCATGCAAAAAATTTTTTTATGAAAAAAATATAATGGACTATACATCGTCTTTTTTCAATTTTTTATGAAAAAATTTTATCGACTATAAATCGTCCGATTCGTGTGCAAATAATTAAATAGACAATACATCGTCTATTTTAGATGCAAAAAATTAAATGGACTGACTATATATACAAAATTTAATGGACTATACATCGTCCATTTCTAAATTTAAAAAAAAAATTTAATTGACTATAATTCGTCTATTTCGTATCTAAAAAATTAAATGGACTATATACGTCGTCTTCTTTTCGTGCAAAGAATTTAATAAACTATACATCATCCATTTTTCATGCAAAAAATTTTTTTATGAAAAAAATTTCAATTTTTTATGAAAAAATTTTATCGACTATAAATCGTCCGATTCGTGTGCAAATAATTATATAGACTATACATCGTCTATTTTAGATGCAAAAAATTAAATGGACTGACTATATATACAAAATTTAATGGACTATACATCGTCCATTTCTAAATTTAAAAAAAAAATTAAATTGACTATAATTCGTCTATTTCGTATCTAAAAAATTAAATGGACTATATACGTCGTCTTCTTTTCGTGCAAAGAATTTAATAAACTATACATCAACCATTTTTCATGCAAAAAATTTTTTTATGAAAAAAATATAATGGACTATACATCGTCTTTTTTCAATTTTTTATGAAAAAATTTTATCGACTATAAATCGTCCGATTCGTGTGCAAATAATTAAATAGACTATACATCGTCTATTTTAGATGCAAAAAATTAAATGGACTGACTATATATACAAAATTTAATGGACTATACATCGTCCATTTCTAAATTTAAAAAAAAAAATTAAATTGACTATAGTTCGTCTATTTCGTATCTAAAAAATTAAATGGACTATATACGTCGTCTTCTTTTCGTGCAAAGAATTTAATAAACTATACATCATCCATTTTTCATGGAAAAAATTTTTTTATGAAAAAAATATAATGGACTATACATCGTCTTTTTTCAATTTTTTATGAAAAAATTTTATCGACTATAAATCGTCCGATTCGTGTGCAAATAATTATATAGACTATACAACGTCTATTTTAGATGCAAAAAATTAAATGGACTGACTATATATACAAAATTTAATGGACTATACATCGTCCATTTCTAAATTTAAAAAAAAAATTAAATTGACTATAATTCGTCTATTTCGTATCTAAAAAATTAAATGGACTATATACGTCGTCTTCTTTTCGTGCAAAGAATTTAATAAACTATACATCATCCATTTTTCATGCAAAAAATTTTTTTATGAAAAAAATATAATGGACTATACATCGTCTTTTTTCAATTTTTTATGAAAAAATTTTATCGACTATAAATCGTCCGATTCGTGTGCAAATAATTAAATAGACTATACATCGTCTATTTTAGATGCAAAAAATTAAATGGACTGACTATATATACAAAATTTAATGGACTATACATCGTCCATTTCTAAATTTAAAAAAAAAATTAAATTGACTATAATTCGTCTATTTCGTATCTAAAAAATTAAATGGACTATATACGTCGTCTTCTTTTCGTGCAAAGAATTTAATAAACTATACATCATCCATTTTTCATGCAAAAAATTTTTTTATGAAAAATATATAATGGACTATACATCGTCTTTTTTCAATTTTTTATGAAAAAATTTTATCGACTATAAATCGTCCGATTCGTGTGCAAATAATTAAATAGACTATACATCGTCTATTTTAGATGCAAAAAATTAAATGGACTGACTATATATACAAAATTTAATGGACTATACATCGTCCATTTCTAAATTTAAAAAAAAATTAAATTGACTATAATTCGTCTATTTCGTATCTAAAAAATTAAATGGACTATATACGTCGTCTTCTTTTCGTGCAAAGAATTTAATAAACTATACATCATCCATTTTTCATGCAAAAAATTTTTTTATGAAAAAAATATAATGGACTATACATCGTCTTTTTTCAATTTTTTATGAAAAAATTTTATCGACTATAAATCGTCCGATTCGTGTGCAAATAATTAAATAGACTATACATCGTCTATTTTAGATGCAAAAAATTAAATGGACTGACTATATATACAAAATTTAATGGACTATACATCGTCCATTTCTAAATTTAAAAAAAAAATTAAATTGACTATAATTCGTCTATTTCGTATTTAAAAAATTAAATGGACTATATACGTCGTCTTCTTTTCGTGCAAAGAATTTAATAAACTATACATCATCCATTTTTCATGCAAAAAAATTTTTTATGAAAAAAATATAATGGACTTACATCGTCTTTTTTCAATTTTTTATGAAAAAATTTTATCGACTATAAATCGTCCGATTCGTGTGCAAATAATTAAATAGACAATACATCGTCTATTTTAGATGTAAAAAATTAAATGGACTGACTATATATACAAAATTTAATGGACTATACATCGTCCATTTCTAAATTTAAAAAAAAAATTAAATTGACTATAATTCGTCTATTTCGTATCTAAAAAATTAAATGGACTATATACGTCGTCTTCTTTTCGTGCAAAGAATTTAGTAAACTATACATCATCCATTTTTCATGCAAAAAATTTTTTTATGAAAAAAATATAATGACTATACATCGTCTTTTTTCAATTTTTTATGAAAAAATTTTATCGACTATAAATCGTCCGATTCGTGTGCAAATAATTAAATAGACAATACATCGTCTATTTTAGATGTAAAAAATTAAATGGACTGACTATATATACAAAATTTAATGGACTATACATCGTCCATTTCTAAATTTAAAAAAAAAAATTAAATTGACTATAATTCGTCTATTTCGTATCTAAAAAATTAAATGGACTATATACGTCGTCTTCTTTTCGTGCAAAGAATTTAATAAACTATACATCATCCATTTTTCATGTAAAAAATTTTTTTATGAAAAAAATATAATGGACTATACATCGTCTTTTTTTCAATTTTTTATGAAAAAATTTTATCGACTATAAATCGTCCGATTCGTGTGCAAATAATTATATAGACTATACATCGTCTATTTTAGATGCAAAAAATTAAATGGACTGACTATATATACAAAATTTAATGGACTATACATCGTCCATTTCTAAATTTAAAAAAAAAATTAAATTGACTATAATTCGTCTATTTCGTATCTAAAAAATTAAATGGACTATATACGTCGTCTTCTTTTCGTGCAAAGAATTTAATAAACTATACATCATCCATTTTTCATGCAAAAAATTTTTTTATGAAAAAAATATAATGGACTATACATCGTCTTTTTTCAATTTTTTATGAAAAAATTTTATCGACTATAAATCGTCCGATTCGTGTGCAAATAATTAAATAGACAATACATCGTCTATTTTAGATGCAAAAAATTAAATGGACTGACTATATATACAAAATTTAATGGACTATACATCGTCCATTTCTAAATTTAAAAAAAAAATTTAATTGACTATAATTCGTCTATTTCGTATCTAAAAAATTAAATGGACTATATACGTCGTCTTCTTTTCGTGCAAAGAATTTAATAAACTATACATCATCCATTTTTCATGCAAAAAATTTTTTTATGAAAAAAAATATAATGGACTATACATCGTCTTTTTTCAATTTTTTATGAAAAAATTTTATCGACTATAAATCGTCCGATTCGTGTGCAAATAATTAAATAGACAATACATCGTCTATTTTAGATGCAAAAAATTAAATGGACTGACTATATATACAAAATTTAATGGACTATACATCGTCCATTTCTAAATTTAAAAAAAAAATTAAATTGACTATAGTTCGTCTATTTCGTATCTAAAAAATTAAATGGACTATATACGTCGTCTTCTTTTCGTGCAAAGAATTTAATAAACTATACATCATCCATTTTTCATGCAAAAAATTTTTTTATGAAAAAAATTTCAATTTTTTATGAAAAAATTTTATCGACTATAAATCGTCCGATTCGTGTGCAAATAATTAAATAGACAATACATCGTCTATTTTAGATGTAAAAAATTAAATGGACTGACTATATATAAAAAATTTAATGGACTATACATCGTCCATTTCTAAATTTAAAAAAAAAATTAAATTTACTATAATTCGTCTATTTCGTATCTAAAAAATTAAATGGACTATATACGTCGTCTTCTTTTCGTGCAAAGAATTTAATAAACTATACATCAACCATTTTTCATGCAAAAAATTTTTTTATGAAAAAAATATAATGGACTATACATCGTCTTTTTTCAATTTTTTATGAAAAAATTTTATCGACTATAAATCGTCCGATTCGTGTGCAAATAATTAAATAGACTATACATCGTCTATTTTAGATGCAAAAAATTAAATGGACTGACTATATATACAAAATTTAATGGACTATACATCGTCCATTTCTAAATTTAAAAAAAAAAATTAAATTGACTATAGTTCGTCTATTTCGTATCTAAAAAATTAAATGGACTATATACGTCGTCTTCTTTTCGTGCAAAGAATTTAATAAACTATACATCATCCATTTTTCATGGAAAAAATTTTTTTATGAAAAAAATATAATGGACTATACATCGTCTTTTTTCAATTTTTTATGAAAAAATTTTATCGACTATAAATCGTCCGATTCGTGTGCAAATAATTATATAGACTATACAACGTCTATTTTAGATGCAAAAAATTAAATGGACTGACTATATATACAAAATTTAATGGACTATACATCGTCCATTTCTAAATTTAAAAAAAAAATTAAATTGACTATAATTCGTCTATTTCGTATCTAAAAAATTAAATGGACTATATACGTCGTCTTCTTTTCGTGCAAAGAATTTAATAAACTATACATCATCCATTTTTCATGCAAAAAATTTTTTTATGAAAAAAATATAATGGACTATACATCGTCTTTTTTCAATTTTTTATGAAAAAATTTTATCGACTATAAATCGTCCGATTCGTGTGCAAATAATTAAATAGACTATACATCGTCTATTTTAGATGCAAAAAATTAAATGGACTGACTATATATACAAAATTTAATGGACTATACATCGTCCATTTCTAAATTTAAAAAAAAAATTAAATTGACTATAATTCGTCTATTTCGTATCTAAAAAATTAAATGGACTATATACGTCGTCTTCTTTTCGTGCAAAGAATTTAATAAACTATACATCATCCATTTTTCATGCAAAAAATTTTTTTATGAAAAAAATATAATGGACTATACATCGTCTTTTTTCAATTTTTTATGAAAAAATTTTATCGACTATAAATCGTCCGATTCGTGTGCAAATAATTAAATAGACTATACATCGTCTATTTTAGATGCAAAAAATTAAATGGACTGACTATATATACAAAATTTAATGGACTATACATCGTCCATTTCTAAATTTAAAAAAAAATTAAATTGACTATAATTCGTCTATTTCGTATCTAAAAAATTAAATGGACTATATACGTCGTCTTCTTTTCGTGCAAAGAATTTAATAAACTATACATCATCCATTTTTCATGCAAAAAATTTTTTTATGAAAAAAATATAATGGACTATACATCGTCTTTTTTCAATTTTTTATGAAAAAATTTTATCGACTATAAATCGTCCGATTCGTGTGCAAATAATTAAATAGACTATACATCGTCTATTTTAGATGCAAAAAATTAAATGGACTGACTATATATACAAAATTTAATGGACTATACATCGTCCATTTCTAAATTTAAAAAAAAAATTAAATTGACTATAATTCGTCTATTTCGTATCTAAAAAATTAAATGGACTATATACGTCGTCTTCTTTTCGTGCAAAGAATTTAATAAACTATACATCATCCATTTTTCATGCAAAAAATTTTTTTATGAAAAAAATATAATGGACTATACATCGTCTTTTTTCAATTTTTTATGAAAAAATTTTATCGACTATAAATCGTCCGATTCGTGTGCAAATAATTAAATAGACTATACATCGTCTATTTTAGATGCAAAAAATTAAATGGACTGACTATATATACAAAATTTAGTGGACTATACATCGTCCATTTCTAAATTTAAAAAAAAAATTAAATTGACTATAATTCGTCTATTTCGTATCTAAAAAATTAAATGGACTATATACGTCGTCTTCTTTTCGTGCAAAGAATTTAATAAACTATACATCATCCATTTTTCATGCAAAAAATTTTTTTATGAAAAAAATATAATGGACTATACATCGTCTTTTTTTCAATTTTTTATGAAAAAATTTTATCGACTATAAATCGTCCGATTCGTGTGCAAATAATTAAATAGACTATACATCGTCTATTTTAGATGCAAAAAATTAAATGGACTGACTATATATACAAAATTTAATGGACTATACATCGTCCATTTCTAAATTTAAAAAAAAAATTAAATTGACTATAATTCGTCTATTTCGTATCTAAAAAATTAAATGGACTATATACGTCGTCTTCTTTTCGTGCAAAGAATTTAATAAACTATACATCATCCATTTTTCATGCAAAAAATTTTTTTATGAAAAAAATATAATGGACTATACATCGTCTTTTTTCAATTTTTTATGAAAAAATTTTATCGACTATAAATCGTCCGATTCGTGTGCAAATAATTAAATAGACTATACATCGTCTATTTTAGATGCAAAAAATTAAATGGACTGACTATATATACAAAATTTAATGGACTATACATCGTCCATTTCTAAATTTAAAAAAAAAATTAAATTGACTATAATTCGTCTATTTCGTATCTAAAAAATTAAATGGACTATATACGTCGTCTTCTTTTCGTGCAAAGAATTTAATAAACTATACATCATCCATTTTTCATGCAAAAAATTTTTTTATGAAAAAAATATAATGGACTTATACATCGTCTTTTTTCAATTTTTTATGAAAAAATTTTATCGACTATAAATCGTCCGATTCGTGTGCAAATAATTAAATAGACTATACATCGTCTATTTTAGATGCAAAAAATTAAATGGACTGACTATATATACAAAATTTAATGGACTATACATCGTCCATTTCTAAATTTAAAAAAAAAATTAAATTGACTATAATTCGTCTATTTCGTATCTAAAAAATTAAATGGACTATATACGTCGTCTTCTTTTCGTGCAAAGAATTTAATAAACTATACATCATCCATTTTTCATGGAAAAAAATTTTTTATGAAAAAAATATATTGGACTATACATCGTCTTTTTTTCAATTTTTTATGAAAAAATTTTATCGACTATAAATCGTCCGATTCGTGTGCAAATAATTATATAGACTATACATCGTCTATTTTAGATGCAAAAAATTAAATGGACTGACTATATATACAAAATTTAATGGACTATACATCGTCCATTTCTAAATTTAAAAAAAAATTAAATTGACTATAATTCGTCTATTTCGTATCTAAAAAATTAAATGGACTATATACGTCGTCTTCTTTTCGTGCAAAGAATTTAATAAACTATACATCATCCATTTTTCATGCAAAAAATTTTTTTATGAAAAAAATATAATGGACTATACATCGTCTTTTTTCAATTTTTTATGAAAAAATTTTATCGACTATAAATCGTCCGATTCGTGTGCAAATAATTAAATAGACAATACATCGTCTATTTTAGATGTAAAAAATTAAATGGACTGACTATATATACAAAATTTAATGGACTATACATCGTCCATTTCTAAATTTAAAAAAAAAAATTAAATTGACTATAATTCGTCTATTTCGTATCTAAAAAATTAAATGGACTATATACGTCGTCTTCTTTTCGTGCAAAGAATTTAATAAACTATACATCATCCATTTTTCATGCAAAAAATTTTTTTATGAAAAAAATATAATGGACTATACATCGTCTTTTTTCAATTTTTTATGAAAAAATTTTATCGACTATAAATCGTCCGATTCGTGTGCAAATAATTAAATAGACTATACATCGTCTATTTTAGATGCAAAAAATTAAATGGACTGACTATATATACAAAATTTAATGGACTATACATCGTCCATTTCTAAATTTAAAAAAAAAATTAAATTGACTATAATTCGTCTATTTCGTATCTAAAAAATTAAATGGACTATATACGTCGTCTTCTTTTCGTGCAAAGAATTTAATAAACTATACATCATCCATTTTTCATGGAAAAAATTTTTTTATGAAAAAAATATAATGGACTCGTCCGATTCGTGTGCAAATAATTATATAGACTATACATCGTCTATTTTAGATGCAAAAAATTAAATGGACTGACTATATATACAAAATTTAATGGACTATACATCGTCCATTTCTAAATTTAAAAAAAAAATTAAATTGACTATAATTCGTCTATTTCGTATCTAAAAAATTAAATGGACTATATACGTCGTCTTCTTTTCGTGCAAAGAATTTAATAAACTATACATCATCCATTTTTCATGCAAAAAATTTTTTTATGAAAAAAATATAATGGACTATACATCGTCTTTTTTAAATTTATTATGAAAAAATTTTATCGACTATAAATCGTCCGATTCGTGTGCAAATAATTAAATAGACTATACATCGTCTATTTTAGACGCAAAAAATTAAATGGACTGACTATATATACAAAATTTAATGGACTATACATCGTCCATTTCTAAATTTAAAAAAAAATTAAATTGACTATAATTCGTCTATTTCGTATCTAAAAAATTAAATGGACTATATACGTCGTCTTCTTTTCGTGCAAAGAATTTAATAAACTATACATCATCCATTTTTCATGCAAAAAATTTTTTTATGAAAAAAATATAATGGACTATACATCGTCTTTTTTCAATTTTTTATGAAAAAATTTTATCGACTATAAATCGTCCGATTCGTGTGCAAATAATTAAATAGACTATACATCGTCTATTTTAGATGCAAAAAATTAAATGGACTGACTATATATACAAAATTTAATGGACTATACATCGTCCATTTCTAAATTTAAAAAAAAAATTAAATTGACTATAATTCGTCTATTTCGTATCTAAAAAATTAAATGGACTATATACGTCGTCTTCTTTTCGTGCAAAGAATTTAATAAACTATACATCATCCATTTTTCATGCAAAAAATTTTTTTATGAAAAAAATATAATGGACTATACATCGTCTTTTTTTCAATTTTTTATGAAAAAATTTTATCGACTATAAATCGTCCGATTCGTGTGCAAATAATTATATAGACTATACATCGTCTATTTTAGATGCAAAAAATTAAATGGACTGACTATATATACAAAATTTAATGGACTATACATCGTCCATTTCTAAATTTAAAAAAAAAATTAAATTGACTATAATTCGTCTATTTCGTATCTAAAAAATTAAATGGACTATATACGTCGTCTTCTTTTCGTGCAAAGAATTTAATAAACTATACATCATCCATTTTTCATGCAAAAAATTTTTTTATGAAAAAAATATAATGGACTATACATCGTCTTTTTTCAATTTTTTATGAAAAAATTTTATCGACTATAAATCGTCCGATTCGTGTGCAAATAATTAAATAGACAATACATCGTCTATTTTAGATGTAAAAAATTAAATGGACTGACTATATATACAAAATTTAATGGACTATACATCGTCCATTTCTAAATTAAAAAAAAAATTAAATTGACTATAATTCGTCTATTTCGTATCTAAAAAATTAAATGGACTATATACGTCGTCTTCTTTTCGTGCAAAGAATTTAATAAACTATACATCATCCATTTTTCATGCAAAAATTTTTTTTATGAAAAAAATATAATGGACTATACATCGTCTTTTTTCAATTTTTTATGAAAAAATTTTATCGACTATAAATCGTCCGATTCGTGTGCAAATAATTAAATAGAATATACATCGTCTATTTTAGATGCAAAAAATTAAATGGACTGACTATATATACAAAATTTAATGGACTATACATCGTCCATTTCTAAATTTAAAAAAAAAATTAAATTGACTATAATTCGTCTATTTCGTATCTAAAAAATTAAATGGACTATATACGTCGTCTTCTTTTCGTGCAAAGAATTTAATAAACTATACATCATCCATTTTTCATGGAAAAAATTTTTTTATGAAAAAAATATAATGGACTATACATCGTCTTTTTTTCAATTTTTTATGAAAAAATTTTATCGACTATAAATCGTCCGATTCGTGTGCAAATAATTATATAGACTATACATCGTCTATTTTAGATGCAAAAAATTAAATGGACTGACTATATATACAAAATTTAATGGACTATACATCGTCCATTTCTAAATTTAAAAAAAAAATTAAATTGACTATAATTCGTCTATTTCGTATCTAAAAAATTAAATGGACTATATACGTCGTCTTCTTTTCGTGCAAAGAATTTAATAAACTATACATCATCCATTTTTCATGCAAAAAATTTTTTTATGAAAAAATTTTATGGACTATACATCGTCTTTTTTCAATTTTTTATGAAAAAATTTTATCGACTATAAATCGTCCGATTCGTGTGCAAATAATTAAATAGACTATACATCGTCTATTTTAGATGCAAAAAATTAAATGGACTGACTATATATACAAAATTTAATGGACTATACATCGTCCATTTCTAAATTTAAAAAAAAAATTAAATTGACTATAATTCGTCTATTTCGTATCTAAAAAATTAAATGGACTATATACGTCGTCTTCTTTTCGTGCAAAGAATTTAATAAACTATACATCATCCATTTTTCATGCAAAAAATTTTTTTATGAAAAAAATATAATGGACTATACATCGTCTTTTTTCAATTTTTTATGAAAAAATTTTATCGACTATAAATCGTCCGATTCGTGTGCAAATAATTAAATAGACTATACATCGTCTATTTTAGAAATCGTCCGATTCGTGTGCAAATAATTATATAGACTATACATCGTCTATTTTAGATGCAAAAAATTAAATGGACTGACTATATATACAAAATTTAATGGACTATACATCGTCCATTTCTAAATTTAAAAAAAAAATTAAATTGACTATAATTCGTCTATTTCGTATCTAAAAAATTAAATGGACTATATACGTCGTCTTCTTTTCGTGCAAAGAATTTAATAAACTATACATCATCCATTTTTCATGCAAAAAATTTTTTTATGAAAAAAATATAATGGACTATTATACATCGTCTTTTTTCAATTTTTTATGAAAAAATTTTATCGACTATAAATCGTCCGATTCGTGTGCAAATAATTAAATAGACAATACATCGTCTATTTTAGATGTAAAAAATTAAATGGACTGACTATATATACAAAATTTAATGGCCTATACATCGTCCATTTCTAAATTTAAAAAAAAAATTAAATTGCCTATAATTCGTCTATTTCGTATCTAAAAAATTAAATGGACTATATACGTCGTCTTCTTTTCGTGCAAAGAATTTAATAAACTATACATCATCCATTTTTCATGCAAAAAATTTTTTTATGAAAAAAATATAATGGACTATACATCGTCTTTTTTCAATTTTTTATGAAAAAATTTTATCGACTATAAATCGTCCGATTCATGTGCAAATAATTAAATAGACTATACATCGTCTATTTTAGATGCAAAAAATTAAATGGACTGACTATATATACAAAATTTAATGGACTATACATCGTCCATTTCTAAATTTAAAAAAAAAATTAAATTGACTATAATTCGTCTATTTCGTATCTAAAAAATTAAATGGACTATATACGTCGTCTTCTTTTCGTGCAAAGAATTTAATAAACTATACATCATCCATTTTTCATGGAAAAAATTTTTTTATGGAAAAAATATAATGGACTATACATCGTCTTTTTTTCAATTTTTTATGAAAAAATTTTATCGACTATAAATCGTCCGATTCGTGTGCAAATAATTATATAGACTATACATCGTCTATTTTAGATGCAAAAAATTAAATGGACTGACTATATATACAAAATTTAATGGACTATACATCGTCCATTTCTAAATTTAAAAAAAAAATTAAATTGACTATAATTCGTCTATTTCGTATCTAAAAAATTAAATGGACTATATACGTCGTCTTCTTTTCGTGCAAAGAATTTAATAAACTATACATCATCCATTTTTCATGCAAAAAATTTTTTTATGAAAAAAATATAATGGACTATACATCGTCTTTTTTCAATTTTTTATGAAAAAATTTTATCGACTATAAATCATCCGATTCGTGTGCAAATAATTAAATAGACTATACATCGTCTATTTTAGATGCAAAAAATTAAATGGACTGACTATATATACAAAATTTAATGGACTATACATCGTCCATTTCTAAATTTAAAAAAAAAATTAAATTGACTATAATTCGTCTATTTCGTATCTAAAAAATTAAATGGACTATATACGTCGTCTTCTTTTCGTGCAAAGAATTTAATAAACTATACATCATCCATTTTTCATGCAAAAAATTTTTTTATGAAAAAAATATAATGGACTATACATCGTCTTTTTTCAATTTTTTATGAAAAAATTTTATCGACTATAAATCGTCCGATTCGTGTGCAAATAATTAAATAGACAATACATCGTCTATTTTAGATGTAAAAAATTAAATGGACTGACTATATATACAAAATTTAATGGACTATACATCGTCCATTTCTAAATTTAAAAAAAAAATTAAATTGACTATAATTCGTCTATTTCGTATCTAAAAAATTAAATGGACTATATACGTCGTCTTCTTTTCGTGCAAAGAATTTAATAAACTATACATCATCCATTTTTCATGCAAAAAATTTTTTTATGAAAAAAATATAATGGACTATACATCGTCTTTTTTCAATTTTTTATGAAAAAATTTTATCGACTATAAATCATCCGATTCGTGTGCAAATAATTAAATAGACTATACATCGTCTATTTTAGATGCAAAAAATTAAATGGACTGACTATATATACAAAATTTAATGGACTATACATCGTCCATTTCTAAATTTAAAAAAAAAATTAAATTGACTATAATTCGTCTATTTCGTATCTAAAAAATTAAATGGACTATATACGTCGTCTTCTTTTCGTGCAAAGAATTTAATAAACTATACATCATCCATTTTTCATGCAAAAAATTTTTTTATGAAAAAAATATAATGGACTATACATCGTCTTTTTTCAATTTTTTATGAAAAAATTTTATCGACTATAAATCGTCCGATTCGTGTGCAAATAATTAAATAGACAATACATCGTCTATTTTAGATGTAAAAAATTAAATGGACTGACTATATATACAAAATTTAATGGACTATACATCGTCCATTTCTAAATTTAAAAAAAAAATTAAATTGACTATAATTCGTCTATTTCGTATCTAAAAAATTAAATGGACTATATACGTCGTCTTCTTTTCGTGCAAAGAATTTAATAAACTATACATCATCCATTTTTCATGCAAAAAAATTTTTTATGAAAAAAATATAATGGACTATACATCGTCTTTTTTCAATTTTTTATGAAAAAATTTTATCGACTATAAATCGTCCGATTCGTGTGCAAATAATTAAATAGACTATACATCGTCTATTTTAGATGCAAAAAATTAAATGGACTGACTATATATACAAAATTTAATGGACTATACATCGTCCATTTCTAAATTTAAAAAAAAAATTAAATTGACTATAATTCGTCTATTTCGTATCTAAAAAATTAAATGGACTATATACGTCGTCTTCTTTTCGTGCAAAGAATTTAATAAACTATACATCATCCATTTTTCATGCAAAAAATTTTTTTATGAAAAAAATATAATGGACTATACATCGTCTTTTTTCAATTTTTTATGAAAAAATTTTATCGACTATAAATCGTCCGATTCGTGTACAAATAATTAAATAGACTACACACCGTCTATTTTAGATGCAAAAAATTAAATGGACTGACTATATATACAAAATTTAATGGACTATACATCGTCCATTTCTAAATTTAAAAAAAAAATTAAATTGACTATAATTCGTCTATTTCGTATCTAAAAAATTAAATGGACTATATACGTCGTCTTCTTTTCGTGCAAAGAATTTAATAAACTATACATCATCCATTTTTCATGCAAAAAATTTTTTTATGAAAAAAATATAATGGACTATACATCGTCTTTTTTTCAATTTTTTATGAAAAAATTTTATCGACTATAAATCGTCCGATTCGTGTGCAAATAATTATATAGACTATACATCGTCTATTTTAGATGCAAAAAATTAAATGGACTGACTATATATACAAAATTTAATGGACTATACATCGTCCATTTCTAAATTTAAAAAAAAAATTAAATTGACTATAATTCGTCTATTTCGTATCTAAAAAATTAAATGGACTATATACGTCGTCTTCTTTTCGTGCAAAGAATTTAATAAACTATACATCATCCATTTTTCATGCAAAAAATTTTTTTATGAAAAAAATATAATGGACTATACATCGACTTTTTCAATTTTTGATGAAAAAATTTTATCGACTATAAATCGTCCGATTCGTGTGCAAATAATTAAATAGACTATACATCGTCTATTTTAGATGCAAAAAATTAAATGGACTGACTATATATACAAAATTTAATGGACTATACATCGTCCATTTCTAAATTTAAAAAAAAAATTAAATTGACTATAATTCGTCTATTTCGTATCTAAAAAATTAAATGGACTATATACGTCGTCTTCTTTTCGTGCAAAGAATTTAATAAACTATACATCATCCATTTTTCATGCAAAAAATTTTTTTATGAAAAAAATATAATGGACTATACATCGTCTTTTTTCAATTTTTTATGAAAAAATTTTATCGACTATAAATCGTCCGATTCGTGTGCAAATAATTAAATAGACTATACATCGTCTATTTTAGATGCAAAAAATTAAATGGACTGACTATATATACAAAATTTAATGGACTATACATCGTCCATTTCTAAATTTAAAAAAAAATTAAATTGACTATAATTCGTCTATTTCGTATCTAAAAAATTAAATGGACTATATACGTCGTCTTCTTTTCGTGCAAAGAATTTAATAAACTATACATCATCCATTTTTCATGCAAAAAATTTTTTTATGAAAAAAATATAATGGACTATACATCGTCTTTTTTTCAATTTTTTATGAAAAAATTTTATCGACTATAAATCGTCCGATTCGTGTGCAAATAATTATATAGACTATACATCGTCTATTTTAGATGCAAAAAATTAAATGGACTGACTATATATACAAAATTTAATGGACTATACATCGTCCATTTCTAAATTTAAAAAAAAAATTAAATTGACTATAATTCGTCTATTTCGTATCTAAAAAATTAAATGGACTATATACGTCGTCTTCTTTTCGTGCAAAGAATTTAATAAACTATACATCATCCATTTTTCATGCAAAAAATTTTTTTATGAAAAAAATATAATGGACTATACATCGTCTTTTTTCAATTTTTTATGAAAAAATTTTATCGACTATAAATCGTCCGATTCGTGTGCAAATAATTAAATAGACTATACATCGTCTATTTTAGATGCAAAAAATTAAATGGACTGACTATATATACAAAATTTAATGGACTATACATCGTCCATTTCTAAATTTAAAAAAAAATTAAATTGACTATAATTCGTCTATTTCGTATCTAAAAAATTAAATGGACTATATACGTCGTCTTCTTTTCGTGCAAAGAATTTAATAAACTATACATCATCCATTTTTCATGCAAAAAATTTTTTTATGAAAAAAATATAATGGACTATACATCGTCTTTTTTCAATTTTTTATGAAAAAATTTTATCGACTATAAATCGTCCGATTCGTGTGCAAATAATTAAATAGACTATACATCGTCTATTTTAGATGCAAAAAATTAAATGGACTGACTATATATACAAAATTTAATGGACTATACATCGTCCATTTCTAAATTTAAAAAAAAAATTAAATTGACTATAATTCGTCTATTTCGTATCTAAAAAATTAAATGGACTATATACGTCGTCTTCTTTTCGTGCAAAGAATTTAATAAACTATACATCATCCATTTTTCATGCAAAAAATTTTTTTATGAAAAAAATATAATGGACTATACATCGTCTTTTTTTCAATTTTTTATGAAAAAATTTTATCGACTATAAATCGTCCGATTCGTGTGCAAATTATTATATAGACTATACATCGTCTATTTTAGATGCAAAAAATTAAATGGACTATACATCGTCCATTTCTAAATTTAAAAAAAAAATTAAATTGACTATAATTCGTCTATTTCGTATCTAAAAAATTAAATGGACTATATACGTCGTCTTCTTTTCGTGCAAAGAATTTAATAAACTATACATCATCCATTTTTCATGCAAAAAATTTTTTTATGAAAAAAATATAATGGACTATACATCGTCTTTTTTCAATTTTTTATGAAAAAATTTTATCGACTATAAATCGTCCGATTCGTGTGCAAATAATTAAATAGACTATACATCGTCTATTTTAGATGCAAAAAATTAAATGGACTGACTATATATACAAAATTTAATGGACTATACATCGTCCATTTCTAAATTTAAAAAAAAATTAAATTGACTATAATTCGTCTATTTCGTATCTAAAAAATTAAATGGACTATATACGTCGTCTTCTTTTCGTGCAAAGAATTTAATAAACTATACATCATCCATTTTTCATGCAAAAAATTTTTTTATGAAAAAAATATAATGGACTATACATCGTCTTTTTTCAATTTTTTATGAAAAAATTTTATCGACTATAAATCGTCCGATTCGTGTGCAAATAATTAAATAGACTATACATCGTCTATTTTAGATGCAAAAAATTAAATGGACTGACTATATATACAAAATTTAATGGACTATACATCGTCCATTTCTAAATTTAAAAAAAAAATTAAATTGACTATAATTCGTCTATTTCGTATCTAAAAAATTAAATGGACTATATACGTCGTCTTCTTTTCGTGCAAAGAATTTAATAAACTATACATCATCCATTTTTCATGCAAAAAATTTTTTTATGAAAAAAATATAATGGACTATACATCGTCTTTTTTCAATTTTTTATGAAAAAATTTTATCGACTATAAATCGTCCGATTCGTGTGCAAATAATTAAATAGACTATACATCGTCTATTTTAGATGCAAAAAATTAAATGGACTGACTATATATACAAAATTTAATGGACTATACATCGTCCATTTCTAAATTTAAAAAAAAAATTAAATTGACTATAATTCGTCTATTTCGTATCTAAAAAATTAAATGGACTATATACGTCGTCTTCTTTTCGTGCAAAGAATTTAATAAACTATACATCATCCATTTTTCATGCAAAAAATTTTTTTATGAAAAAAATATAATGGACTATACATCGTCTTTTTTTCAATTTTTTATGAAAAAATTTTATCGACTATAAATCGTCCGATTCGTGTGCAAATAATTATATAGACTATACATCGTCTATTTTAGATGCAAAAAATTAAATGGACTGACTATATATACAAAATTTAATGGACTATACATCGTCCATTTCTAAATTTAAAAAAAAAAATTAAATTGACTATAATTCGTCTATTTCGTATCTAAAAAATTAAATGGACTATATACGTCGTCTTCTTTTCGTGCAAAGAATTTAATAAACTATACATCATCCATTTTTCATGCAAAAAATTTTTTTATGAAAAAAATATAATGGACTATACATCGTCTTTTTTCAATTTTTTATGAAAAAATTTTATCGACTATAAATCGTCCGATTCGTGTGCAAATAATTAAATAGACTATACATCGTCTATTTTAGATGCAAAAAATTAAATGGACTGACTATATATACAAAATTTAATGGACTATACATCGTCCATTTCTAAATTTAAAAAAAAATTAAATTGACTATAATTCGTCTATTTCGTATCTAAAAAATTAAATGGACTATATACGTCGTCTTCTTTTCGTGCAAAGAATTTAATAAACTATACATCATCCATTTTTCATGCAAAAAATTTTTTTATGAAAAAAATATAATGGACTATACATCGTCTTTTTTAAATTTTTTATGAAAAAATTTTATCGACTATAAATCGTCCGATTCGTGTGCAAATAATTAAATAGACTATACATCGTCTATTTTAGATGCAAAAAATTAAATGGACTGACTATATATACAAAATTTAATGGACTATACATCGTCCATTTCTAAATTTAAAAAAAAAATTAAATTGACTA
Source organism: Tachina lurida (assembly GCA_944452675.1). Classification (NCBI taxonomy): domain Eukaryota; kingdom Metazoa; phylum Arthropoda; class Insecta; order Diptera; family Tachinidae; genus Tachina; species Tachina lurida. The sequence goes on from OX101755.1 coordinate 87,077,599, forward strand.
TAATTCGTCTATTTCGTATCTAAAAAATTAAATGGACTATATACGTAGTCTTCTTTTCGTGCAAAGAATTTAATAAACTATACATCATCCATTTTTCATGCAAAAAATTTTTTTATGAAAAAAATATAATGGACTATACATCGTCTTTTTTCAATTTTTTATGAAAAAATTTTATCGACTATAAATCGTCCGATTCGTGTGCAAATAATTAAATAGACTATACATCGTCTATTTTAGATGCAAAAAATTAAATGGACTGACTATATATACAAAATTTAATGGACTATACATCGTCCATTTCTAAATTTAAAAAAAAAATTAAATTGACTATAATTCGTCTATTTCGTATCTAAAAAATTAAATGGACTATATACGTCGTCTTCTTTTCGTGCAAAGAATTTAATAAACTATACATCATCCATTTTTCATGCAAAAAATTTTTTTATGAAAAAAATATAATGGACTATACATCGTCTTTTTTTCAATTTTTTATGAAAAAATTTTATCGACTATAAATCGTCCGATTCGTGTGCAAATAATTATATAGACTATACATCGTCTATTTTAGATGCAAAAAATTAAATGGACTGACTATATATACAAAATTTAATGGACTATACATCGTCCATTTCTAAATTAAAAAAAAAAATTAAATTGACTATAATTCGTCTATTTCGTATCTAAAAAATTAAATGGACTATATACGTCGTCTTCTTTTCGTGCAAAGAATTTAATAAACTATACATCATCCATTTTTCATGCAAAAAAATTTTTTATGAAAAAAATATAATGGACTATACATCGTCTTTTTTCAATTTTTTATGAAAAAATTTTATCGACTATAAATCGTCCGATTCGTGTGCAAATAATTAAATAGACTATACATCGTCTATTTTAGATGCAAAAAATTAAATGGACTGACTATATATACAAAATTTAATGGACTATACATCGTCCATTTCTAAATTTAAAAAAAAAATTAAATTGACTATAATTCGTCTATTTCGTATCTAAAAAATTAAATGGACTATATACGTCGTCTTCTTTTCGTGCAAAGAATTTAATAAACTATACATCATCCATTTTTCATGGAAAAAATTTTTTTATGAAAAAAATATAATGGACTATACATCGTCTTTTTTTCAATTTTTTATGAAAAAATTTTATCGACTATAAATCGTCCGATTCGTGTGCAAATAATTATATAGACTATACATCGTCTATTTTAGATGCAAAAAATTAAATGGACTGACTATATATACAAAATTTAATGGACTATACATCGTCCATTTCTAAATTTAAAAAAAAAATTAAATTGACTATAATTCGTCTATTTCGTATCTAAAAAATTAAATGGACTATATACGTCGTCTTCTTTTCGTGCAAAGAATTTAATAAACTATACATCATCCATTTTTCATGCAAAAAATTTTTTTATGAAAAAAATATAATGGACTATACATCGTCTTTTTTCAATTTTTTATGAAAAAATTTTATCGACTATAAATCGTCCGATTCGTGTGCAAATAATTAAATAGACTATACATCGTCTATTTTAGATGCAAAAAATTAAATGGACTGACTATATATACAAAATTTAATGGACTATACATCGTCCATTTCTAAATTAAAAAAAAAAATTAAATTGACTATAATTCGTCTATTTCGTATCTAAAAAATTAAATGGACTATATACGTCGTCTTCTTTTCGTGCAAAGAATTTAATAAACTATACATCATCCATTTTTCATGCAAAAAATTTTTTTATGAAAAAAATATAATGGACTATACATCGTCTTTTTTCAATTTTTTATGAAAAAATTTTATCGACTATAAATCGTCCGATTCGTGTGCAAATAATTAAATAGACTATACATCGTCTATTTTAGATGCAAAAAATTAAATGGACTGACTATATATACAAAATTTAATGGACTATACATCGTCCATTTCTAAATTAAAAAAAAAAATTAAATTGACTATAATTCGTCTATTTCGTATCTAAAAAATTAAATGGACTATATACGTCGTCTTCTTTTCGTGCAAAGAATTTAATAAACTATACATCATCCATTTTTCATGCAAAAAATTTTTTTATGAAAAAAATATAATGGACTATACATCGTCTTTTTTCAATTTTTTATGAAAAAATTTTATCGACTATAAATCGTCCGATTCGTGTGCAAATAATTAAATAGACAATACATCGTCTATTTTAGATGTAAAAAATTAAATGGACTGACTATATATACAAAATTTAATGGACTATACATCGTCCATTTCTAAATTTAAAAAAAAATTAAATTGACTATAATTCGTCTATTTCGTATCTAAAAAATTAAATGGACTATATACGTCGTCTTCTTTTCGTGCAAAGAATTTAATAAACTATACATCATCCATTTTTCATGGAAAAAATTTTTTTATGAAAAAAATATAATGGACTATACATCGTCTTTTTTCAATTTTTTATGAAATAATTTTATCGACTATAAATCGTCCGATTCGTGTGCAAATAATTAAATAGACTATACATCGTCTATTTTAGATGCAAAAAATTAAATGGACTGACTATATATACAAAATTTAATGGACTATACATCGTCCATTTCTAAATTTAAAAAAAAAATTAAATTGACTATAATTCGTCTATTTCGTATCTAAAAAATTAAATGGACTATATACGTCGTCTTCTTTTCGTGCAAAGAATTTAATAAACTATACATCATCCATTTTTCATGCAAAAAATTTTTTTATGAAAAAAATATAATGGACTATACATCGTCTTTTTTCAATTTTTTATGAAAAAATTTTATCGACTATAAATCGTCCGATTCGTGTGCAAATAATTAAATAGACTATACATCGTCTATTTTAGATGCAAAAAATTAAATGGACTGACTATATATACAAAATTTAATGGACTATACATCGTCCATTTCTAAATTTAAAAAAAAAAATTAAATTGACTATAATTCGTCTATTTCGTATCTAAAAAATTAAATGGACTATATACGTCGTCTTCTTTTCGTGCAAAGAATTTAATAAACTATACATCATCCATTTTACATGCAAAAAATTTTTTTATGAAAAAAATATAATGGACATACATCGTCTTTTTTTCAATTTTTTATGAAAAAATTTTATCGACTATAAATCGTCCGATTCGTGTGCAAATAATTATATAGACTATACATCGTCTATTTTAGATGCAAAAAATTAAATGGACTGACTATATATACAAAATTTAATGGACTATACATCGTCCATTTCTAAATTTAAAAAAAAAATTAAATTGACTATAATTCGTCTATTTCGTATCTAAAAAATTAAATGGACTATATACGTCGTCTTCTTTTCGTGCAAAGAATTTAATAAACTATACATCATCCATTTTTCATGCAAAAAATTTTTTTATGAAAAAAATATAATGGACTATACATCGTCTTTTTTCAATTTTTTATGAAAAAATTTTATCGACTATAAATCGTCCGATTCGTGTGCAAATAATTAAATAGACTATACATCGTCTATTTTAGATGCAAAAAATTAAATGGACTGACTATATATACAAAATTTAATGGACTATACATCGTCCATTTCTAAATTTAAAAAAAAAATTAAATTGACTATAATTCGTCTATTTCGTATCTAAAAAATTAAATGGACTATATACGTCGTCTTCTTTTCGTGCAAAGAATTTAATAAACTATACATCATCCATTTTTCATGGAAAAAATTTTTTTATGAAAAAAATATAATGGACTATACATCGTCTTTTTTTCAATTTTTTATGAAAAAATTTTATCGACTATAAATCGTCCGATTCGTGTGCAAATAATTATATAGACTATACATCGTCTATTTTAGATGCAAAAAATTAAATGGACTGACTATATATACAAAATTTAATGGACTATACATCGTCCATTTCTAAATTTAAAAAAAAAATTAAATTGACTATAATTCGTCTATTTCGTATCTAAAAAATTAAATGGACTATATACGTCGTCTTCTTTTCGTGCAAAGAATTTAATAAACTATACATCATCCATTTTTCATGCAAAAAATTTTTTTATGAAAAAAATATAATGGACTATACATCGTCTTTTTTCAATTTTTTATGAAAAAATTTTATCGACTATAAATCGTCCGATTCGTGTGCAAATAATTAAATAGACTATACATCGTCTATTTTAGATGCAAAAAATTAAATGGACTGACTATATATACAAAATTTAATGGACTATACATCGTCCATTTCTAAATTTAAAAAAAAAATTAAATTGACTATAATTCGTTTATTTCGTATCTAAAAAATTAAATGGACTATATACGTCGTCTTCTTTTCGTGCAAAGAATTTAATAAACTATACATCATCCATTTTTCATGCAAAAAATTTTTTTATGAAAAAAATATAATGGACTATACATCGTCTTTTTTCAATTTTTTATGAAAAAATTTTATCGACTATAAATCGTCCGATTCGTGTGCAAATAATTAAATAGACAATACATCGTCTATTTTAGATGTAAAAAATTAAATGGACTGACTATATATACAAAATTTAATGGACTATACATCGTCCATTTCTAAATTTAAAAAAAAAATTAAATTGACTATAATTCGTCTATTTCGTATCTAAAAAATTAAATGGACTATATACGTCGTCTTCTTTTCGTGCAAAGAATTTAATAAACTATACATCATCCATTTTTCATGCAAAAAATTTTTTTATGAAAAAAATATAATGGACTATACATCGTCTTTTTTCAATTTTTTATGAAAAAATTTTATCGACTATAAATCGTCCGATTCGTGTGCAAATAATTAAATAGACTATACATCGTCTATTTTAGATGCAAAAAATTAAATGGACTGACTATATATACAAAATTTAATGGACTATACATCGTCCATTTCTAAATTTAAAAAAAAAAATTAAATTGACTATAATTCGTCTATTTCGTATCTAAAAAATTAAATGGACTATATACGTCGTCTTCTTTTCGTGCAAAGAATTTAATAAACTATACATCATCCATTTTTCATGGAAAAAATTTTTTTATGAAAAAAATATAATGGACTATACATCGTCTTTTTTTCAATTTTTTATGAAAAAATTTTATCGACTATAAATCGTCCGATTCGTGTGCAAATAATTATATAGACTATACATCGTCTATTTTAGATGCAAAAAATTAAATGGACTGACTATATATACAAAATTTAATGGACTATACATCGTCCATTTCTAAATTTAAAAAAAAAATTAAATTGACTATAATTCGTCTATTTCGTATCTAAAAAATTAAATGGACTATATACGTCGTCTTCTTTTCGTGCAAAGAATTTAATAAACTATACATCATCCATTTTTCATGCAAAAAATTTTTTTATGAAAAAAATATAATGGACTATACATCGTCTTTTTTCAATTTTTTATGAAAAAATTTTATCGACTATAAATCGTCCGATTCGTGTGCAAATAATTAAATAGACTATACATCGTCTATTTTAGATGCAAAAAATTAAATGGACTGACTATATATACAAAATTTAATGGACTATACATCGTCCATTTCTAAATTTAAAAAAAAAAATTAAATTGACTATAATTCGTCTATTTCGTATCTAAAAAATTAAATGGACTATATACGTCGTCTTCTTTTCGTGCAAAGAATTTAATAAACTATACATCATCCATTTTTCATGGAAAAAATTTTTTTATGAAAAAAATATAATGGACTATACATCGTCTTTTTTTCAATTTTTTATGAAAAAATTTTATCGACTATAAATCGTCCGATTCGTGTGCAAATAATTATATAGACTATACATCGTCTATTTTAGATGCAAAAAATTAAATGGACTGACTATATATACAAAATTTAATGGACTATACATCGTCCATTTCTAAATTTAAAAAAAAAATTAAATTGACTATAATTCGTCTATTTCGTATCTAAAAAATTAAATGGACTATATACGTCGTCTTCTTTTCGTGCAAAGAATTTAATAAACTATACATCATCCATTTTTCATGCAAAAAATTTTTTTATGAAAAAAATATAATGGACTATACATCGTCTTTTTTCAATTTTTTATGAAAAAATTTTATCGACTATAAATCGTCCGATTCGTGTGCAAATAATTAAATAGACTATACATCGTCTATTTTAGATGCAAAAAATTGAATGGACTGACTATATATACAAAATTTAATGGACTATACATCGTCCATTTCTAAATTAAAAAAAAAAATTAAATTGACTATAATTCGTCTATTTCGTATCTAAAAAATTAAATGGACTATATACGTCGTCTTCTTTTCGTGCAAAGAATTTAATAAACTATACATCATCCATTTTTCATGCAAAAAATTTTTTTATGAAAAAAATATAATGGACTATACATCGTCTTTTTTCAATTTTTTATGAAAAAATTTTATCGACTATAAATCGTCCGATTCGTGTGCAAATAATTAAATAGACTATACATCGTCTATTTTAGATGCAAAAAATTGAATGGACTGACTATATATACAAAATTTAATGGACTATACATCGTCCATTTCTAAATTAAAAAAAAAAATTAAATTGACTATAATTCGTCTATTTCGTATCTAAAAAATTAAATGGACTATATACGTCGTCTTCTTTTCGTGCAAAGAATTTAATAAACTATACATCATCCATTTTTCATGCAAAAAATTTTTTTATGAAAAAAATATAATGGACTATACATCGTCTTTTTTAAATTTTTTATGAAAAAATTTTATCGACTATAAATCGTCCGATTCGTGTGCAAATAATTAAATAGACTATACATCGTCTATTTTAGATGCAAAAAATTAAATGGACTGACTATATATACAAAATTTAATGGACTATACATCGTCCATTTCTAAATTAAAAAAAAAAATTAAATTGACTATAATTCGTCTATTTCGTATCTAAAAAATTAAATGGACTATATACGTCGTCTTCTTTTCGTGCAAAGAATTTAATAAACTATACATCATCCATTTTTCATGCAAAAAATTTTTTTATGAAAAAAATATAATGGACATACATCGTCTTTTTTTCAATTTTTTATGAAAAAATTTTATCGACTATAAATCGTCCGATTCGTGTGCAAATAATTATATAGACTATACATCGTCTATTTTAGATGCAAAAAATTAAATGGACTGACTATATATACAAAATTTAATGGACTATACATCGTCCATTTCTAAATTAAAAAAAAAAATTAAATTGACTATAATTCGTCTATTTCGTATCTAAAAAATTAAATGGACTATATACGTCGTCTTCTTTTCGTGCAAAGAATTTAATAAACTATACATCATCCATTTTTCATGCAAAAAATTTTTTTATGAAAAAAATATAATGGACTATACATCGTCTTTTTTAAATTTTTTATGAAAAAATTTTATCGACTATAAATCGTCCGATTCGTGTGCAAATAATTAAATAGACTATACATCGTCTATTTTAGATGCAAAAAATTAAATGGACTGACTATATATACAAAATTTAATGGACTATACATCGTCCATTTCTAAATTAAAAAAAAAAATTAAATTGACTATAATTCGTCTATTTCGTATCTAAAAAATTAAATGGACTATATACGTCGTCTTCTTTTCGTGCAAAGAATTTAATAAACTATACATCATCCATTTTTCATGCAAAAAATTTTTTTATGAAAAAAATATAATGGACATACATCGTCTTTTTTTCAATTTTTTATGAAAAAATTTTATCGACTATAAATCGTCCGATTCGTGTGCAAATAATTATATAGACTATACATCGTCTATTTTAGATGCAAAAAATTAAATGGACTGACTATATATACAAAATTTAATGGACTATACATCGTCCATTTCTAAATTTAAAAAAAAAATTAAATTGACTATAATTCGTCTATTTCGTATCTAAAAAATTAAATGGACTATATACGTCGTCTTCTTTTCGTGCAAAGAATTTAATAAACTATACATCATCCATTTTTCATGGAAAAAATTTTTTTATGAAAAAAATATAATGGACTATACATCGTCTTTTTTTCAATTTTTTATGAAAAAATTTTATCGACTATAAATCGTCCGATTCGTGTGCAAATAATTATATAGACTATACATCGTCTATTTTAGATGCAAAAAATTAAATGACTGACTATATATACAAAATTTAATGGACTATACATCGTCCATTTCTAAATTTAAAAAAAAATTAAATTGACTATAATTCGTCTATTTCGTATCTAAAAAATTAAATGGACTATATACGTCGTCTTCTTTTCGTGCAAAGAATTTAATAAACTATACATCATCCATTTTTCATGCAAAAAATTTTTTTATGAAAAAATATAATGGACTATACATCGTCTTTTTTCAATTTTTTATGAAAAATTTTATCGACTATAAATCGTCCGATTCGTGTGCAAATAATTAAATAGACAATACATCGTCTATTTTAGATGTAAAAAATTAAATGGACTGACTATATATACAAAATTTAATGGACTATACATCGTCCATTTCTAAATTTAAAAAAAAAATTAAATTGACTATAATTCGTCTATTTCGTATCTAAAAAATTAAATGGACTATATACGTCGTCTTCTTTTCGTGCAAAGAATTTAATAAACTATACATCATCCATTTTCATGCAAAAAATTTTTTATGAAAAAATTATAATGGACTATACATCGTCTTTTTTCAATTTTTTATGAAAAAATTTTATCGACTATAAATCGTCCGATTCGTGTGCAAATAATTAAATAGACTATACATCGTCTATTTTAGATGCAAAAAATTAAATGGACTGACTATATATACAAAATTTAATGGACTATACATCGTCCATTTCTAAATTTAAAAAAAAAATTAAATTGACTATAATTCGTCTATTTCGTATCTAAAAAATTAAATGGACTATATACGTCGTCTTCTTTTCGTGCAAAGAATTTAATAAACTATACATCATCCATTTTTCATGGAAAAAATTTTTTTATGAAAAAAATATAATGGACTATACATCGTCTTTTTTTCAATTTTTTATGAAAAAATTTTATCGACTATAAATCGTCCGATTCGTGTGCAAATAATTATATAGACTATACATCGTCTATTTTAGATGCAAAAAATTAAATGGACTGACTATATATACAAAATTTAATGGACTATACATCGTCCATTTCTAAATTTAAAAAAAAAATTAAATTGACTATAATTCGTCTATTTCGTATCTAAAAAATTAAATGGACTATATACGTCGTCTTCTTTCGTGCAAAGAATTTAATAAACTATACATCATCCATTTTCATGCAAAAAATTTTTTTATGAAAAAAATATAATGGACATACATCGTCTTTTTCAATTTTTTATGAAAAAATTTTATCGACTATAAATCGTCCGATTCGTGTGCAAATAATTAAATAGACTATACATCGTCTATTTTAGATGCAAAAAATTAAATGGACTGACTATATATACAAAATTTAATGGACTATACATCGTCCATTTCTAAATTAAAAAAAAAAATTAAATTGACTATAATTCGTCTATTTCGTATCTAAAAAATTAAATGGACTATATACGTCGTCTTCTTTTCGTGCAAAGAATTTAATAAACTATACATCATCCATTTTTCATGCAAAAAATTTTTTATGAAAAAAATATAATGGACTATACATCGTCTTTTTTCAATTTTTTATGAAAAAATTTTATCGACTATAAATCGTCCGATTCATGTGCAAATAATTAAATAGACTATACATCGTCTATTTTAGATGCAAAAAATTAAATGGACTGACTATATATACAAAATTTAATGGACTATACATCGTCCATTTCTAAATTTAAAAAAAAAATTAAATTGACTATAATTCGTCTATTTCGTATCTAAAAAATTAAATGGACTATATACGTCGTCTTCTTTTCGTGCAAAGAATTTAATAAACTATACATCATCCATTTTTCATGCAAAAAATTTTTTTTTTTATGAAAAAAATATAATGGACTATACATCGTCTTTTTTTCAATTTTTTATGAAAAAATTTTATCGACTATAAATCGTCCGATTCGTGTGCAAATAATTAAATAGACTATACATCGTCTATTTTAGATGCAAAAAATTAAATGGACTGACTATATATACAAAATTTAATGGACTATACATCGTCCATTTCTAAATTTAAAAAAAAAATTAAATTGACTATAATTCGTCTATTTCGTATCTAAAAAATTAAATGGACTATTTACGTCGTCTTCTTTTCGTGCAAAGAATTTAATAAACTATACATCATCCATTTTTCATGCAAAAAAATTTTTTATGAAAAAAATATAATGGACTATACATCGTCTTTTTTCAATTTTTTATGAAAAAATTTTATCGACTATAAATCGTCCGATTCGTGTGCAAATAATTAAATAGACAATACATCGTCTATTTTAGATGCAAAAAATTAAATAGACTGACTATATATACAAAATTTAATGGACTATACATCGTCCATTTCTAAATTTAAAAAAAAAATTAAATTGACTATAATTCGTCTATTTCGTATCTAAAAAATTAAATGGACTATATACGTCGTCTTCTTTTCGTGCAAAGAATTTAATAAACTATACATCATCCATTTTTCATGCAAAAAATTTTTTTATGAAAAAAAATATAATGGACTATACATCGTCTTTTTTCAATTTTTTATGAAAAAATTTTATCGACTATAAATCGTCCGATTCGTGTGCAAATAATTAAATAGACAATACATCGTCTATTTTAGATGCAAAAAATTAAATGGACTGACTATATATACAAAATTTAATGGACTATACATCGTCCATTTCTAAATTTAAAAAAAAAATTAAATTGACTATAGTTCGTCTATTTCGTATCTAAAAAATTAAATGGACTATATACGTCGTCTTCTTTTCGTGCAAAGAATTTAATAAACTATACATCATCCATTTTTCATGCAAAAAATTTTTTTATGAAAAAAATATAATGGACTATTATACATCGTCTTTTTTTCAATTTTTTATGAAAAAATTTTATCGACTATAAATCGTCCGATTCGTGTGCAAATAATTAAATAGACTATACATCGTCTATTTTAGATGCAAAAAATTAAATGGACTGACTATATATACAAAATTTAATGGACTATACATCGTCCATTTCTAAATTTAAAAAAAAAATTAAATTGACTATAATTCGTCTATTTCGTATCTAAAAAATTAAATGGACTATTTACGTCGTCTTCTTTTCGTGCAAAGAATTTAATAAACTATACATCATCCATTTTTCATGCAAAAAAATTTTTTATGAAAAAAATATAATGGACTATACATCGTCTTTTTTCAATTTTTTATGAAAAAATTTTATCGACTATAAATCGTCCGATTCGTGTGCAAATAATTAAATAGACAATACATCGTCTATTTTAGATGTAAAATTTAGATGTACAAAATTTAATGGACTATACATCGTCCATTTCTAAATTTAAAAAAAAAATTAAATTGACTATAATTCGTCTATTTCGTATCTAAAAAATTAGATGGACTATATACGTCGTCTTCTTTTCGTGCAAAGAATTTAATAAACTATACATCATCCATTTTTCATGCAAAAAAATTTTTTATGAAAAAAATATAATGGACTGTACATCGTCTTTTTTCAATTTTTTATGAAAAAATTTTATCGACTATAAATCGTCCGATTCGTGTGCAAATAATTAAATAGACTATACATCGTCTATTTTAGATGCAAAAAATTAAATGGACTGACTATATATACAAAATTTAATGGACTATACATCGTCCATTTCTAAATTTAAAAAAAAAATTAAATTGACTATAATTCGTCGATTTCGTATCTAAAAAATTAAATGGACTATATACGTCGTCTTCTTTTCGTGCAAAGAATTTAATAAACTATACATCATCCATTTTTCATGCAAAAAATTTTTTTATGAAAAAAATATAATGGACTATACATCGTCTTTTTTCAATTTTTTATGAAAAAATTTTATCGACTATAAATCGTCCGATTCGTGTGCAAATAATTAAATAGACAATACATCGTCTATTTTAGATGCAAAAAATTAAATGGACTGACTATATATACAAAATTTAATGGACTATACATCGTCCATTTCTAAATTTAAAAAAAAAATTAAATTGACTATAATTCGTCTATTTCGTATCTAAAAAATTAAATGGACTATATACGTCGTCTTCTTTTCGTGCAAAGAATTTAATAAACTATACATCATCCATTTTTCATGCAAAAAATTTTTTTATGAAAAAAAATATAATGGACTATACATCGTCTTTTTTCAATTTTTTATGAAAAAATTTTATCGACTATAAATCGTCCGATTCGTGTGCAAATAATTAAATAGACAATACATCGTCTATTTTAGATGTAAAAAATTAAATGGACTGACTATATATACAAAATTTAATGGACTATACATCGTCCATTTCTAAATTTAAAAAAAAATTAAATTGACTATAATTCGTCTATTTCGTATCTAAAAAATTAAATGGACTATATACGTCGTCTTCTTTTCGTGCAAAGAATTTAATAAACTATACATCATCCATTTTTCATGCAAAAAATTTTTTTATGAAAAAAATATAATGGACTATACATCGTCTTTTTTTCAATTTTTTATGAAAAAATTTTATCGACTATAAATCGTCCGATTCGTGTGCAAATAATTAAATAGACTATACATCGTCTATTTTAGATGCAAAAAATTAAATGGACTGACTATATATACAAAATTTAATGGACTATACATCGTCCATTTCTAAATTTAAAAAAAAAATTAAATTGACTATAATTCGTCTATTTCGTATCTAAAAAATTAAATGGACTATTTACGTCGTCTTCTTTTCGTGCAAAGAATTTAATAAACTACACATCATCCATTTTTCATGCAAAAAAATTTTTTATGAAAAAAATATAATGGACTATATTATACATCGTCTTTTTTTAAATTTTTTATGAAAAAATTTTATCGACTATAAATCGTCCGATTCGTGTGCAAATAATTAAATAGACAATACATCGTCTATTTTAGATGCAAAAAATTAAATAGACTGACTATATATACAAAATTTAATGGACTATACATCGTCCATTTCTAAATTTAAAAAAAAAATTAAATTGACTATAATTCGTCTATTTCGTATCTAAAAAATTAAATGGACTATATACGTCGTCTTCTTTTCGTGCAAAGAATTTAATAAACTATACATCATCCATTTTTCATGCAAAAAATTTTTTTATGAAAAAAAATATAATGGACTATACATCGTCTTTTTTCAATTTTTTATGAAAAAATTTTATCGACTATAAATCGTCCGATTCGTGTGCAAATAATTAAATAGACAATACATCGTCTATTTTAGATGTAAAATTTAGATGTACAAAATTTAATGGACTATACATCGTCCATTTCTAAATTTAAAAAAAAAATTAAATTGACTATAATTCGTCTATTTCGTATCTAAAAAATTAGATGGACTATATACGTCGTCTTCTTTTCGTGCAAAGAATTTAATAAACTATACATCATCCATTTTTCATGCAAAAAAATTTTTTATGAAAAAAATATAATGGACTGTACATCGTCTTTTTTCAATTTTTTATGAAAAAATTTTATCGACTATAAATCGTCCGATTCGTGTGCAAATAATTAAATAGACTATACATCGTCTATTTTAGATGCAAAAAATTAAATGGACTGACTATATATACAAAATTTAATGGACTATACATCGTCCATTTCTAAATTTAAAAAAAAAATTAAATTGACTATAATTCGTCTATTTCGTATCTAAAAAATTAAATGGACTATATACGTCGTCTTCTTTTCGTGCAAAGAATTTAATAAACTATACATCATCCATTTTTCATGCAAAAAATTTTTTTATGAAAAAAATATAATGGACTATACATCGTCTTTTTTCAATTTTTTATGAAAAAATTTTATCGACTATAAATCGTCCGATTCGTGTGCAAATAATTAAATAGACAATACATCGTCTATTTTAGATGTAAAAAATTAAATGGACTGACTATATATACAAAATTTAATGGACTATACATCGTCCATTTCTAAATTTAAAAAAAAAATTAAATTGACTATAATTCGTCTATTTCGTATCTAAAAAATTAAATGGACTATATACGTCGTCTTCTTTTCGTGCAAAGAATTTAATAAACTATACATCATCCATTTTTCATGCAAAAAATTTTTTTATGAAAAAAATATAATGGACTATACATCGTCTTTTTTCAATTTTTTATGAAAAAATTTTATCGACTATAAATCGTCCGATTCGTGTGCAAATAATTAAATAGACTATACATCGTCTATTTTAGATGCAAAAAATTAAATGGACTGACTATATATACAAAATTTAATGGACTATACATCGTCCATTTCTAAATTTAAAAAAAAAATTAAATTGACTATAATTCGTCTATTTCGTATCTAAAAAATTAGATGGACTATATACGTCGTCTTCTTTTCGTGCAAAGAATTTAATAAACTATACATCATCCATTTTTCATGCAAAAAAATTTTTTATGAAAAAAATATAATGGACTGTACATCGTCTTTTTTCAATTTTTTATGAAAAAATTGTATCGACTATAAATCGTCCGATTCGTGTGCAAATAATTAAATAGACAATACATCGTCTATTTTAGATGTAAAAAATTAAATGGACTGACTATAAATACAAAATTTAATGGACTATACATCGTCCATTTCTAAATTTAAAAAAAAAATTAAATTGACTATAATTCGTCTATTTCGTATCTAAAAAATTAAATGGACTATATACGTCGTCTTCTTTTCGTGCAAAGAATTTAATAAACTATACATCATCCATTTTTCATGCAAAAAATTTTTTTATGAAAAAAATATAATGGACTATACATCGTCTTTTTTCAATTTTTTATGAAAAAATTTTATCGACTATAAATCGTCCGATTCGTGTGCAAATAATTAAATAGACTATACATCGTCTATTTTAGATGCAAAAAATTAAATGGACTGACTATATATACAAAATTTAATGGACTATACATCGTCCATTTCTAAATTTAAAAAAAAAATTAAATTGACTATAATTCGTCTATTTCGTATCTAAAAAATTAAATGGACTATATACGTCGTCTTCTTTTCGTGCAAAGAATTTAATAAACTATACATCATCCATTTTTCATGCAAAAAATTTTTTTATGAAAAAAATATAATGGACTATACATCGTCTTTTTTCAATTTTTTATGAAAAAATTTTATCGACTATAAATCGTCCGATTCGTGTGCAAATAATTAAATAGACAATACATCGTCTATTTTAGATGCAAAAAATTAAATGGACTGACTATATATACAAAATTTAATGGACTATACATCGTCCATTTCTAAATTTAAAAAAAAATTAAATTGACTATAGTTCGTCTATTTCGTATCTAAAAAATTAAATGGACTATATACGTCGTCTTCTTTTCGTGCAAAGAATTTAATAAACTATACATCATCCATTTTTCATGCAAAAAATTTTTTTATGAAAAAAATATAATGGACTATACATCGTCTTTTTTCAATTTTTTATGAAAAAATTTTATCGACTATAAATCGTCCGATTCGTGTGCAAATAATTAAATAGACTATACATCGTCTATTTTAGATGCAAAAAATTAAATGGACTGACTATATATACAAAATTTAATGGACTATACATCGTCCATTTCTAAATTTAAAAAAAAAATTAAATTGACTATAATTCGTCTATTTCGTATCTAAAAAATTAAATGGACTATATACGTCGTCTTCTTTTCGTGCAAAGAATTTAATAAACTATACATCATCCATTTTTCATGAAAAAAATTTTTTTATGAAAAAAATTTAATGTATACATCGTCTTTTTTTCAATTTTTTATGAAAAAATTTAATCGACTATAAATCGTCAGATTCGTATGCAAACAATTATATAGACTATACATCGTCTATTTTTCATGCAAAAAATTAAATGGACTGGCTATATATACAAAATTTAATGGACTATACATCGTCCATTTCTAAATTTAAAAAAAAAATTAAATTGACTATAATTCGTCTATTTCGTATCTAAAAAATTAAATGGACTATATACGTCGTCTTCTTTTCGTGCAAAGAATTTAATAAACTATACATCATCCATTTTTCATGGAAAAAATTTTTTTATGAAAAAAATATAATGGACTATACATCGTCTTTTTTTTGAATTTTTTATGAAAAAATTTTATCGACTATAAATCGTCCGATTCGTGTGCAAATAATTATATAGACTATACATCGTCTATTTTAGATGCAAAAAATTAAATGGACTGACTATATATACAAAATTTAATGGACTATACATCGTCCATTTCTAAATTTAAAAAAAAAATTAAATTGACTATAATTCGTCTATTTCGTATCTAAAAAATTCAATGGACTATATACGTCGTCTTCTTTTCGTGCAAAGAATTTAATAAACTATACATCATCCATTTTTCATGCAAAAAAATTTTTTATGAAAAAAATATAATGGACTATACATCGTCTTTTTTCAATTTTTTATGAAAAAATTTTATCGACTATAAATCGTCCGATTCGTGTGCAAATAATTAAATAGACAATACATCGTCTATTTTAGATGCAAAAAATTAAATGGACTGACTATATATACAAAATTTAATGGACTATACATCGTCCATTTCTAAATTTAAAAAAAAAATTAAATTGACTATAATTCGTCTATTTCGTATCTAAAAAATTAAATGGACTATATACGTCGTCTTCTTTTCGTGCAAAGAATTTAATAAACTATACATCATCCATTTTTCATGCAAAAAATTTTTTTATGAAAAAAAATATAATGGACTATACATCGTCTTTTTTCAATTTTTTATGAAAAAATTTTATCGACTATAAATCGTCCGATTCGTGTGCAAATAATTAAATAGACTATACATCGTCTATTTTAGATGCAAAAAATTAAATGGACTGACTATATATACAAAATTTAATGGACTATACATCGTCCATTTCTAAATTTAAAAAAAAAATTAAATTGACTATAATTCGTCTATTTCGTATCTAAAAAATTAAATGGACTATATACGTCGTCTTCTTTTCGTGCAAAGAATTTAATAAACTATACATCATCCATTTTTCATGCAAAAAATTTTTTTATGAAAAAAATATAATGGACTATACATCGTCTTTTTTCAATTTTTTATGAAAAAATTTTATCGACTATAAATCGTCCGATTCGTGTGCAAATAATTAAATAGACAATACATCGTCTATTTTAGATGCAAAAAATTAAATGGACTGACTATATATACAAAATTTAATGGACTATACATCGTCCATTTCTAAATTTAAAAAAAAAATTAAATTGACTATAATTCGTCTATTTCGTATCTAAAAAATTAAATGGACTATATACGTCGTCTTCTTTTCGTGCAAAGAATTTAAAAAACTATACATCATCCATTTTTCATGCAAAAAATTTTTTTATGAAAAAAAATATAATGGACTATACATCGTCTTTTTTCAATTTTTTATGAAAAAATTTTATCGACTATAAATCGTCCGATTCGTGTGCAAATAATTAAATAGACAATACATCGTCTATTTTAGATGCAAAAAATTAAATGGACTGACTATATATACAAAATTTAATGGACTATACATCGTCCATTTCTAAATTTAAAAAAAAAATTAAATTGACTATAATTCGTCTATTTCGTATCTAAAAAATTAAATGGACTATATACGTCGTCTTCTTTTCGTGCAAAGAATTTAATAAACTATACATCATCCATTTTTCATGGAAAAAATTTTTTTATAAAAAAAATATAATGGACTATACATCGTCTTTTTTTCAATTTTTTATGAAAAAATTTTATCGACTATAAATCGTCCGATTCGTGTGCAAATAATTATATAGACTATACATCGTCTATTTTAGATGCAAAAAATTAAATGGACTGACTATATATACAAAATTTAATGGACTATACATCGTCCATTTCTAAATTTAAAAAAAAAATTAAATTGACTATAATTCGTCTATTTCGTATCTAAAAAATTAAATGGACTATATACGTCGTCTTCTTTTCGTGCAAAGAATTTAATAAACTATACATCATCCATTTTTCATGCAAAAAATTTTTTTATGAAAAAAATATAATGGACTATACATCGTCTTTTTTCAATTTTTTATGAAAAAATTTTATCGACTATAAATCGTCCGATTCGTGTGCAAATAATTAAATAGACAATACATCGTCTATTTTAGATGCAAAAAATTAAATGGACTGACTATATATACAAAATTTAATGGACTATACATCGTCCATTTCTAAATTTAAAAAAAAAATTAAATTGACTATAATTCGTCTATTTCGTATCTAAAAAATTAAATGGACTATATACGTCGTCTTCTTTTCGTGCAAAGAATTTAATAAACTATACATCATCCATTTTTCATGCAAAAAATTTTTTTATGAAAAAAAATATAATGGACTATACATCGTCTTTTTTCAATTTTTTATGAAAAAATTTTATCGACTATAAATCGTCCGATTCGTGTGCAAATAATTAAATAGACAATACATCGTCTATTTTAGATGCAAAAAATTAAATGGACTGACTATATATACAAAATTTAATGGACTATACATCGTCCATTTCTAAATTTAAAAAAAAAATTAAATTGACTATAGTTCGTCTATTTCGTATCTAAAAAATTAAATGGACTATATACGTCGTCTTCTTTTCGTGCAAAGAATTTAATAAACTATACATCATCCATTTTTCATGCAAAAAATTTTTTTATGAAAAAAATATAATGGACTATACATCGTCTTTTTTTCAATTTTTTATGAAAAAATTTTATCGACTATAAATCGTCCGATTCGTGTGCAAATAATTAAATAGACTATACATCGTCTATTTTAGATGCAAAAAATTAAATGGACTGACTATATATACAAAATTTAATGGACTACACATCGTCCATTTCTAAATTTAAAAAAAAAATTAAATTGACTATAATTCGTCTATTTCGTATCTAAAAAATTAAATGGACTATATACGTCGTCTTCTTTTCGTGCAAAGAATTTAATAAACTATACATCATCCATTTTTCATGCAAAAAAATTTTTTATGAAAAAAATATAATGGACTATCATCGTCTTTTTTCAATTTTTTATGAAAAAATTTTATCGACTATAAATCGTCCGATTCGTGTGCAAATAATTAAATAGACAATACATCGTCTATTTTAGATGTAAAAATTTAAATGGACTGACTATATATACAAAATTTAATGGACTATACATCGTCCATTTCTAAATTTAAAAAAAAAATTAAATTGACTATAATTCGTCTATTTCGTATCTAAAAAATTAAATGGACTATATACGTCGTCTTCTTTTCGTGCAAAGAATTTAATAAACTATACATCATCCATTTTTCATGCAAAAAATTTTTTTATGAAAAAAATATAATGGACTATACATCGTCTTTTTTCAATTTTTTATGAAAAAATTTTATCGACTATAAATCGTCCGATTCGTGTGTAAATAATTAAATAGACTATACATCGTCTATTTTAGATGCAAAAAATTAAATGGACTGACTATATATACAAAATTTAATGGACTATACATCGTCCATTTCTAAATTTAAAAAAAAAATTAAATTGACTATAATTCGTCTATTTCGTATCTAAAAAATTAAATGGACTATATACGTCGTCTTCTTTTCGTGCAAAGAATTTAATAAACTATACATCATCCATTTTTCATGCAAAAAATTTTTTTATGAAAAAAATATAATGGACTATACATCGTCTTTTTTCAATTTTTTATGAAAAAATTTTATCGACTATAAATCGTCCGATTCGTGTGCAAATAATTAAATAGACAATACATCGTCTATTTTAGATGTAAAAAATTAAATGGACTGACTATATATACAAAATTTAATGGACTATACATCGTCCATTTCTAAATTTAAAAAAAAAATTAAATTGACTATAATTCGTCTATTTCGTATCTAAAAAATTAAATGGACTATATACGTCGTCTTCTTTTCGTGCAAAGAATTTAATAAACTATACATCATCCATTTTTCATGCAAAAAATTTTTTTATGAAAAAAATATAATGGACTATACATCGTCTTTTTTCAATTTTTTATGAAAAAATTTTATTGACTATAAATCGTCCGATTCGTGTGCAAATAATTAAATAGACTATACATCGTCTATTTTAGATGCAAAAAATTAAATGGACTGACTATATATACAAAATTTAATGGACTATACATCGTCCATTTCTAAATTTAAAAAAAAAAATTAAATTGACTATAATTCGTCTATTTCGTATCTAAAAAATTAAATGGACTATATACGTCGTCTTCTTTTCGTGCAAAGAATTTAATAAACTATACATCATCCATTTTTCATGCAAAAAATTTTTTTATGAAAAAAATATAATGGACTATACATCGTCTTTTTTCAATTTTTTATGAAAAAATTTTATCGACTATAAATCGTCCGATTCGTGTGCAAATAATTATATAGACTATACATCATCTATTTTAGATGCAAAAAATTAAATGGACTGACTATATATACAAAATTTAATGGACTATACATCGTCCATTTCTAAATTAAAAAAAAAATTAAATTGACTATAATTCGTCTATTTCGTATCTAAAAAATTAAATGGACTATATACGTCGTCTTCTTTTCGTGCAAAGAATTTAATAAACTATACATCATCCATTTTTCATGCAAAAAATTTTTTTATGAAAAAAATATAATGGACTATACATCGTCTTTTTTCAATTTTTTATGAAAAAATTTTATCGACTATAAATCGTCCGATTCGTGTGCAAATAATTAAATAGACAATACATCGTCTATTTTAGATGTAAAAAATTAAATGGACTGACTATATATACAAAATTTAATGGACTATACATCGTCCATTTCTAAATTTAAAAAAAAAATTAAATTGACTATAATTCGTCTATTTCGTATCTAAAAAATTAAATGGACTATATACGTCGTCTTCTTTTCGTGCAAAGAATTTAATAAACTATACATCATCCATTTTTCATGCAAAAAATTTTTTTATGAAAAAAAATATAATGGACTATACATCGTCTTTTTTCAATTTCTTATGAAAAAATTTTATCGACTATAAATCGTCCGATTCGTGTGCAAATAATTAAATAGACAATACATCGTCTATTTTAGATGCAAAAAATTAAATGGACTGACTATATATACAAAATTTAATGAACTATACATCGTCCATTTCTAAATTTAAAAAAAAAATTAAATTGACTATAGTTCGTCTATTTCGTATCTAAAAAATTAAATGGACTATATACGTCGTCTTCTTTTCGTGCAAAGAATTTAATAAACTATACATCATCCATTTTTCATGCAAAAAATTTTTTTATGAAAAAAATATAATATAATAATTAAATAGACTATACATCGTCTATTTTAGATGCAAAAAATTAAATGGACTGACTATATATACAAAATTTAATGGACTATACATCGTCCATTTCTAAATTTAAAAAAAAAAATTAAATTGACTATAATTCGTCTATTTCGTATCTAAAAAATTAAATGGACTATATACGTCGTCTTCTTTTCGTGCAAAGAATTTAATAAACTATACATCATCCATTTTTCATGGAAAAAATTTTTTTATGAAAAAAATATAATGGACTATACATCGTCTTTTTTTCAATTTTTTATGAAAAAATTTTATCGACTATAAATCGTCCGATTCGTGTGCAAATAATTATATAGACTATACATCGTCTATTTTAGATGCAAAAAATTAAATGGACTGAATATATATACAAAATTTAATGGACTATACATCGTCCATTTCTAAATTTAAAAAAAAAATTAAATTGACTATAATTCGTCTATTTCGTATCTAAAAAATTAAATGGACTATATACGTCGTCTTATTTTCGTGCAAAGAATTTAATAAACTATACATCATCCATTTTTCATGCAAAAAATTTTTTTATGAAAAAAATATAATGGACTATACATCGTCTTTTTTCAATTTTTTATGAAAAAATTTTATCGACTATAAATCGTCCGATTCGTGTGCAAATAATTAAATAGACTATACATCGTCTATTCTAGATGCAAAAAATTAAATGGACTGACTATATATACAAAATTTAATGGACTATACATCGTCCATTTCTAAATTTAAAAAAAAAATTTAATTGACTATAGTTCGTCTATTTCGTATCTAAAAAATTAAATGGACTATATACGTCGTCTTCTTTTCGTGCAAAGAATTTAATAAACTATACATCATCCATTTTTCATGCAAAAAATTTTTTTATGAAAAAAATATAATGGACTATACATCGTCTTTTTTTCAATTTTTTATGAAAAAATTTTATCGACTATAAATCGTCCGATTCGTGTGCAAATAATTAAATAGACTATACATCGTCTATTTTAGATGCAAAAAATTTAATGGACTGACTATATATACAAAATTTAATGGACTATACATTGTCCATTTCTAAATTTAAAAAAAAAATTAAATTGACTATAATTCGTCTATTTCGTATCTAAAAAATTAAATGGACTATATACGTCGTCTTCTTTTCGTGCAAAGAATTTAATAAACTATACATCATCCATTTTTCATGCAAAAAAATTTTTTATGAAAAAAATATAATGGACTATACATCGTCTTTTTTCAATTTTTTATGAAAAAATTTTATCGACTATAAATCGTCCGATTCATGTGCAAATAATTAAATAGACAATACATCGTCTATTTTAGATGTAAAAAATTAAATGGACTGACTATATATACAAAATTTAATGGACTATACATCGTCCATTTCTAAATTTAAAAAAAAAAATTAAATTGACTATAATTCGTCTATTTCGTATCTAAAAAATTAAATGGACTATATACGTCGTCTTCTTTTCGTGCAAAGAATTTAATAAACTATACATCATCCATTTTTCATGCAAAAAATTTTTTTATGAAAAAAATATAATGGACTATACATCGTCTTTTTTCAATTTTTTATGAAAAAATTTTATCGACTATAAATCGTCCGATTCGTGTGCAAATAATTAAATAGACTATACATCGTCTATTTTAGATGCAAAAAATTAAATGGACTGACTATATATACAAAATTTAATGGACTATACATCGTCCATTTCTAAATTTAAAAAAAAAATTAAATTGACTATAATTCGTCTATTTCGTATCTAAAAAATTAAATGGACTATATACGTCGTCTTCTTTTCGTGCAAAGAATTTAATAAACTATACATCATCCATTTTTCATGGAAAAAATTTTTTTATGAAAAAAATATAATGGACTATACATCGTCTTTTTTTCAATTTTTTATGAAAAAATTTTATCGACTATAAATCGTCCGATTCGTGTGCAAATAATTATATAGACTATACATCGTCTATTTTAGATGCAAAAAATTAAATGGACTGACTATATATACAAAATTTAATGGACTATACATCGTCCATTTCTAAATTTAAAAAAAAAATTAAATTGACTATAATTCGTCTATTTCGTATCTAAAAAATTAAATGGACTATATACGTCGTCTTCTTTTCGTGCAAAGAATTTAATAAACTATACATCATCCATTTTTCATGGAAAAAATTTTTTTATGAAAAAAATATAATGGACTATACATCGTCTTTTTTTTTAATTTTTTATGAAAAAATTTTATCGACTATAAATCGTCCGATTCGTGTGCAAATAATTAAATAGACTATACATCGTCTATTTTAGATGCAAAAAATTAAATGGACTGACTATATATACAAAATTTAATGGACTATACATCGTCCATTTCTAAATTAAAAAAAA
Source organism: Tachina lurida (assembly GCA_944452675.1). Taxonomy (NCBI): domain Eukaryota; kingdom Metazoa; phylum Arthropoda; class Insecta; order Diptera; family Tachinidae; genus Tachina; species Tachina lurida. Next base: position 87,101,602 of record OX101755.1, read on the forward strand.
AATTAAATTGACTATAATTCGTCTATTTCGTATCTAAAAAATTAAATGGACTATATACGTCGTCTTCTTTTCGTGCAAAGAATTTAATAAACTATACATCATCCATTTTTCATGCAAAAAAATTTTTTATGAAAAAAATATAATGGACTATACATCGTCTTTTTTCAATTTTTTATGAAAAAATTTTATCGACTATAAATCGTCCGATTCGTGTGCAAATAATTAAATAGACAATACATCGTCTATTTTAGATGTAAAAAATTAAATGGACTGACTATATATACAAAATTTAATGGACTATACATCGTCCATTTCTAAATTTAAAAAAAAAATTAAATTGACTATAATTCGTCTATTTCGTATCTAAAAAATTAAATGGACTATATACGTCGTCTTCTTTTCGTGCAAAGAATTTAATAAACTATACATCATCCATTTTTCATGCAAAAAATTTTTTTATGAAAAAAATATAATGGACTATACATCGTCTTTTTTCAATTTTTTATGAAAAAATTTTATCGACTATAAATCGTCCGATTCGTGTGCAAATAATTAAATAGACTGTACATCGTCTATTTTAGATGCAAAAAATTAAATGGACTGACTATATATACAAAATTTAATGGACTATACATCGTCCATTTCTAAATTAAAAAAAAAAATTAAATTGACTATAATTCGTCTATTTCGTATCTAAAAAATTAAATGGACTATATACGTCGTCTTCTTTTCGTGCAAAGAATTTAATAAACTATACATCATCCATTTTTCATGGAAAAAATTTTTTTATGAAAAAAATATAATGGACTATATATACATCGTCTTTTTTTCAATTTTTTATGAAAAAATTTTATCGACTATAAATCGTCCGATTCGTGTGCAAATAATTATATAGACTATACATCGTCTATTTTAGATGCAAAAAATTAAATGGACTGACTATATATACAAAATTTAATGGACTATACATCGTCCATTTCTAAATTTAAAAAAAAAATTAAATTGACTATAATTCGTCTATTTCGTATCTAAAAAATTAAATGGACTATATACGTCGTCTTCTTTTCGTGCAAAGAATTTAATAAACTATACATCATCCATTTTTCATGCAAAAAATTTTTTTATGAAAAAAATATAATGGACTATACATCGTCTTTTTTTCAATTTTTTATGAAAAAATTTTATCGACTATAAATCGTCCGATTCGTGTGCAAATAATTAAATAGACAATACATCGTCTATTTTAGATGTAAAAAATTAAATGGACTGACTATATATACAAAATTTAATGGACTATACATCGTCCATTTCTAAATTTAAAAAAAAAATTAAATTGACTATAATTCGTCTATTTCGTATCTAAAAAATTAAATGGACTATATACGTCGTCTTCTTTTCGTGCAAAGAATTTAATAAACTATACATCATCCATTTTTCATGCAAAAAATTTTTTTATGAAAAAAATATAATGGACTATACATAGTCTTTTTTCAATTTTTTATGAAAAAATTTTATCGACTATAAATCGTCCGATTCGTGTGCAAATAATTAAATAGACTATACATCGTCTATTTTAGATGCAAAAAATTAAATGGACTGACTATATATACAAAATTTAATGGACTATACATCGTCCATTTCTAAATTTAAAAAAAAAATTAAATTGACTATAATTCGTCTATTTCGTATCTAAAAAATTAAATGAACTATATACGTCGTCTTCTTTTCGTGCAAAGAATTTAATAAACTATACATCATCCATTTTTCATGGAAAAAATTTTTTTATGAAAAAAATATAATGGACTATACATCGTCTTTTTTTAAATTTTTTATGAAAAAATTTTATCGACTATAAATCGTCCGATTCGTGTGCAAATAATTAAATAGGCAATACATCGTCTATTTTAGATGTAAAAAATTAAATGGACTGACTATATATACAAAATTTAATGGACTATACATCGTCCATTTCTAAATTTAAAAAAAAATTAAATTGACTATAATTCGTCTATTTCGTATCTAAAAAATTAAATGGACTATATACGTCGTCTTCTTTTCGTGCAAAGAATTTAATAAACTATACATCATCCATTTTTCATGCAAAAAATTTTTTTATGAAAAAAATATAATGGACTATACATCGTCTTTTTTCAATTTTTTATGAAAAAATTTTATCGACTATAAATCGTCCGATTCGTGTGCAAATAATTAAATAGGCAATACATCGTCTATTTTAGATGTAAAAAATTAAATGGACTGACTATATATACAAAATTTAATGGACTATACATCGTCCATTTCTAAATTTAAAAAAAATTAAATTGACTATAATTCGTCTATTTCGTATCTAAAAAATTAAATGGACTATATACGTCGTCTTCTTTTCGTGCAAAGAATTTAATAAACTATACATCATCCATTTTTCATGCAAAAAATTTTTTTATGAAAAAAATATAATGGACTATACATCGTCTTTTTTCAATTTTTTATGAAAAAATTTTATCGACTATAAATCGTCCGATTCGTGTGCAAATAATTAAATAGACTATACATCGTCTATTTTAGATGCAAAAAATTAAATGGACTGACTATATATACAAAATTTAATGGACTATACATCGTCCATTTCTAAATTTAAAAAAAAAATTAAATTGACTATAATTCGTCTATTTCGTATCTAAAAAATTAAATGGACTATATACGTCGTCTTCTTTTCGTGCAAAGAATTTAATAAACTATACATCATCCATTTTTCATGCAAAAAATTTTTTTATGAAAAAAATATAATGGACTATACATCGTCTTTTTTCAATTTTTTATGAAAAAATTTTATCGACTATAAATCGTCCGATTCGTGTGCAAATAATTAAATAGACAATACATCGTCTATTTTAGATGCAAAAAATTAAATGGACTGACTATATATACAAAATTTAATGGACTATACATCGTCCATTTCTAAATTTAAAAAAAAAATTAAATTGACTATAATTCGTCTATTTCGTATCTAAAAAATTAAATGGACTATATACGTCGTCTTCTTTTCGTGCAAAGAATTTAATAAACTATACATCATCCATTTTTCATTCAAAAAATTTTTTTATGAAAAAAAATATAATGGACTATACATCGTCTTTTTTCAATTTTTTATGAAAAAATTTTATCGACTATAAATCGTCCGATTCGTGTGCAAATAATTAAATAGACAATACATCGTCTATTTTAGATGCAAAAAATTAAATGGACTGACTATATATACAAAATTTAATGGACTATACATCGTCCATTTCTAAATTTAAAAAAAAAAAATTAAATTGACTATAGTTCGTCTATTTCGTATCTAAAAAATTAAATGGACTATATACGTCGTCTTCTTTTCGTGCAAAGAATTTAATAAACTATACATCATCCATTTTTCATGGAAAAAATTTTTTTATGAAAAAAATATAATGGACTATACATCGTCTTTTTTCAATTTTTATGAAAAAATTTTATCGACTATAAATCGTCCGATTCGTGTGCAAATAATTAAATAGACTATACATCGTCTATTTTAGATGCAAAAAATTAAATGGACTGACTATATATACAAATTTAATGGACTATACATCGTCCATTTCTAAATTTAAAAAAAAAATTAAATTGACTATAATTCGTCTATTTCGTATCTAAAAAATTAAATGGACTATATACGTCGTCTTCTTTTCGTGCAAAGAATTTAATAAACTATACATCATCCATTTTTCATGCAAAAAAAATTTTTTATGAAAAAAATATAATGGACTATACATCGTCTTTTTTCAATTTTTTATGAAAAAATTTTATCGACTATAAATCGTCCGATTCGTGTGCAAATAATTAAATAGACAATACATCGTCTATTTTAGATGTAAAAAATTAAATGGACTGACTATATATACAAAATTTAATGGACTATACATCGTCCATTTCTAAATTTAAAAAAAAATTAAATTGACTATAATTCGTCTATTTCGTATCTAAAAAAATTAAATGGACTATATACGTCGTCTTCTTTTCGTGCAAAGAATTTAATAAACTATACATCATCCATTTTTCATGCAAAAAATTTTTTTATGAAAAAAATATAATGGACTATACATCGTCTTTTTTCAATTTTTTATGAAAAAATTTTATCGACTATAAATCGTCCGATTCGTGTGCAAATAATTAAATAGACTATACATCGTCTATTTTAGATGCAAAAAATTAAATGGACTGACTATATATACAAAATTTAATGGACTATACATCGTCCATTTCTAAATTTAAAAAAAAAATTAAATTGACTATAATTCGTCTATTTCGTATCTAAAAAATTAAATGGACTATATACGTCGTCTTCTTTTCGTGCAAAGAATTTAATAAACTATACATCATCCATTTTTCATGGAAAAAATTTTTTTATGAAAAAAATATAATGGACTATACATCGTCTTTTTTCAATTTTTTATGAAAAAATTTTATCGACTATAAATCGTCCGATTCGTGTGCAAATAATTAAATAGACAATACATCGTCTATTTTAGATGCAAAAAATTAAATGGACTGACTATATATACAAAATTTAATGGACTATACATCGTCCATTTCTAAATTTAAAAAAAAAATTAAATTGACTATAATTCGTCTATTTCGTATCTAAAAAATTAAATGGACTATATACGTCGTCTTCTTTTCGTGCAAAGAATTTAATAAACTATACATCATCCATTTTTCATGCAAAAAAATTTTTTTATGAAAAAAATATAATGGACTATACATCGTCTTTTTTAAATTTTTTATGAAAAAATTTTATCGACTATAAATCGTCCGATTCGTGTGCAAATAATTAAATAGACAATACATCGTCTATTTTAGATGCAAAAAATTAAATGGACTGACTATATATACAAAATTTAATGGACTATATACATCGTCCATTTCTAAATTAAAAAAAAAAATTAAATTGACTATAATTCGTCTATTTCGTATCTAAAAAATTAAATGGCCTATATACGTCGTCTTCTTTTCGTGCAAAGAATTTAATAAACTATACATCATCCATTTTTCATGCAAAAAATTTTTTTATGAAAAAAAATATAATGGACTATACATCGTCTTTTTTCAATTTTTTATGAAAAAATTTTATCGACTATAAATCGTCCGATTCGTGTGCAAATAATTAAATAGACAATACATCGTCTATTTTAGATGCAAAAAATTAAATGGACTGACTATATATACAAAATTTAATGGACTATACATCGTCCATTTCTAAATTTAAAAAAAAAATTAAATTGACTATAGTTCGTCTATTTCGTATCTAAAAAATTAAATGGACTATATACGTCGTCTTCTTTTCGTGCAAAGAATTTAATAAACTATACATCATCCATTTTTCATGGAAAAAATTTTTTTATGAAAAAAATATAATGGACTATACATCGTCTTTTTTCAATTTTTTATGAAAAAATTTTATCGACTATAAATCGTCCGATTCGTGTGCAAATAATTAAATAGACTATACATCGTCTATTTTAGATGCAAAAAATTAAATGGACTGACTATATATACAAAATTTAATGGACTATACATCGTCCATTTCTAAATTTAAAAAAAAAATTAAATTGACTATAATTCGTCTATTTCGTATCTAAAAAATTAAATGGACTATATACGTCGTCTTCTTTTCGTGCAAAGAATTTAATAAACTATACATCATCCATTTTTCATGCAAAAAATTTTTTTATGAAAAAAATATAATGGACTATACATCGTCTTTTTTCAATTTTTTATGAAAAAATTTTATCGACTATAAATCGTCCGATTCGTGTGCAAATAATTAAATAGACAATACATCGTCTATTTTAGATGCAAAAAATTAAATGGACTGACTATATATACAAAATTTAATGGCCTATACATCGTCCATTTCTAAATTTAAAAAAAAAATTAAATTTACTATAATTCGTCTATTTCGTATCTAAAAAATTAAATGGACTATATACGTCGTCTTCTTTTCGTGCAAAGAATTTAATAAACTATACATCATCCATTTTTCATGCAAAAAATTTTTTTATGAAAAAAATATAATGGACTATACATCGTCTTTTTTCAATTTTTTATGAAAAAATTTTATCGACTATAAATCGTCCGATTCGTGTGCAAATAATTAAATAGACTATACATCGTCTATTTTAGATGCAAAAAATTAAATGGACTGACTATATATACAAAATTTAATGGACTATACATCGTCCATTTCTAAATTTAAAAAAAAAATTAAATTGACTATAATTCGTCTATTTCGTATCTAAAAAATTAAATGGACTATATACGTCGTCTTCTTTTCGTGCAAAGAATTTAATAAACTATACATCATCCATTTTTCATTGAAAAAATTTTTTTATGAAAAAAATATAATGGACTATACATCGTCTTTTTTTCAATTTTTTATGAAAAAATTTTATCGACTATAAATCGTCCGATTCGTGTGCAAATAATTATATAGACTATACATCGTCTATTTTAGATGCAAAAAATTAAATGGACTGACTATATATACAAAATTTAATGGACTATACATCGTCCATTTCTTAATTTAAAAAAAAAATTATATTGACTATAATTCGTCTATTTCGTATCTAAAAAATTAAATGGACTATATACGTCGTCTTCTTTTCGTGCAAAGAATTTAATAAACTATACATCATCCATTTTTCATGCAAAAAAATTTTTTATGAAAAAAATATAATGGACTATACATCGTCTTTTTTCAATTTTGTATGAAAAAATTTTATCGACTATAAATCGTCCGATTCGTGTGCAAATAATTAAATAGACAATACATCGTCTATTTTAGATGTAAAAAATTAAATGGACTGACTATATATACAAAATTTAATGGACTATACATCGTCCATTTCTAAATTTAAAAAAAATTAAATTGACTATAATTCGTCTATTTCGTATCTAAAAAAATTAAATGGACTATATACGTCGTCTTCTTTTCGTGCAAAGAATTTAATAAACTATACATCATCCATTTTTCATGCAAAAAATTTTTTTATGAAAAAAATATAATGGACTATACATCGTCTTTTTTCAATTTTTTATGAAAAAATTTTATCGACTATAAATCGTCCGATTCGTGTGCAAATAATTAAATAGACTATACATCGTCTATTTTAGATGCAAAAAATTAAATGGACTGACTATATATACAAAATTTAATGGACTATACATCGTCCATTTCTAAATTTAAAAAAAAAATTAAATTGACTATAATTCGTCTATTTCGTATCTAAAAAATTAAATGGACTATATACGTCGTCTTCTTTTCGTGCAAAGAATTTAATAAACTATACATCATCCATTTTTCATGGAAAAAATTTTTTTATGAAAAAAATATAATGGACTATACATCGTCTTTTTTCAATTTTTTATGAAAAAATTTTATCGACTATAAATCGTCCGATTCGTGTGCAAATAATTAAATAGACAATACATCGTCTATTTTAGATGCAAAAAATTAAATGGACTGACTATATATACAAAATTTAATGGACTATACATCGTCCATTTCTAAATTTAAAAAAAAAATTAAATTGACTATAATTCGTCTATTTCGTATCTAAAAAATTAAATGGACTATATACGTCGTCTTCTTTTCGTGCAAAGAATTTAATAAACTATACATCATCCATTTTTCATGCAAAAAAATTTTTTTATGAAAAAAATATAATGGACTATACATCGTCTTTTTTAAATTTTTTATGAAAAAATTTTATCGACTATAAATCGTCCGATTCGTGTGCAAATAATTAAATAGACAATACATCGTCTATTTTAGATGCAAAAAATTAAATGGACTGACTATATATACAAAATTTAATGGACTATATACATCGTCCATTTCTAAATTTAAAAAAAAAATTAAATTGACTATAATTCGTCTATTTCGTATCTAAAAAATTAAATGGCCTATATACGTCGTCTTCTTTTCGTGCAAAGAATTTAATAAACTATACATCATCCATTTTTCATGCAAAAAATTTTTTTATGAAAAAAAATATAATGGACTATACATCGTCTTTTTTCAATTTTTTATGAAAAAATTTTATCGACTATAAATCGTCCGATTCATGTGCAAATAATTAAATAGACAATACATCGTCTATTTTAGATGCAAAAAATTAAATGGACTGACTATATATACAAAATTTAATGGACTATACATCGTCCATTTCTAAATTTAAAAAAAAAATTAAATTGACTATAGTTCGTCTATTTCGTATCTAAAAAATTAAATGGACTATATACGTCGTCTTCTTTTCGTGCAAAGAATTTAATAAACTATACATCATCCATTTTTCATGGAAAAAATTTTTTTATGAAAAAAATATAATGGACTATACATCGTCTTTTTTCAATTTTTTATGAAAAAATTTTATCGACTATAAATCGTCCGATTCGTGTGCAAATAATTAAATAGACTATACATCGTCTATTTTAGATGCAAAAAATTAAATGGACTGACTATATATACAAAATTTAATGGACTATACATCGTCCATTTCTAAATTAAAAAAAAAATTAAATTGACTATAATTCGTCTATTTCGTATCTAAAAAATTAAATGGACTATATACGTCGTCTTCTTTTCGTGCAAAGAATTTAATAAACTATACATCATCCATTTTTCATGCAAAAAATTTTTTTATGAAAAAAATATAATGGACTATACATCGTCTTTTTTCAATTTTTTATGAAAAAATTTTATCGACTATAAATCGTCCGATTCGTGTGCAAATAATTAAATAGACAATACATCGTCTATTTTAGATGCAAAAAATTAAATGGACTGACTATATATACAAAATTTAATGGACTATACATCGTCCATTTCTAAATTTAAAAAAAAAATTAAATTGACTATAGTTCGTCTATTTCGTATCTAAAAAATTAAATGGACTATATACGTCGTCTTCTTTTCGTGCAAAGAATTTAATAAACTATACATCATCCATTTTTCATGCAAAAAATTTTTTTATGAAAAAAATATAATGGACTATACATCGTCTTTTTTTCAATTTTTTATGAAAAAATTTTATCGACTATAAATCGTCCGATTCGTGTGCAAATAATTAAATAGACTATACATCGTCTATTTTAGATGCAAAAAATTAAATGGACTGACTATATATACAAAATTTAATGGACTATACATCATCCATTTCTAAATTTAAAAAAAAAATTAAATTGACTATAATTCGTCTATTTCGTATCTAAAAAATTAAATGGACTATATACGTCGTCTTCTTTTCGTGCAAAGAATTTAATAAACTATACATCATCCATTTTTCATGCAAAAAAATTTTTTATGAAAAAAATATAATGGACTATACATCGTCTTTTTTAAATTTTTTATGAAAAAATTTTATCGACTATAAATCGTCCGATTCGTGTGCAAATAATTAAATAGACAATACATCGTCTATTTTAGATGCAAAAAATTAAATGGACTGACTATATATACAAAATTTAATGGACTATACATCGTCCATTTCTAAATTTAAAAAAAAAATTAAATTGACTATAATTCGTCTATTTCGTATCTAAAAAATTAAATGGACTATATACGTCGTCTTCTTTTCGTGCAAAGAATTTAATAAACTATACATCATCCATTTTTCATGCAAAAAAATTTTTTATGAAAAACATATAATGGACTATACATCGTCTTTTTTAAATTTTTTATGAAAAAATTTTATCAACTATAAATCGTCCGATTCGTGTGCAAATAATTATATAGACTTTACATCGTCTATTTTAGATGCAAAAAATTAAATGGACTGACTATATATACAAAATTTAATGGACTATACATCGTCCATTTCTAAATTAAAAAAAAAATTAAATTGACTATAATTCGTCTATTTCGTATCTAAAAAATTAAATGGACTATATACGTCGTCTTCTTTTCGTGCAAAGAATTTAATAAACTATACATCATCCATTTTTCATGCAAAAATTTTTTTTATGAAAAAAATATAATGGACTATACATCGTCTTTTTTCAATTTTTTATGAAAAAATTTTATCGACTATAAATCGTCCGATTCGTGTGCAAATAATTAAATAGACAATACATCGTCTATTTTAGATGCAAAAAATTAAATGGACTGACTATATATACAAAATTTAATGGACTATACATCGTCCATTTCTAAATTTAAAAAAAAAATTAAATTGACTATAATTCGTCTATTTCGTATCTAAAAAATTAAATGGACTATATACGTCGTCTTCTTTTCGTGCAAAGAATTTAATAAACTATACATCATCCATTTTTCATGCAAAAAATTTTTTTATGAAAAAAATATAATGGACTATACATCGTCTTTTTTCAATTTTTTATGAAAAAATTTTATCGACTATAAATCGTCCGATTCGTGTGCAAATAATTAAATAGACTATACATCGTCTATTTTAGATGCAAAAAATTAAATGGACTGACTATATATACAAAATTTAATGGACTATACATCGTCCATTTCTAAATTTAAAAAAAAAAATTAAATTGACTATAATTCGTCTATTTCGTATCTAAAAAATTAAATGGACTATATAAGTCGTCTTCTTTTCGTGCAAAGAATTTAATAAACTATACATCATCCATTTTTCATGGAAAAAATTTTTTTATGAAAAAAATATAATGGACTATACATCGTCTTTTTTTCAATTTTTTATGAAAAAATTTTATCGACTATAAATCGTCCGATTCGTGTGCAAATAATTATATAGACTATACATCGTCTATTTTAGATGCAAAAAATTAAATGGACTGACTATATATACAAAATTTAATGGACTATACATCGTCCATTTCTAAATTTAAAAAAAAAATTAAATTGACTATAATTCGTCTATTTCGTATCTAAAAAATTAAATGGACTATATACGTCGTCTTCTTTTCGTGCAAAGAATTTAATAAACTATACATCATCCATTTTTCATGCAAAAAATTTTTTTATGAAAAAAATATAATGGACTATACATCGTCTTTTTTAAATTTTTTATGAAAAAATTTTATCGACTATAAATCGTCCGATTCGTGTGCAAATAATTAAATAGACAATACATCGTCTATTTTAGATGCAAAAAATTAAATGGACTGACTATATATACAAAATTTAATGGACTATACATCGCCCATTTCTAAATTTAAAAAAAAATTAAATTGACTATAATTCGTCTATTTCGTATCTAAAAAATTAAATGGACTATATACGTCGTCTTCTTTTCGTGCAAAGAATTTAATAAACTATACATCATCCATTTTTCATGCAAAAAATTTTTTTATGAAAAAAAATATAATGGACTATACATCGTCTTTTTTCAATTTTTTATGAAAAAATTTTATCGACTATAAATCGTCCGATTCGTGTGCAAATAATTAAATAGACAATACATCGTCTATTTTAGATGCAAAAAATTAAATGGACTGACTATATATACAAAATTTAATGGACTATACATCGTCCATTTCTAAATTTAAAAACAAAATTAAATTGACTATAGTTCGTCTATTTCGTATCTAAAAAATTAAATGGACTATATACGTCGTCTTCTTTTCGTGCAAAGAATTTAATAAACTATACATCATCCATTTTTCATGCAAAAAATTTTTTTATGAAAAAAATATAATGGACTATACATCGTCTTTTTTCAATTTTTTATGAAAAAATTTTATCGACTATAAATCGTCCGATTCGTGTGCAAATAATTAAATAGACTATACATCGTCTATTTTAGATGCAAAAAATTAAATGGACTGACTATATATACAAAATTTAATGGACTATACATCATCCATTTCTAAATTTAAAAAAAAAATTAAATTGACTATAATTCGTCTATTTCGTATCTAAAAAATTAAATGGACTATATACGTCGTCTTCTTTTCGTGCAAAGAATTTAATAAACTATACATCATCCATTTTTCATGCAAAAAAATTTTTTATGAAAAAAATATAATGGACTATACATCGTCTTTTTTCAATTTTTTATGAAAAAATTTTATCGACTATAAATCGTCCGATTCGTGTGCAAATAATTAAATAGACAATACATCGTCTATTTTAGATGTAAAAAATTAAATGGACTGACTATATATACAAAATTTAATGGACTATACATCGTCCATTTCTAAATTTAAAAAAAAAATTAAATTGACTATAATTCGTCTATTTCGTATCTAAAAAATTAAATGGACTATATACGTCGTCTTCTTTTCGTGCAAAGAATTTAATAAACTATACATCATCCATTTTTCATGCAAAAAATTTTTTTATGAAAAAAATATAATGGACTATACATCGTCTTTTTTTCAATTTTTTATGAAAAAATTTTATCGACTATAAATCGTCCGATTCGTGTGCAAATAATTAAATAGACAATACATCGTCTATTTTAGATGCAAAAAATTAAATGGACTGACTATATATACAAAATTTAATGGACTATACATCGTCCATTTCTAAATTTAAAAAAAAAATTAAATTGACTATAATTCGTCTATTTCGTATCTAAAAAATTAAATGGACTATATACGTCGTCTTCTTTTCGTGCAAAGAATTTAATAAACTATACATCATCCATTTTTCATGCAAAAAATGTTTTTATGAAAAAAATATAATGGACTATACATCGTCTTTTTTTCAATTTTTTATGAAAAAATTTTATCGACTATAAATCGTCCGATTCGTGTGCAAATAATTAAATAGACTATACATCGTCTATTTTAGATGCAAAAAATTAAATGGACTGACTATATATACAAAATTTAATGGACTATACATCGTCCATTTCTAAATTTAAAAAAAAAATTAAATTGACTATAATTCGTCTATTTCGTATCTAAAAAATTAAATGGACTATATACGTCGTCTTCTTTTCGTGCAAAGAATTTAATAAACTATACATCATCCATTTTTCATGCAAAAAAATTTTTTATGAAAAAAATATAATGGACTATATACATCGTCTTTTTTCAATTTTTTATGAAAAAATTTTATCGACTATAAATCGTCCGATTCGTGTGCAAATAATTAAATAGACAATACATCGTCTATATTAGATGTAAAAAATTAAATGGACTGACTATATATACAAAATTTAATGGACTATACATCGTCCATTTCTAAATTTAAAAAAAAAATTAAATTGACTATAATTCGTCTATTTCGTATCTAAAAAATTAAATGGACTATATACGTCGTCTTCTTTTCGTGCAAAGAATTTAATAAACTATACATCATCCATTTTTCATGCAAAAAATTTTTTTATGAAAAAAATATAATGGACTATATATACATCGTCTTTTTTCAATTTTTTATGAAAAAATTTTATCGACTATAAATCGTCCGATTCGTGTGCAAATAATTAAATAGACTATACATCGTCTATTTTAGATGCAAAAAATTAAATGGACTGACTATATATACAAAATTTAATGGACTATACATCGTCCATTTCTAAATTTAAAAAAAAAAATTAAATTGACTATAATTCGTCTATTTCGTATCTAAAAAATTAAATGGACTATATACGTCGTCTTCTTTTCGTGCAAAGAATTTAATAAACTATACATCATCCATTTTTCATGCAAAAAATTTTTTTATGAAAAAAATATAATGGACTATACATCGTCTTTTTTCAATTTTTTATGAAAAAATTTTATCGACTATAAATCGTCCGATTCGTGTGCAAATAATTAAATAGACTATACATCGTCTATTTTAGATGCAAAAAATTAAATGGACTGACTATATATACAAAATTTAATGGACTATACATCGTCCATTTCTAAATTAAAAAAAAAAATTAAATTGACTATAATTCGTCTATTTCGTATCTAAAAAATTAAATGGACTATATACGTCGTCTTCTTTTCGTGCAAAGAATTTAATAAACTATACATCATCCATTTTTCATGCAAAAAATTTTTTTATGAAAAAAATATAATGGACTATACATCGTCTCTTTTCAATTTTTTATGAAAAAATTTTATCGACTATAAATCGTCCGATTCGTGTGCAAATAATTAAATAGACTATACATCGTCTATTTTAAATGCAAAAAATTAAATGGACTGACTATATATACAAAATTTAATGGACTATACATCGTCCATTTCTAAATTAAAAAAAAAAAATTAAATTGACTATAATTCGTCTATTTCGTATCTAAAAAATTAAATGGACTATATACGTCGTCTTCTTTTCGTGCAAAGAATTTAATAAACTATACATCATCCATTTTTCATGCAAAAAATTTTTTTATGAAAAAAAATATAATGGACTATACATCGTCTTTTTTCAATTTTTTATGAAAAAATTTTATCGACTATAAATCGTCCGATTCGTGTGCAAATAATTAAATAGACAATACATCGTCTATTTTAGATGCAAAAAATTAAATGGACTGACTATATATACAAAATTTAATGGACTATACATCGTCCATTTCTAAATTTAAAAAAAAAATTAAATTGACTATAATTCGTCTATTTCGTATCTAAAAAATTAAATGGACTATATACGTCGTCTTCTTTTCGTGCAAAGAATTTAATAAACTATACATCATCCATTTTTCATGCAAAAAATTTTTTTATGAAAAAAAATATAATGGACTATACATCGTCTTTTTTCAATTTTTTATGAAAAAATTTTATCGACTATAAATCGTCCGATTCGTGTGCAAATAATTAAATAGACAATACATCGTCTATTTTAGATGCAAAAAATTAAATGGACTGACTATATATACAAAATTTAATGGACTATACATCGTCCATTTCTAAATTTAAAAAAAAAATTAAATTGACTATAGTTCGTCTATTTCGTATCTAAAAAATTAAATGGACTATATACGTCGTCTTCTTTTCGTGCAAAGAATTTAATAAACTATACATCATCCATTTTTCATGCAAAAAATTTTTTTATGAAAAAAATATAATGGACTATACATCGTCTTTTTTTCAATTTTTTATGAAAAAATTTTATCGACTATAAATCGTCCGATTCGTGTGCAAATAATTAAATAGACTATACATCGTCTATTTTAGATGCAAAAAATTAAATGGACTGACTATATATACAAAATTTAATGGACTATACATCGTCCATTTCTAAATTAAAAAAAAAAAATTAAATTGACTATAATTCGTCTATTTCGTATCTAAAAAATTAAATGGACTATATACGTCGTCTTCTTTTCGTGCAAAGAATTTAATAAACTATACATCATCCATTTTTCATGCAAAAAATTTTTTTATGAAAAAAAATATAATGGACTATACATCGTCTTTTTTTCAATTTTTTATGAAAAAATTTTATCGACTATAAATCGTCCGATTCGTGTGCAAATAATTAAATAGACTATACATCGTCTATTTTAGATGCAAAAAATTAAATGGACTGACTATATATACAAAATTTAATGGACTATACATCGTCCATTTCTAAATTTAAAAAAAAATTAAATTGACTATAATTCGTCTATTTCGTATCTAAAAAATTAAATGGACTATATACGTCGTCTTCTTTTCGTGCAAAGAATTTAATAAACTATACATCATCCATTTTTCATGCAAAAAATTTTTTTATGAAATAAATATAATGGACTATACATCGTCTTTTTTTCAATTTTTTATGAAAAAATTTTATCGACTATAAATCGTCCGATTCGTGTGCAAATAATTAAATAGACTATACATCGTCTATTTTAGATGCAAACAATTAAATGGACTGACTATATATACAAAATTTAATGGACTATACATCGTCCATTTCTAAATTTAAAAAAAAAATTAAATTGACTATAGTTCGTCTATTTCGTATCTAAAAAATTAAATGGACTATATACGTCGTCTTCTTTTCGTGCAAAGAATTTAATAAACTATACATCATCCATTTTTCATGCAAAAAATTTTTTTATGAAAAAAAAATATAATGGACTGACTATACATCGTCTTTTTTTTCAATTTTTTATGAAAAAATTTTATCGACTATAAATCGTCCGATTCGTGTGCAAATAATTAAATAGACTATACATCGTCTATTTTTGATGCAAAAAATTAAATGGACTGACTATATATACAAAATTTAATGGACTATACATCGTCCATTTCTAAATTTAAAAAAAAATTAAATTGACTATAATTCGTCTATTTCGTATCTAAAAAATTAAATGGACTATATACGTCGTCTTCTTTTCGTGCAAAGAATTTAATAAACTATACATCATCCATTTTTCATGCAAAAAAATTTTTTATGAAAAAAATATAATGGACTATACATCGTCTTTTTTCAATTTTTTATGAAAAAATTTTATCGACTATAAATCGTCCGATTCGTGTGCAAATAATTAAATAGACAATACATCGTCTATTTTAGATGTAAAAAATTAAATGGACTGACAATATATACAAAATTTAATGGACTATACATCGTCCATTTCTAAATTTAAAAAAAAAATTAAATTGACTATAATTCATCTATTTCGTATCTAAAAAATTAAATGGACTATATACGTCGTCTTCTTTTCGTGCAAAGAATTTAATAAACTATACATCATCCATTTTTCATGCAAAAAATTTTTTTATGAAAAAAATATAATGGACTATACATCGTCTTTTTTCAATTTTTTATGAAAAAATTTTATCGACTATAAATCGTCCGATTCGTGTGCAAATAATTAAATAGACAATACATCGTCTATTTTAGATGCAAAAAATTAAATGGACTGACTATATATACAAAATTTAATGGACTATACATCGTCCATTTCTAAATTAAAAAAAAAAATTAAATTGACTATAGTTCGTCTATTTCGTATCTAAAAAATTAAATGGACTATATACGTCGTCTTCTTTTCGTGCAAAGAACTTAATAAACTATACATCATCCATTTTTCATGCAAAAAATTTTTTTATGAAAAAAATATAATGGACTATACATCGTCTTTTTTTCAATTTTTTATGAAAAAATTTTATCGACTATAAATCGTCCGATTCGTGTGCAAATAATTAAATAGACTATACATCGTCTATTTTAGATGCAAAAAATTAAATGGACTGACTATATATACAAAATTTAATGGACTATACATCGTCCATTTCTAAATTTAAAAAAAAATTAAATTGACTATAATTCGTCTATTTCGTATCTAAAAAATTAAATGGACTATATACGTCGTCTTCTTTTCGTGCAAAGAATTTAATAAACTATACATCATCCATTTTTCATGCAAAAAAATTTTTTATGAAAAAAATATAATGGACTATACATCGTCTTTTTTTCAATTTTTTATGAAAAAATTTTATCGACTATAAATCGTCCGATTCGTGTGCAAATAATTATATAGACTATACATCGTCTATTTTAGATGCAAAAAATTAAATGGACTGACTATATATACAAAATTTAATGGACTATACATCGTCCATTTCTAAATTTAAAAAAAAAATTAAATTGACTATAATTCGTCTATTTCGTATCTAAAAAATTAAATGGACTATATACGTCGTCTTCTTTTCGTGCAAAGAATTTAATAAACTATACATCATCCATTTTTCATCGTCTTTTTTCAATTTTTTATGAAAAAATTTTATCGACTATAAATCGTCCGATTCGTGTGCAAATAATTAAATAGACAATACATCGTCTATTTTAGATGCAAAAAATTAAATGGACTGACTATATATACAAAATTTAATGGACTATACATCGTCCATTTCTAAATTTAAAAAAAAAATTAAATTGACTATAATTCGTCTATTTCGTATCTAAAAAATTAAATGGACTATATACGTCGTCTTCTTTTCGTGCAAAGAATTTAATAAACTATACATCATCCATTTTTCATGCAAAAAATTTTTTTATGAAAAAAAATATAATGGACTATACATCGTCTTTTTTCAATTTTTTATGAAAAAATTTTATCGACTATAAATCGTCCGATTCGTGTGCAAATAATTAAATAGACAATACATCGTCTATTTTAGATGCAAAAAATTAAATGGACTGACTATATATACAAAATTTAATGGACTATACATCGTCCATTTCTAAATTTAAAAAAAAAATTAAATTGACTATAATTCGTCTATTTCGTATCTAAAAAATTAAATGGACTATATACGTCGTCTTCTTTTCGTGCAAAGAATTTAATAAACTATACATCATCCATTTTTCATGCAAAAAATTTTTTTATGAAAAAAAATATAATGGACTATACATCGTCTTTTTTCAATTTTTTATGAAAAAATTTTATCGACTATAAATCGTCCGATTCGTGTGCAAATAATTAAATAGACTATACATCGTCTATTTTAGATGCAAACAATTAAATGGACTGACTATATATACAAAATTTAATGGACTATACATCGTCCATTTCTAAATTTAAAAAAAAAATTAAATTGACTATAGTTCGTCTATTTCGTATCTAAAAAATTAAATGGACTATATACGTCGTCTTCTTTTCGTGCAAAGAATTTAATAAACTATACATCATCCATTTTTCATGCAAAAAATTTTTTTATGAAAAAAAAATATAATGGACTGACTATACATCGTCTTTTTTTTCAATTTTTTATGAAAAAATTTTATCGACTATAAATCGTCCGATTCGTGTGCAAATAATTAAATAGACTATACATCGTCTATTTTTGATGCAAAAAATTAAATGGACTGACTATATATACAAAATTTAATGGACTATACATCGTCCATTTCTAAATTTAAAAAAAAATTAAATTGACTATAATTCGTCTATTTCGTATCTAAAAAATTAAATGGACTATATACGTCGTCTTCTTTTCGTGCAAAGAATTTAATAAACTATACATCATCCATTTTTCATGCAAAAAAATTTTTTATGAAAAAAATATAATGGACTATACATCGTCTTTTTTCAATTTTTTATGAAAAAATTTTATCGACTATAAATCGTCCGATTCGTGTGCAAATAATTAAATAGACAATACATCGTCTATTTTAGATGTAAAAAATTAAATGGACTGACAATATATACAAAATTTAATGGACTATACATCGTCCATTTCTAAATTTAAAAAAAAAATTAAATTGACTATAATTCATCTATTTCGTATCTAAAAAATTAAATGGACTATATACGTCGTCTTCTTTTCGTGCAAAGAATTTAATAAACTATACATCATCCATTTTTCATGCAAAAAATTTTTTTATGAAAAAAATATAATGGACTATACATCGTCTTTTTTCAATTTTTTATGAAAAAATTTTATCGACTATAAATCGTCCGATTCGTGTGCAAATAATTAAATAGACAATACATCGTCTATTTTAGATGCAAAAAATTAAATGGACTGACTATATATACAAAATTTAATGGACTATACATCGTCCATTTCTAAATTAAAAAAAAAAATTAAATTGACTATAGTTCGTCTATTTCGTATCTAAAAAATTAAATGGACTATATACGTCGTCTTCTTTTCGTGCAAAGAACTTAATAAACTATACATCATCCATTTTTCATGCAAAAAATTTTTTTATGAAAAAAATATAATGGACTATACATCGTCTTTTTTTCAATTTTTTATGAAAAAATTTTATCGACTATAAATCGTCCGATTCGTGTGCAAATAATTAAATAGACTATACATCGTCTATTTTAGATGCAAAAAATTAAATGGACTGACTATATATACAAAATTTAATGGACTATACATCGTCCATTTCTAAATTTAAAAAAAAATTAAATTGACTATAATTCGTCTATTTCGTATCTAAAAAATTAAATGGACTATATACGTCGTCTTCTTTTCGTGCAAAGAATTTAATAAACTATACATCATCCATTTTTCATGCAAAAAAATTTTTTATGAAAAAAATATAATGGACTATACATCGTCTTTTTTTCAATTTTTTATGAAAAAATTTTATCGACTATAAATCGTCCGATTCGTGTGCAAATAATTATATAGACTATACATCGTCTATTTTAGATGCAAAAAATTAAATGGACTGACTATATATACAAAATTTAATGGACTATACATCGTCCATTTCTAAATTTAAAAAAAAAATTAAATTGACTATAATTCGTCTATTTCGTATCTAAAAAATTAAATGGACTATATACGTCGTCTTCTTTTCGTGCAAAGAATTTAATAAACTATACATCATCCATTTTTCATCGTCTTTTTTCAATTTTTTATGAAAAAATTTTATCGACTATAAATCGTCCGATTCGTGTGCAAATAATTAAATAGACAATACATCGTCTATTTTAGATGCAAAAAATTAAATGGACTGACTATATATACAAAATTTAATGGACTATACATCGTCCATTTCTAAATTTAAAAAAAAAATTAAATTGACTATAATTCGTCTATTTCGTATCTAAAAAATTAAATGGACTATATACGTCGTCTTCTTTTCGTGCAAAGAATTTAATAAACTATACATCATCCATTTTTCATGCAAAAAATTTTTTTATGAAAAAAAATATAATGGACTATACATCGTCTTTTTTCAATTTTTTATGAAAAAATTTTATCGACTATAAATCGTCCGATTCGTGTGCAAATAATTAAATAGACAATACATCGTCTATTTTAGATGCAAAAAATTAAATGGACTGACTATATATACAAAATTTAATGGACTATACATCGTCCATTTCTAAATTTAAAAAAAAAATTAAATTGACTATAATTCGTCTATTTCGTATCTAAAAAATTAAATGGACTATATACGTCGTCTTCTTTTCGTGCAAAGAATTTAATAAACTATACATCATCCATTTTTCATGCAAAAAATTTTTTTATGAAAAAAATATAATGGACTATACATCGTCTTTTTTCAATTTTTTATGAAAAAATTTTATCGACTATAAATCGTCCGATTCGTGTGCAAATAATTAAATAGACTATACATCGTCTATTTTAGATGCAAAAAATTAAAGGGACTGACTATATATACAAAATTTAATGGACTATACATCGTCCATTTCTAAATTTAAAAAAAAAATTAAATTGACTATAATTCGTCTATTTCGTATCTAAAAAATTAAATGGACTATATACGTCGTCTTCTTTTCGTGCAAAGAATTTAATAAACTATACATCATCCATTTTTCATGCAAAAAATTTTTTTATGAAAAAAATATAATGGACTATACATCGTCTTTTTTAAATTTTTTATGAAAAAATTTTATCGACTATAAATCGTCCGATTCGTGTGCAAATAATTATATAAACTATACATCGTCTATTTTAGATGCAAAAAATTAAATGGACTGACTATATATACAAAATTTAATGGACTATACATCGTCCATTTCTAAATTAAAAAAAAAAATTTAATTGACTATAATTCGTCTATTTCGTATCTAAAAAATTAAATGGACTATATACGTCGTCTTCTTTTCGTGCAAAGAATTTAATAAACTATACATCATCCAATTTTCATCGTCTTTTTTCAATTTTTTATGAAAAAATTTTATCGACTATAAATCGTCCGATTCGTGTGCAAATAATTAAATAGACAATACATCGTCTATTTTAGATGCAAAAAATTAAATGGACTGACTATATATACAAAATTTAATGGACTATACATCGTCCATTTCTAAATTTAAAAAAAAAATTAAATTGACTATAATTCGTCTATTTCGTATCTAAAAAATTAAATGGACTATATACGTCGTCTTCTTTTCGTGCAAAGAATTTAATAAACTATACATCATCCATTTTTCATGCAAAAAATTTTTTTATGAAAAAAAATATAATGGACTATACATCGTCTTTTTTCAATTTTTTATGAAAAAATTTTATCGACTATAAATCGTCCGATTCGTGTGCAAATAATTAAATAGACAATACATCGTCTATTTTAGATGCAAAAAATTAAATGGACTGACTATATATACAAAATTTAATGGACTATACATCATCCATTTCTAAATTTAAAAAAAAAATTAAATTGACTATAATTCGTCTATTTCGTATCTAAAAAATTAAATGGACTATATACGTCGTCTTCTTTTCGTGCAAAGAATTTAATAAACTATACATCATCCATTTTTCATGCAAAAAATTTTTTTATGAAAAAAATATAATGGACTATACATCGTCTTTTTTTTCAATTTTTTATGAAAAAATTTTATCGACTATAAATCGTCCGATTCGTGTGCAAATAATTAAATAGACTATACATCGTCTATTTTAGATGCAAAAAATTAAATGGACTGACTATATATACAAAATTTAATGGACTATACATCGTCCATTTCTAAATTTAAAAAAAAATTAAATTGACTATAATTCGTCTATTTCGTATCTAAAAAATTAAATGGACTATATACGTCGTCTTCTTTTCGTGCAAAGAATTTAATAAACTATACATCATCCATTTTTCATGCAAAAAAATTTTTTATGAAAAAAATATAATGGACTATACATCGTCTTTTTTCAATTTTTTATGAAAAAATTTTATCGACTATAAATCGTCCGATTCGTGTGCAAATAATTAAATAGACAATACATCGTCTATTTTAGATGTAAAAAATTAAATAGACTGACTATATATACAAAATTTAATGGACTATACATCGTCCATTTCTAAATTTAAAAAAAAAATTAAATTGACTATAATTCGTCTATTTCGTATCTAAAAAATTAAATGGACTATATACGTCGTCTTCTTTTCGTGCAAAGAATTTAATAAACTATACATCATCCATTTTTCATGCAAAAAAATTTTTTATGAAAAAAATATAATGGACTATATATACATCGTCTTTTTTCAATTTTTTATGAAAAAATTTTATCGACTATAAATCGTCCGATTCGTGTGCAAATAATTAAATAGACTATACATCGTCTATTTTAGATGCAAAAAATTAAATGGACTGACTATATATACAAAATTTAATGGACTATACATCGTCCATTTCTAAATTTAAAAAAAAAATTAAATTGACTATAATTCGTCTATTTCGTATCTAAAAAATTAAATGGACTATATACGTCGTCTTCTTTTCGTGCAAAGAATTTAATAAACTATACATCATCCATTTTTCATGGAAAAAAATTTTTTATGAAAAAAATATAATGGACTATACATCGTCTTTTTTGCAATTTTTTATGAAAAAATTTTATCGACTATAAATCGTCCGATTCGTGTGAAAATAATAATATTAACTATACATCGTCTATTTTAGATGCAAAAAATTAAATGGACTGACTATATATACAAAATTTAATGGACTATACATCGTCCATTTCTAAATTTAAAAAAAAAATTAAATTGACTATAATTCGTCTATTTCGTATCTAAAAAATTAAATGGACTATATACGTCGTCTTCTTTTCGTACAAAGAATTTAATAAACTATACATCATCCATTTTTCATGCAAAAAAATTTTTTATGAAAAAAATATAATGGACTATACATCGTATTTTTTCAATTTTTTATGAAAAAATTTTATCGACTATAAATCGTCCGATTCGTGTGCAAATAATTAAATAGACAATACATCGTCTATTTTAGATGCAAAAAATTAAATGGACTGGCTATATATACAAAATTTAATGGACTATACATCGTCCATTTCTAAATTTAAAAAAAAAATTAAATTGACTATAATTCGTCTATTTCGTATCTAAAAAATTAAATGGACTATATACGTCGTCTTCTTTTCGTGCAAAGAATTTAATAAACTATACATCATCCATTTTTCATGCAAAAAATTTTTTTATGAAAAAAAATATAATAGACTATACATCGTCTTTTTTAAATTTTTTATGAAAAAATTTTATCGACTATAAATCGTCCGATTCGTGTGCAAATAATTAAATAGACAATACATCGTCTATTTTAGATGCAAAAAATTAAATGGACTGACTATATATACAAAATTTAATGGACTATACATCGTCCATTTCTAAATTTAAAAAAAAAATTAAATTGACTATAGTTCGTCTATTTCGTATCTAAAAAATTAAATGGACTATATACGTCGTCTTCTTTTCGTGCAAAGAATTTAATAAACTATACATCATCCATTTTTCATGCAAAAAAATTTTTTATGAAAAAAATATAATGGACTATACATCGTCTTTTTTCAATTTTTTATGAAAAAATTTTATCGACTATAAATCGTCCGATTCGTGTGCAAATAATTAAATAGACAATACATCGTCTATTTTAGATGTAAAAAATTAAATAGACTGACTATATATACAAAATTTAATGGACTATACATCGTCCATTTCTAAATTTAAAAAAAAAATTAAATTGACTATAATTCGTCTATTTCGTATCTAAAAAATTAAATGGACTATATACGTCGTCTTCTTTTCGTGCAAAGAATTTAATAAACTATACATCATCCATTTTTCATGCAAAAAAATTTTTTATGAAAAAAATATAATGGACTATACATCGTCTTTTTTCAATTTTTTATGAAAAAATTTTATCGACTATAAATCGTCCGATTCGTGTGCAAATAATTAAATAGACTATACATCGTCTATTTTAGATGCAAAAAATTAAATGGACTGACTATATATACAAAATTTAATGGACTATACATCGTCCATTTCTAAATTTAAAAAAAAAATTAAATTGACTATAATTCGTCTATTTCGTATCTAAAAAATTAAATGGACTATATACGTCGTCTTCTTTTCGTGCAAAGAATTTAATAAACTATACATCATCCATTTTTCATGGAAAAAATTTTTTTATGAAAAAAATATAATGGACTATACATCGTCTTTTTTGCAATTTTTTATGAAAAAATTTTATCGACTATAAATCGTCCGATTCGTGTGCAAATAATTATATAGACTATACATCGTCTATTTTAGATGCAAAAAATTAAATGGACTGACTATATATACAAAATTTAATGGACTATACATCGTCCATTTCTAAATTTAAAAAAAAAATTAAATTGACTATAATTCGTCTATTTCGTATCTAAAAAATTAAATGGACTATATACGTCGTCTTCTTTTCGTGCAAAGAATTTAATAAACTATACATCATCCATTTTTCATGCAAAAAATTTTTTTATGAAAAAAATATAATGGACTATACATCGTCTTTTTTCAATTTTTTATGAAAAAATTTTATCGACTATAAATCGTCCGATTCGTGTGCAAATAATTAAATAGACAATACATCGTCTATTTTAGATGCAAAAAATTAAATGGACTGACTATATATACAAAATTTAATGGACTATACATCGTCCATTTCTAAATTTAAAAAAAAATTAAATTGACTATAATTCGTCTATTTCGTATCTAAAAAATTAAATGGACTATATACGTCGTCTTCTTTTCGTGCAAAGAATTTAATAAACTATACATCATCCATTTTTCATGCAAAAAATTTTTTTATGAAAAAAAATATAATGGACTATACATCGTCTTTTTTCAATTTTTTATGAAAAAATTTTATCGACTATAAATCGTCCGATTCGTGTGCAAATAATTAAATAGACAATACATCGTCTATTTTAGATGCAAAAAATTAAATGGACTGACTATATATACAAAATTTAATGGACTATACATCGTCCATTTCTAAATTTAAAAAAAAAATTAAATTGACTATAATTCGTCTATTTCGTATCTAAAAAATTAAATGGACTATATACGTCGTCTTCTTTTCGTGCAAAGAATTTAATAAACTATACATCATCCATTTTTCATGCAAAAAAATTTTTTATGAAAAAAATATAATGGACTATACATCGTCTTTTTTCAATTTTTTATGAAAAAATTTTATCGACTATAAATCGTCCGATTCGTGTGCAAATAATTAAATAGACAATACATCGTCTATTTTAGATGCAAAAAATTAAATGGACTGACTATATATACAAAATTTAATGGACTATACATCGTCCATTTCTAAATTTAAAAAAAAAATTAAATTGACTATAATTCGTCTATTTCGTATCTAAAAAATTAAATGGACTATATACGTCGTCTTCTTTTCGTGCAAAGAATTTAATAAACTATACATCATCCATTTTTCATGCAAAAAATTTTTTTATGAAAAAAATACATCGTCTTTTTTTCAATTTTTTATGAAAAAATTTTATCGACTATAAATCGTCCGATTCGTGTGCAAATAATTAAATAGACTATACATCGTCTATTTTAGATGCAAAAAATTAAATGGACTGACTATATATACAAAATTTAATGGACTATACATCGTCCATTTCTAAATTTAAAAAAAAAATTAAATTGACTATAATTCGTCTATTTCGTATCTAAAAAATTAAATGGACTATATACGTCGTCTTCTTTTCGTGCAAAGAATTTAATAAACTATACATCATCCATTTTTCATGCAAAAAATTTTTTTATGAAAAAAATATAATGGATGCAAAATATAATATAGATGCAAACAATTAAATGGACTGACTATATATACAAAATTTAATGGACTATACATCGTCCATTTCTAAATTTAAAAAAAAAAATAAATTGACTATAGTTCGTCTATTTCGTATCTAAAAAATTAAATGGACTATATACGTCGTCTTCTTTTCGTGCAAAGAATTTAATAAACTATACATCATCCATTTTTCATGGAAAAAATTTTTTTATGAAAAAAATATAATGGACTATACATCGTCTTTTTTTCAATTTTTTATGAAAAAATTTTATCGACTATAAATCGTCCGATTCGTGTGCAAATAATTATATAGACTATACATCGTCTATTTTAGATGCAAAAAATTAAATGGACTGACTATATATACAAAATTTAATGGACTATACATCGTCCATTTCTAAATTTAAAAAAAAAATTAAATTGACTATAATTCGTCTATTTCGTATCTAAAAAATTAAATGGACTATATACGTCGTCTTCTTTTCGTGCAAAGAATTTAATAAACTATACATCATCCATTTTTCATGCAAAAAATTTTTTTATGAAAAAAATATAATGGACTATACATCGTCTTTTTTCAATTTTTTATGAAAAAATTTTATCGACTATAAATCGTCCGATTCGTGTGCAAATAATTAAATAGACAATACATCGTCTATTTTAGATGCAAAAAATTAAATGGACTGACTATATATACAAAATTTAATGGACTATACATCGTCCATTTCTAAATTTAAAAAAAAAATTAAATTGACTATAATTCGTCTATTTCGTATCTAAAAAATTAAATGGCTATATACGTCGTCTTCTTTTCGTGCAAAGAATTTGATAAACTATACATCATCCATTTTTCATGCAAAAAAATTTTTTATGAAAAAAATATAATGGACTATACATCGTCTTTTTTCAATTTTTTATGAAAAAATTTTATCGACTATAAATCGTCCGATTCGTGTGCAAATAATTAAATAGACTATACATCGTCTATTTTAGATGCAAAAAATTAAATGGACTGACTATATATACAAAATTTAATGGACTATACATCGTCCATTTCTAAATTTAAAAAAAAAATTAAATTGACTATAATTCGTCTATTTCGTATCTAAAAAATTAAATGGACTATATACGTCGTCTTCTTTTCGTGCAAAGAATTTAATAAACTATACATCATCCATTTTTCATGCAAAAAAATTTTTTATGAAAAAAATATAATGGACTATACATCGTCTTTTTTCAATTTTTTATGAAAAAATTTTATCGACTATAAATCGTCCGATTCGTGTGCAAATAATTAAATAGACTATACATCGTCTATTTTAGATGCAAAAAATTAAATGGACTGACTATATATACAAAATTTAATGGACTATACATCGTCCATTTCTAAATTTAAAAAAAAAATTAAATTGACTATAATTCGTCTATTTCGTATCTAAAAAATTAAATGGACTA
This sequence comes from Tachina lurida, assembly GCA_944452675.1. Classification (NCBI taxonomy): domain Eukaryota; kingdom Metazoa; phylum Arthropoda; class Insecta; order Diptera; family Tachinidae; genus Tachina; species Tachina lurida. The sequence goes on from OX101755.1 coordinate 87,129,540, forward strand.
TATACGTCGTCTTCTTTTCGTGCAAAGAATTTAATAAACTATACATCATCCATTTTTCATGCAAAAAAATTTTTTATGAAAAAAATATAATGGACTATACATCGTCTTTTTTCAATTTTTTATGAAAAAATTTTATCGACTATAAATCGTCCGATTCGTGTGCAAATAATTAAATAGACAATACATCGTCTATTTTAGATGTAAAAAATTAAATGGACTGACTATATATACAAAATTTAATGGACTATACATCGTCCATTTCTAAATTTAAAAAAAAAATTGAATTGACTATAATTCGTCTATTTCGTATCTAAAAAATTAAATGGACTACATACGTCGTCTTCTTTTCGTGCAAAGAATTTAATAAACTATACATCATCCATTTTTCATGCAAAAAATTTTTTTATGAATAAAATATAATGGACTATATACATCGTCTTTTTTCAATTTTTTATGAAAAAATTTTATCGACTATAAATCGTCCGATTCGTGTGCAAATAATTATATAGACTATACATCGTCTATTTTAGATGCAAAAAATTAAATGGACTGACTATATATACAAAATTTAATGGACTATACATCGTCCATTTCTAAATTTAAAAAAAAAAATTAAATTGACTATAATTCGTCTATTTCGTATCTAAAAAATTAAATGGACTATATACGTCGTCTTCTTTTCGTGCAAAGAATTTAATAAACTACACATCATCCATTTTTCAAGCAAAAAATTTTTTTATGAAAAAAATATAATGGACTATACATCGTCTTTTTTCAATTTTTTATGAAAAAATTTTATCGACTATAAATCGTCCGATTCGTGTGCAAATAATTAAATAGACAATACATCGTCTATTTTAGATGCAAAAAATTAAATGGACTGACTATATATACAAAATTTAATGGACTATACATCGTCCATTTCTAAATTTAAAAAAAAAATTAAATTGACTATAATTCGTCTATTTCGTATCTAAAAAATTAAATGGACTATATACGTCGTCTTCTTTTCGTGCAAAGAATTTAATAAACTATACATCATCCATTTTTCATGCAAAAAATTTTTTTATGAAAAAAATATAATGGACTATACATCGTCTTTTTTCAATTTTTTATGAAAAAATTTTATCGACTATAAATCGTCCGATTCGTGTGCAAATAATTAAATAGACTATACATCGTCTATTTTAGATGCAAACAATTAAATGGACTGACTATATATACAAAATTTAATGGACTATACATCGTCCATTTCTAAATTTAAAAAAAAAAATTAAATTGACTATAATTCGTCTATTTCGTATCTAAAAAATTAAATGGACTATATACGTCGTCTTCTTTTCGTGCAAAGAATTTAATAAACTATACATCATCCATTTTTCATGCAAAAAATTTTTTTATGAAAAAAATATAATGGACTATACATCGTCTTTTTTCAATTTTTTATGAAAAAATTTTATCGACTATAAATCGTCCGATTCGTGTGCAAATAATTAAATAGACTATACATCGTCTATTTTAGATGCAAACAATTAAATGGACTGACTATATATACAAAATTTAATGGACTATACATCGTCCATTTCTAAATTTAAAAAAAAAATTAAATTGACTATAATTCGTCTATTTCGTATCTAAAAAATTAAATGGACTATATACGTCGTCTTCTTTTCGTGCAAAGAATTTAATAAACTATACATCATCCATTTTTCATGCAAAAAATTTTTTTATGAAAAAAATATAATGGACTATACATCGTCTTTTTTCAATTTTTTATGAAAAAATTTTATCGACTATAAATCGTCCGATTCGTGTGCAAATAATTAAATAGACAATACATCGTCTATTTTAGATGCAAAAAATTAAATGGACTGACTATATATACAAAATTTAATGGACTATACATCGTCCATTTCTAAATTTAAAAAAAAAATTAAATTGACTATAGTTCGTCTATTTCGTATCTAAAAAATTAAATGGACTATATACGTCGTCTTCTTTTCGTGCAAAGAATTTAATAAACTATACATCATCCATTTTACATGCAAAAATTTTTTTATGAAAAAAATATAATGGACTATACATCGTCTTTTTTCAATTTTTTATGAAAAAATTTTATCGACTATAAATCGTCCGATTCGTGTGCAAATAATTAAATAGACAATACATCGTCTATTTTAGATGCAAAAAATTAAATGGACTGACTATATATACAAAATTTAATGGACTATACATCGTCCATTTCTAAATTTAAAAAAAAAATTAAATTGACTATAATTCGTCTATTTCGTATCTAAAAAATTAAATGGACTATATACGTCGTCTTCTTTTCGTGCAAAGAATTTAATAAACTATACATCATCCATTTTTCATGCAAAAAAATTTTTTATGAAAAAAATATAATGGACTATACATCGTCTTTTTTCAATTTTTTATGAAAAAATTTTATCGACTATAAATCGTCCGATTCGTGTGCAAATAATTAAATAGACAATACATCGTCTATTTTAGATGTAAAAAATTAAATGGACTGACTATATATACAAAATTTAATGGACTATACATCGTCCATTTCTAAATTTAAAAAAAAAATTAAATTGACTATAATTCGTCTATTTCGTATCTAAAAAATTAAATGGACTATATACGTCGTCTTCTTTTCGTGCAAAGAATTTAATAAACTATACATCATCCATTTTTCATGCAAAAAATTTTTTTATGAAAAAAATATAATGGACTATACATCGTCTTTTTTCAATTTTTTATGAAAAAATTTTATCGACTATAAATCGTCCGATTCGTGTGCAAATAATTATATAGACTATACATCGTCTATTTTAGATGCAAAAAATTAAATGGACTGACTATATATACAAAATTTAATGGACTATACATCGTCCATTTCTAAATTTAAAAAAAAAATTAAATTGACTATAATTCGTCTATTTCGTATCTAAAAAATTAAATGGACTATATACGTCGTCTTCTTTTCGTGCAAAGAATTTAATAAACTATACATCATCCATTTTTCATGCAAAAAATTTTTTTATGAAAAAAATATAATGGACTATACATCGTCTTTTTTCAATTTTTTATGAAAAAATTTTATCGACTATAAATCGTCCGATTCGTGTGCAAATAATTAAATAGACAATACATCGTCTATTTTAGATGCAAAAAATTAAATGGACTGACTATATATACAAAATTTAATGGACTATACATCGTCCATTTCTAAATTTAAAAAAAAAATTAAATTGACTATAGTTCGTCTATTTCGTATCTAAAAAATTAAATGGACAATATACGTCGTCTTCTTTTCGTGCAAAGAATTTAATAAACTATACATCATCCATTTTACATGCAAAAAATTTTTTTATGAAAAAAATATAATGGACTATACATCGTCTTTTTTTCAATTTTTTATGAAAAAATTTTATCGACTATAAATCGTCCGATTCGTGTGCAAATAATTATATAGACTATACATCGTCTATTTTAGATGCAAAAAATTAAATGGACTGACTATATATACAAAATTTAATGGACTATACATCGTCCATTTCTAAATTAAAAAAAAAATTAAATTGACTATAATTCGTCTATTTCGTATCTAAAAAATTAAATGGACTATATACGTCGTCTTCTTTTCGTGCAAAGAATTTAATAAACTAAACATCATCCATTTTTCATGCAAAAAATTTTTTTATGAAAAAAATATAATGGACTATACATCGTCTTTTTTCAATTTTTTATGAAAAAATTTTATCGACTATAAATCGTCCGATTCGTGTGCAAATAATTAAATAGACTATACATCGTCTATTTTAGATGCAAAAAATTAAATGGACTGACTATATATACAAAATTTAATGGACTATACATCGTCCATTTCTAAATTTAAAAAAAAAATTAAATTGACTATAATTCGTCTATTTCGTATCTAAAAAATTAAATGGACTATATACGTCGTCTTCTTTTCGTGCAAAGAATTTAATAAACTATACATCATCCATTTTTCATGCAAAAAAATTTTTTATGAAAAAAATATAATGGACTATATATACATCGTCTTTTTTCAATTTTTTATGAAAAAATTTTATCGACTATAAATCGTCCGATTCGTGTGCAAATAATTAAATAGACAATACATCGTCTATTTTAGATGTAAAAAATTAAATGGACTGACTATATATACAAAATTTAATGGACTATACATCGTCCATTTCTAAATTTAAAAAAAAAATTGAATTGACTATAATTCGTCTATTTCGTATCTAAAAAATTAAATGGACTACATACGTCGTCTTCTTTTCGTGCAAAGAATTTAATAAACTATACATCATCCATTTTTCATGCAAAAAATTTTTTTATGAATAAAATATAATGGACTATATACATCGTCTTTTTTCAATTTTTTATGAAAAAATTTTATCGACTATAAATCGTCCGATTCGTGTGCAAATAATTATATAGACTATACATCGTCTATTTTAGATGCAAAAAATTAAATGGACTGACTATATATACAAAATTTAATGGACTATACATCGTCCATTTCTAAATTTAAAAAAAAAAATTAAATTGACTATAATTCGTCTATTTCGTATCTAAAAAATTAAATGGACTATATACGTCGTCTTCTTTTCGTGCAAAGAATTTAATAAACTACACATCATCCATTTTTCAAGCAAAAAATTTTTTTATGAAAAAAATATAATGGACTATACATCGTCTTTTTTCAATTTTTTATGAAAAAATTTTATCGACTATAAATCGTCCGATTCGTGTGCAAATAATTAAATAGACAATACATCGTCTATTTTAGATGCAAAAAATTAAATGGACTGACTATATATACAAAATTTAATGGACTATACATCGTCCATTTCTAAATTTAAAAAAAAAATTAAATTGACTATAATTCGTCTATTTCGTATCTAAAAAATTAAATGGACTATATACGTCGTCTTCTTTTCGTGCAAAGAATTTAATAAACTATACATCATCCATTTTTCATGCAAAAAATTTTTTTATGAAAAAAATATAATGGACTATACATCGTCTTTTTTCAATTTTTTATGAAAAAATTTTATCGACTATAAATCGTCCGATTCGTGTGCAAATAATTAAATAGACTATACATCGTCTATTTTAGATGCAAACAATTAAATGGACTGACTATATATACAAAATTTAATGGACTATACATCGTCCATTTCTAAATTTAAAAAAAAAAATTAAATTGACTATAATTCGTCTATTTCGTATCTAAAAAATTAAATGGACTATATACGTCGTCTTCTTTTCGTGCAAAGAATTTAATAAACTATACATCATCCATTTTTCATGCAAAAAATTTTTTTATGAAAAAAATATAATGGACTATACATCGTCTTTTTTCAATTTTTTATGAAAAAATTTTATCGACTATAAATCGTCCGATTCGTGTGCAAATAATTAAATAGACTATACATCGTCTATTTTAGATGCAAACAATTAAATGGACTGACTATATATACAAAATTTAATGGACTATACATCGTCCATTTCTAAATTTAAAAAAAAAATTAAATTGACTATAATTCGTCTATTTCGTATCTAAAAAATTAAATGGACTATATACGTCGTCTTCTTTTCGTGCAAAGAATTTAATAAACTATACATCATCCATTTTTCATGCAAAAAATTTTTTTATGAAAAAAATATAATGGACTATACATCGTCTTTTTTCAATTTTTTATGAAAAAATTTTATCGACTATAAATCGTCCGATTCGTGTGCAAATAATTAAATAGACAATACATCGTCTATTTTAGATGCAAAAAATTAAATGGACTGACTATATATACAAAATTTAATGGACTATACATCGTCCATTTCTAAATTTAAAAAAAAAATTAAATTGACTATAGTTCGTCTATTTCGTATCTAAAAAATTAAATGGACTATATACGTCGTCTTCTTTTCGTGCAAAGAATTTAATAAACTATACATCATCCATTTTACATGCAAAAATTTTTTTATGAAAAAAATATAATGGACTATACATCGTCTTTTTTCAATTTTTTATGAAAAAATTTTATCGACTATAAATCGTCCGATTCGTGTGCAAATAATTAAATAGACAATACATCGTCTATTTTAGATGCAAAAAATTAAATGGACTGACTATATATACAAAATTTAATGGACTATACATCGTCCATTTCTAAATTTAAAAAAAAAATTAAATTGACTATAATTCGTCTATTTCGTATCTAAAAAATTAAATGGACTATATACGTCGTCTTCTTTTCGTGCAAAGAATTTAATAAACTATACATCATCCATTTTTCATGCAAAAAAATTTTTTATGAAAAAAATATAATGGACTATACATCGTCTTTTTTCAATTTTTTATGAAAAAATTTTATCGACTATAAATCGTCCGATTCGTGTGCAAATAATTAAATAGACAATACATCGTCTATTTTAGATGTAAAAAATTAAATGGACTGACTATATATACAAAATTTAATGGACTATACATCGTCCATTTCTAAATTTAAAAAAAAAATTAAATTGACTATAATTCGTCTATTTCGTATCTAAAAAATTAAATGGACTATATACGTCGTCTTCTTTTCGTGCAAAGAATTTAATAAACTATACATCATCCATTTTTCATGCAAAAAATTTTTTTATGAAAAAAATATAATGGACTATACATCGTCTTTTTTCAATTTTTTATGAAAAAATTTTATCGACTATAAATCGTCCGATTCGTGTGCAAATAATTATATAGACTATACATCGTCTATTTTAGATGCAAAAAATTAAATGGACTGACTATATATACAAAATTTAATGGACTATACATCGTCCATTTCTAAATTTAAAAAAAAAATTAAATTGACTATAATTCGTCTATTTCGTATCTAAAAAATTAAATGGACTATATACGTCGTCTTCTTTTCGTGCAAAGAATTTAATAAACTATACATCATCCATTTTTCATGCAAAAAATTTTTTTATGAAAAAAATATAATGGACTATACATCGTCTTTTTTCAATTTTTTATGAAAAAATTTTATCGACTATAAATCGTCCGATTCGTGTGCAAATAATTAAATAGACAATACATCGTCTATTTTAGATGCAAAAAATTAAATGGACTGACTATATATACAAAATTTAATGGACTATACATCGTCCATTTCTAAATTTAAAAAAAAAATTAAATTGACTATAGTTCGTCTATTTCGTATCTAAAAAATTAAATGGACAATATACGGCGTCTTCTTTTCGTGCAAAGAATTTAATAAACTATACATCATCCATTTTACATGCAAAAAATTTTTTTATGAAAAAAATATAATGGACTATACATCGTCTTTTTTTCAATTTTTTATGAAAAAATTTTATCGACTATAAATCGTCCGATTCGTGTGCAAATAATTATATAGACTATACATCGTCTATTTTAGATGCAAAAAATTAAATGGACTGACTATATATACAAAATTTAATGGACTATACATCGTCCATTTCTAAATTAAAAAAAAAATTAAATTGACTATAATTCGTCTATTTCGTATCTAAAAAATTAAATGGACTATATACGTCGTCTTCTTTTCGTGCAAAGAATTTAATAAACTAAACATCATCCATTTTTCATGCAAAAAATTTTTTTATGAAAAAAATATAATGGACTATACATCGTCTTTTTTCAATTTTTTATGAAAAAATTTTATCGACTATAAATCGTCCGATTCGTGTGCAAATAATTAAATAGACTATACATCGTCTATTTTAGATGCAAAAAATTAAATGGACTGACTATATATACAAAATTTAATGGACTATACATCGTCCATTTCTAAATTTAAAAAAAAAATTAAATTGACTATAGTTCGTCTATTTCGTATCTAAAAAATTAAATGGACTATATACGTCGTCTTCTTTTCGTGCAAAGAATTTAATAAACTATACATCATCCATTTTTCATGCAAAAAATTTTTTTATGAAAAAAATATAATGGACTATACATCGTCTTTTTTTCAATTTTTTATGAAAAAATTTTATCGACTATAAATCGTCCGATTCGTGTGCAAATAATTAAATAGACTATACATCGTCTATTTTAGATGCAAAAAATTAAATGGACTGACTATATATACAAAATTTAATGGACTATACATCGTCCATTTCTAAATTTAAAAAAAAAATTAAATTGACTATAATTCGTCTATTTCGTATCTAAAAAATTAAATGGACTATATACGTCGTCTTCTTTTCGTGCAAAGAATTTAATAAACTATACATCATCCATTTTTCATGCAAAAAATTTTTTTATGAAAAAAATATAATGGACTATACATCGTCTTTTTTCAATTTTTTATGAAAAAATTTTATCGACTATAAATCGTCCGATTCGTGTGCAAATAATTAAATAGACAATACATCGTCTATTTTAGATGCAAAAAATTAAATGGACTGACTATATATACAAAATTTAATGGACTATACATCGTCCATTTCTAAATTTAAAAAAAAAATTAAATTGACTATAATTCGTCTATTTCGTATCTAAAAAATTAAATGGACTATATACGTCGTCTTCTTTTCGTGCAAAGAATTTAATAAACTATACATCATCCATTTTTCATGCAAAAAATTTTTTTATGAAAAAAAATATAATGGACTATACATCGTCTTTTTTCAATTTTTTATGAAAAAATTTTATCGACTATAAATCGTCCGATTCGTGTGCAAATAATTAAATAGACAATACATCGTCTATTTTAGATGCAAAAAATTAAATGGACTGACTATATATACAAAATTTAATGGACTATACATCGTCCATTTCTAAATTTAAAAAAAAAATTAAATTGACTATAGTTCGTCTATTTCGTATCTAAAAAATTAAATGGACTATATACGTCGTCTTCTTTTCGTGCAAAGAATTTAATAAACTATACATCATCCATTTTTCATGCAAAAAATTTTTTTATGAAAAAAAATATAATGGACTATATATACATCGTCTTTTTTTCAATTTTTTATGAAAAAATTTTATCGACTATAAATCGTCCGATTCGTGTGCAAATAATTAAATAGACTATACATCGTCTATTTTAGATGCAAAAAATTAAATGGACTGACTATATATACAAAATTTAATGGACTATACATCGTCCATTTCTAAATTTAAAAAAAAAATTAAATTGACTATAATTCGTCTATTTCGTATCTAAAAAATTAAATGGACTATATACGTCGTCTTCTTTTCGTACAAAGAATTTAATAAACTATACATCATCCATTTTTCATGCAAAAAAATTTTTTATGAAAAAAATATAATGGACTATACATCGTCTTTTTTCAATTTTTTATGAAAAAATTTTATCGACTATAAATCGTCCGATTCGTGTGCAAATAATTAAATAGACAATACATCGTCTATTTTAGATGTAAAAAATTAAATGGACTGACTATATATACAAAATTTAATGGACTATATATACATCGTCCATTTCTAAATTTAAAAAAAAAATTAAATTGACTATAATTCGTCTATTTCGTATCTAAAAAATTAAATGGACTATATACGTCGTCTTCTTTTCGTGCAAAGAATTTAATAAACTATACATCATCCATTTTTCATGCAAAAAATTTTTTTATGAAAAAAATATAATGGACTATACATCGTCTTTTTTCAATTTTTTATGAAAAAATTTTATCGACTATAAATCGTCCGATTCGTGTGCAAATAATTAAATAGACTATACATCGTCTATTTTAGATGCAAAAAATTAAATGGACTGACTATATATACAAAATTTAATGGATTATATATACATCGTCCATTTCTAAATTTAAAAAAAAAATTAAATTGACTATAATTCGTCTATTTCGTATCTAAAAAATTAAATGGACTATATACGTCGTCTTTTTTTCGTGCAAAGAATTTAATAAACTATACATCATCCATTTTTCATGCAAAAAATTTTTTTATGAAAAAAAATATAATGGACTATACATCGTCTTTTTTCAATTTTTTATGAAAAAATTTTATCGACTATAAATCGTCCGATTCGTGTGCAAATAATTAAATAGACAATACATCGTCTATTTTAGATGCAAAAAATTAAATGGACTGACTATATATACAAAATTTAATGGACTATACATCGTCCATTTCTAAATTTAAAAAAAAAATTAAATTGACTATAGTTCGTCTATTTCGTATCTAAAAAATTAAATGGACTATATACGTCGTCTTCTTTTCGTGCAAAGAATTTAATAAACTATACATCATCCATTTTTCATGCAAAAAATTTTTTTATGAAAAAAATATAATGGACTATACATCGTCTTTTTTCAATTTCTTATGAAAAAATTTTATCGACTATAAATCGTCCGATTCGTGTGCAAATAATTAAATAGACAATACATCGTCTATTTTAGATGTAAAAAATTAAATGGACTGACTATATATACAAAATTTAATGGACTATACATCGTCCATTTCTAAATTTAAAAAAAAAATTAAATTGACTATAATTCGTCTATTTCGTATCTAAAAAATTAAATGGACTATATACGTCGTCTTCTTTTCGTGCAAAGAATTTAATAAACTATACATCATCCATTTTTCATGCAAAAAATTTTTTTATGAAAAAAAATATAATGGACTATACATCGTCTTTTTTCAATTTTTTATGAAAAAATTTTATCGACTATAAATCGTCCGATTCGTGTGCAAATAATTAAATAGACAATACATCGTCTATTTTAGATGCAAAAAATTAAATGGACTGACTATATATACAAAATTTAATGGACTATACATCGTCCATTTCTAAATTTAAAAAAAAAAATTAAATTGACTATAGTTCGTCTATTTCGTATCTAAAAAATTAAATGGACTATATACGTCGTCTTCTTTTCGTGCAAAGAATTTAATAAACTATACATCATCCATTTTTCATGCAAAAAATTTTTTTATGAAAAAAATATAATGGACTATACATCGTCTTTTTTCAATTTTTTATGAAAAAATTTTATCGACTATAAATCGTCCGATTCGTGTGCAAATAATTAAATAGACAATACATCGTCTATTTTAGATGTAAAAAATTAAATGGACTGACTATATATACAAAATTTAATGGACTATACATCGTCCATTTCTAAATTTAAAAAAAAAAATTAAATTGACTATAATTCGTCTATTTCGTATCTAAAAAATTAAATGGACTATATACGTCGTCTTCTTTTCATGCAAAGAATTTAATAAACTATACATCATCCATTTTTCATGCAAAAAATTTTTTTATGAAAAAAATATAATGGACACTGTATCGTCTTTTTTTCAATTTTTTATGAAAAAATTTTATCGACTATAAATCGTCCGATTCGTGTGCAAATAATTAAATAGACTATACATCGTCTATTTTAGATGCAAAAAATTAAATGGACTGACTATATATACAAAATTTAATGGACTATACATCGTCCATTTCTAAATTTAAAAAAAAAAATTAAATTGACTATAATTCGTCTATTTCGTATCTAAAAAATTAAATGGACTATATACGTCGTCTTCTTTTCATGCAAAGAATTTAATAAACTATACATCATCCATTTTTCATGCAAAAAATTTTTTTATGAAAAAAATATAATGGACTGTATCGTCTTTTTTTCAATTTTTTATGAAAAAATTTTATCGACTATAAATCGTCCGATTCGTGTGCAAATAATTAAATAGACTATACATCGTTAATTTTAGATGCAAAAAATTAAATGGACTGACTATATATACAAAATTTAATGGACTATACATCGTCCATTTCTAAATTTAAAAAAAAAATTAAATTGACTATAATTCGTCTATTTCGTATCTAAAAAATTAAATGGACTATATACGTCGTCTTCTTTTCGTGCAAAGAATTTAATAAACTATACATCATCCATTTTTCATGCAAAAAATTTTTTTATGAAAAAAATATAATGGACTATACATCGTCTTTTTTCAATTTTTTATGAAAAAATTTTATCGACTATAAATCGTCCGATTCGTGTGCAAATAATTAAATAGACTATACATCGTCTATTTTAGATGCAAAAAATTAAATGGACTGACTATATATACAAAATTTAATGGACTATACATCGTCCTTTTCTAAATTTAAAAAAAAAATTAAATTGACTATAATTCGTCTATTTCGTATCTAAAAAATTAAATGGACTATATACGTCGTCTTCTTTTCGTGCAAAGAATTTAATAAACTATACATCATCCATTTTTCATGGAAAAAATTTTTTTATGAAAAAAATATAATGGACTATACATCGTCTTTTTTTCAATTTTTTATGAAAAAATTTTATCGACTATAAATCGTCCGATTCGTGTGCAAATAATTATATAGACTATACATCGTCTATTTTAGATGCAAAAAATTAAATGGACTGACTATATATACAAAATTTAATGGACTATACATCGTCCATTTCTAAATTAAAAAAAAAATTAAATTGACTATAATTCGTCTATTTCGTATCTAAAAAATTAAATGGACTGTATACGTCGTCTTCTTTTCGTGCAAAGAATTTAATAAACTATACATCATCCATTTTTCATGCAAAAAATTTTTTATGAAAAAAATATAATGGACTATACATCGTCTTTTTTTCAATTTTTTATGAAAAAATTTTATCGACTATAAATTGTCCGATTCGTGTGCAAATAATTAAATAGACTATACATCGTCTATTTTAGATGCAAAAAATTAAATGGACTGACTATATATACAAAATTTAATGGACTATACATCGTCCATTTCTAAATTTAAAAAAAAAATTAAATTGACTATAATTCGTCTATTTCGTATCTAAAAAATTAAATGGACTATATACGTCGTCTTCTTTTCGTGCAAAGAATTTAATAAACTATACATCATCCATTTTTCATGCAAAAAATTTTTTTATGAAAAAAATATAATGGACTATACATCGTCTTTTTTCAATTTTTTATGAAAAAATTTTATCGACTATAAATCGTCCGATTCGTGTGCAAATAATTAAATAGACAATACATCGTCTATTTTAGATGTAAAAAATTAAATGGACTGACTATATATACAAAATTTAATGGACTATACATCGTCCATTTCTAAATTTAAAAAAAAAATTAAATTGACTATAATTCGTCTATTTCGTATCTAAAAAATTAAATGGACTATATACGTCGTCTTCTTTTCGTGCAAAGAATTTAATAAACTATACATCATCCATTTTTCATGCAAAAAATTTTTTTATGAAAAAAATATAATGGACTATACATCGTCTTTTTTCAATTTTTTATGAAAAAATTTTATCGACTATAAATCGTCCGATTCGTGTGCAAATAATTAAATAGACTATACATCGTCTATTTTAGATGCAAAAAATTAAATGGACTCTGACTATATATACAAAATTTAATGGACTATACATCGTCCATTTCTAAATTTAAAAAAAAAATTAAATTGACTATAATTCGTCTATTTCGTATCTAAAAAATTAAATGGACTATATACGTCGTCTTCTTTTCGTGCAAAGAATTTAATAAACTATACATCATCCATTTTTCATGGAAAAAATTTTTTTATGAAAAAAATATAATGGACTATACATCGTCTTTTTTTCAATTTTTTATGAAAAAATTTTATCGACTATAAATCGTCCGATTCGTGTGCAAATAATTATATAGACTATACATCGTCTATTTTAGATGCAAAAAATAAAATGGACTGACTATATATACAAAATTTAATGGACTATACATCGTCCATTTCTAAATTTAAAAAAAAAATTAAATTGACTATAATTCGTCTATTTCGTATCTAAAAAATTAAATGGACTATATACGTCGTCTTCTTTTCGTGCAAAGAATTTAATAAACTATACATCATCCATTTTTCATGCAAAAAATTTTTTTATGAAAAAAATATAATGGACTATACATCGTCTTTTTTCAATTTTTTATGAAAAAATTTTATCGACTATAAATCGTCCGATTCGTGTGCAAATAATTAAATAGACAATACATCGTCTATTTTAGATGCAAAAAATTAAATGGACTGACTATATATACAAAATTTAATGGACTATACATCGTCCATTTCTAAATTTAAAAAAAAATTAAATTGACTATAATTCGTCTATTTCGTATCTAAAAAATTAAATGGACTATATACGTCGTCTTCTTTTCGTGCAAAGAATTTAATAAACTATACATCATCCATTTTTCATGCAAAAAATTTTTTTATGAAAAAAAATATAATGGACTATACATCGTCTTTTTTAAATTTTTTATGAAAAAATTTTATCGACTATAAATCGTCCGATTCGTGTGCAAATAATTAAATAGACAATACATCGTCTATTTTAGATGCAAAAAATTAAATGGACTGACTATATATACAAAATTTAATGGACTATACATCGTCCATTTCTAAATTTAAAAAAAAATTAAATTGACTATAGTTCGTCTATTTCGTATCTAAAAAATTAAATGGACTATATACGTCGTCTTCTTTTCGTGCAAAGAATTTAATAAACTATACATCATCCATTTTTCATGCAAAAAATTTTTTTATGAAAAAAATATACATCGTCTTTTTTTCAATTTTTTATGAAAAAATTTTATCGACTATAAATCGTCTGATTCGTGTGCAAATAATTATATAGACTATACATCGTCTATTTTAGATGCAAAAAATTAAATGGACTGACTATATATACAAAATTTAATGGACTATACATCGTCCATTTCTAAATTTAAAAAAAAAATTAAATTGACTATAATTCGTCTATTTCGTATCTAAAAAATTAAATGGACTATATACGTCGTCTTCTTTTCGTGCAAAGAATTTAATAAACTATACATCATCCATTTTTCATGCAAAAAAATTTTTTATGAAAAAAATATAATGGACTATACATCGTCTTTTTTCAATTTTTTATGAAAAAATTTTATCGACTATAAATCGTCCGATTCGTGTGCAAATAATTAAATAGACAATACATCGTCTATTTTAGATGTAAAAAATTAAATGGACTGACTATATATACAAAATTTAATGGACTATACATCGTCCATTTCTAAATTTAAAAAAAAAATTAAATTGACTATAATTCGTCTATTTCGTATCTAAAAAATTAAATGGACTATATACGTCGTCTTCTTTTCGTGCAAAGAATTTAATAAACTATACATCATCCATTTTTCATGCAAAAAATTTTTTTATGAAAAAAATATAATGGACTATACATCGTCTTTTTTCAATTTTTTATGAAAAAATTTTATCGACTATAAATCGTCCGATTCGTGTGCAAATAATTAAATAGACTATACATCGTCTATTTTAGATGCAAAAAATTAAATGGACTGACTATATATACAAAATTTAATGGACTATACATCGTCCATTTCTAAATTTAAAAAAAAATTAAATTGACTATAATTCGTCTATTTCGTATCTAAAAAATTAAATGGACTATATACGTCGTCTTCTTTTCGTGCAAAGAATTTAATAAACTATACATCATCCATTTTTCATGGAAAAAATTTTTTTATGAAAAAAATATAATGGACTATACATCGTCTTTTTTTCAATTTTTTATGAAAAAATTTTATCGACTATAAATCGTCCGATTCGTGTGCAAATAATTATATAGACTATACATCGTCTATTTTAGATGCAAAAAATAAAATGGACTGACTATATATACAAAATTTAATGGACTATACATCGTCCATTTCTAAATTTAAAAAAAAAATTAAATTGACTATAATTCGTCTATTTCGTATCTAAAAAATTAAATGGACTATATACGTCGTCTTCTTTTCGTGCAAAGAATTTAATAAACTATACATCATCCATTTTTCATGCAAAAAATTTTTTTATGAAAAAAATATAATGGACTATACATCGTCTTTTTTCAATTTTTTATGAAAAAATTTTATCGACTATAAATCGTCCGATTCGTGCGCAAATAATTAAAAAGACAATACATCGTCTATTTTAGATGCAAAAAATTAAATGGACTGACTATATATACAAAATTTAATGGACTATACATCGTCCATTTCTAAATTTAAAAAAAAAATTAAATTGACTATAATTCGTCTATTTCGTATCTAAAAAATTAAATGGACTACATACGTCGTCTTCTTTTCGTGCAAAGAATTTAATAAACTATACATCATCCATTTTTCATGCAAAAAATTTTTTTATGAAAAAAAATATAATGGACTATACATCGTCTTTTTTAAATTTTTTATGAAAAAATTTTATCGACTATAAATCGTCCGATTCGTGTGCAAATAATTAAATAGACAATACATCGTCTATTTTAGATGCAAAAAATTAAATGGACTGACTATATACACAAAATTTAATGGACTATACATCGTCCATTTCTAAATTTAAAAAAAAAATTAAATTGACTATAGTTCGTCTATTTCGTATCTAAAAAATTAAATGGACTATATACGTCGTCTTCTTTTCGTGCAAAGAATTTAATAAACTATACATCATCCATTTTTCATGCAAAAAATTTTTTTATGAAAAAAATATAATGGACTATACATCGTCTTTTTTTCAATTTTTTATGAAAAAATTTTATCGACTATAAATCGTCCGATTCGTGTGCAAATAATTATATAGACTATACATCGTCTATTTTAGATGCAAAAAATTAAATGGACTGACTATATATACAAAATTTAATGGACTATACATCGTCCATTTCTAAATTTAAAAAAAAAATTAAATTGACTATAATTCGTCTATTTCGTATCTAAAAAATTAAATGGACTATATACGTCGTCTTCTTTTCGTGCAAAGAATTTAATAAACTATACATCATCCATTTTTCATGCAAAAAAATTTTTTATGAAAAAAATATAATGGACTATACATCGTCTTTTTTCAATTTTTTATGAAAAAATTTTATCGACTATAAATCGTCCGATTCGTGTGCAAATAATTAAATAGACAATACATCGTCTATTTTAGATGTAAAAAATTAAATGGACTGACTATATATACAAAATTTAATGGACTATACATCGTCCATTTCTAAATTTAAAAAAAAAATTAAATTGACTATAATTCGTCTATTTCGTATCTAAAAAATTAAATGGACTATATACGTCGTCTTCTTTTCGTGCAAAGAATTTAATAAACTATACATCATCCATTTTTCATGGAAAAAATTTTTTTATGAAAAAAATATAATGGACTATACATCGTCTTTTTTCAATTTTTTATGAAAAAATTTTATCGACTATAAATCGTCCGATTCGTGTGCAAATAATTATATAGACTATACATCGTCTATTTTAGATGCAAAAAATTAAATGGACTGACTATATATACAAAATTTAATGGACTATACATCGTCCATTTCTAAATTTAAAAAAAAAATTAAATTGACTATAATTCGTCTATTTCGTATCTAAAAAATTAAATGGACTATATACGTCGTCTTCTTTTCGTGCAAAGAATTTAATAAACTATACATCATCCATTTTTCATGCAAAAAATTTTTTTATGAAAAAAATATAATGGACTATACATCGTCTTTTTTCAATTTTTTATGAAAAAATTTTATCGACTATAAATCGTCCGATTCGTGTGCAAATAATTATATAGACAATACATCGTCTATTTTAGATGCAAAAAATTAAATGGACTGACTATATATACAAAATTTAATGGACTATACATCGTCCATTTCTAAATTTAAAAAAAAAATTAAATTGACTATAATTCGTCTATTTCGTATCTAAAAAATTAAATGGACTATATACGTCGTCTTCTTTTCGTGCAGAGAATTTAATAAACTATACATCATCCATTTTTCATGCAAAAAATTTTTTTATGAAAAAAATATAATGGACTATACATCGTCTTTTTTCAATTTTTTATGAAAAAATTTTATCGACTATAAATCGTCCGATTCGTGTGCAAATAATTAAATAGACAATACATCGTCTATTTTAGATGCAAAAAATTAAATGGACTGACTATATATACAAAATTTAATGGACTATACATCGTCCATTTCTAAATTTAAAAAAAATTAAATTGACTATAATTCGTCTATTTCGTATCTAAAAAATTAAATGGACTATATACGTCGTCTTCTTTTCGTGCAAAGAATTTAATAAACTATACATCATCCATTTTTCATGCAAAAAATTTTTTTATGAAAAAAATATAATGGTCTTTTTTTCAATTTTTTATGAAAAAATTTTATCGACTATAAATCGTCCGATTCGTGTGCAAATAATTAAATAGACTATACATCGTCTATTTTAGATGCAAAAAAATTAAATGGACTGACTATATACACAAAATTTAATGGACTATACATCGTCCATTTCTAAATTTAAAAAAAAATTTAATTGACTATAATTCGTCTATTTCGTATCTAAAAAATTAAATGGACTATATACGTCGTCTTCTTTTCGTGCAAAGAATTTAATAAACTATACATCATCCATTTTTCATGCAAAAAATTTTTTTATGAAAAAAATATAATGGACTATACATCGTCTTTTTTTCAATTTTTTATGAAAAAATTTTATCGACTATAAATCGTCCGATTCGTGTACAAATAATTAAATAGACTATACATCGTCTATTTTAGATGCAAAAAATTAAATGGACTGACTATATATACAAAATTTAATGGACTATACATCGTCCATTTCTAAATTTAAAAAAAAAAATTAAATTGACTATAATTCGTCTATTTCGTATCTAAAAAATTAAATGGACTATATACGTCATCTTCTTTTCGTGCAAAGAATTTAATAAACTATACATCATCCATTTTTCATGGAAAAAATTTTTTTATGAAAAATATATAATGGACTATATATACATCGTCTTTTTTAAATTTTTTATGAAAAAATTTTATCGACTATAAATCGTCCGATTCGTGTGCAAATAATTAAATAGACTATACATCGTCTATTTTAGATGCAAAAAATTAAATGGACTGACTATATATACAAAATTT
The DNA here is from genome assembly GCA_944452675.1 of Tachina lurida. Classification (NCBI taxonomy): domain Eukaryota; kingdom Metazoa; phylum Arthropoda; class Insecta; order Diptera; family Tachinidae; genus Tachina; species Tachina lurida. The sequence continues at coordinate 87,148,608 of OX101755.1, forward strand.
AATGGACTATACATCGTCCATTTCTAAATTTAAAAAAAAAATTAAATTGACTATAATTCGTCTATTTCGTATCTAAAAAATTAAATGGACTATATACGTCGTCTTCTTTTCGTGCAAAGAATTTAATAAACTATACATCATCCATTTTTCATGGAAAACATTTTTTTATGAAAAAAATATAATGGACTATACATCGTCTTTTTTTCAATTTTTTATGAAAAAATTTTATCGACTATAAATCGTCCGATTCGTGTGCAAATAATTAAATAGACTATACATCGTCTATTTTAGATGCAAAAAATTAAATGGACTGACTATATATACAAAATTTAATGGACTATACATCGTCCATTTCTAAATTTAAAAAAAAATTAAATTGACTATAATTCGTCTATTTCGTATCTAAAAAATTAAATGGACTATATACGTCGTCTTCTTTTCGTGCAAAGAATTTAATAAACTATACATCATCCATTTTTCATGGAAAAAATTTTTTTATGAAAAAAATATAATGGACTATACATCGTCTTTTTTTCAATTTTTTATGAAAAAATTTTATCGACTATAAATCGTCCGATTCGTGTGCAAATAATTAAATAGACTATACATCGTCTATTTTAGATGTAAAAAATTAAATGGACTGACTATATATACAAAATTTAATGGACTATACATCGTCCATTTCTAAATTTAAAAAAAAAATTAAATTGACTATAATTCGTCTATTTCGTATCTAAAAAATTAAATGGACTATATACGTCGTCTTCTTTTCGTGCAAAGAATTTAATAAACTATACATCATCCATTTTTCATGGAAAAAATTTTTTTATGAAAAAAATATAATGGACTATACATCGTCTTTTTTCAATTTTTTATGAAAAAATTTTATCGACTATAAATCGTCCGATTCGTGTGCAAATAATTATATAGACTATACATCGTCTATTTTAGATGCAAAAAATTAAATGGACTGACTATATATACAAAATTTAATGGACTATACATCGTCCATTTCTAAATTTAAAAAAAAAAATTAAATTGACTATAATTCGTCTATTTCGTATCTAAAAAATTAAATGGACTATATACGTCGTCTTCTTTTCGTGCAAAGAATTTAATAAACTATACATCATCCATTTTTCATGCAAAAAATTTTTTTATGAAAAAAATATAATGGACTATACATCGTCTTTTTTCAATTTTTTATGAAAAAATTTTATCGACTATAAATCGTCCGATTCGTGTGCAAATAATTAAATAGACAATACATCGTCTATTTTAGATGCAAAAAATTAAATGGACTGACTATATATACAAAATTTAATGGACTATACATCGTCCATTTCTAAATTTAAAAAAAATTAAATTGACTATAGTTCGTCTATTTCGTATCTAAAAAATTAAATGGACTATATACGTCGTCTTCTTTTCGTGCAAAGAATTTAATAAACTATACATCATCCATTTTTCATGCAAAAAATTTTTTTATGAAAAAAATATAATGGACTATACATCGTCTTTTTTTCAATTTTTTATGAAAAAATTTTATCGACTATAAATCGTCCGATTCGTGTACAAATAATTAAATAGACTATACATCGTCTATTTTAGATGCAAAAAATTAAATGGACTGACTATATATACAAAATTTAATGGACTATACATCGTCCATTTCTAAATTTAAAAAAAAAAATTAAATTGACTATAATTCGTCTATTTCGTATCTAAAAAATTAAATGGACTATATACGTCGTCTTCTTTTCGTGCAAAGAATTTAATAAACTATACATCATCCATTTTTCATGCAAAAAAATTTTTTATGAAAAAAATATAATGGACTATACATCGTCTTTTTTCAATTTTTTATGAAAAAATTTTATCGACTATAAATCGTCCGATTCGTGTGCAAATAATTAAATAGACAATACATCGTCTATTTTAGATGTAAAAAATTAAATAGACTGACTATATATACAAAATTTAATGGACTATACATCGTCCATTTCTAAATTTAAAAAAAAAATTAAATTGACTATAATTTCGTCTATTTCGTATCTAAAAAATTAAATGGACTATATACGTCGTCTTCTTTTCGTGCAAAGAATTTAATAAACTATACATCATCCATTTTTCATGGAAAAAATTTTTTTATGAAAAAAATATAATGGACTATACATCGTCTTTTTTCAATTTTTTATGAAAAACTTTTATCGACTATAAATCGTCCGATTCTGGTGCAAATAATTAAATAGACAATACATCGTCTATTTTAGATGCAAAAAATTAAATGGACTGACTATATATACAAAATTTAATGGACTATACATCGTCCATTTCTAAATTTAAAAAAAAAATTAAATTGACTATAATTCGTCTATTTCGTATCTAAAAAATTAAATGGACTATATACGTCGTCTTCTTTTCGTGCAAAGAATTTAATAAACTATACATCATCCATTTTTCATGGAAAAAATTTTTTTATGAAACAAATATAATGGACTATACATCGTCTTTTTTTCAATTTTTTATGAAAAAAATTTATCGACTATAAATCGTCCGATTCGTGTGCAAATAATTAAATAGACTATACATCGTCTATTTTAGATGCAAAAAATTAAATGGACTGACTATATATACAAAATTATAATGGACTATACATCGTCCATTTCTAAATTTAAAAAAAAAATTAAATTGACTATAATTCGTCTATTTCGTATCTAAAAAATTAAATGGACTATATACGTCGTCTTCTTTTCGTGCAAAGAATTTAATAAACTATACATCATCCATTTTTCATGGAAAAAATTTTTTTATGAAACAAATATAATGGACTATACATCGTCTTTTTTTCAATTTTTTATGAAAAAATTTTATCGACTATAAATCGTCCGATTCGTGTGCAAATAATTATATAGACTATACATCGTCTATTTTAGATGCAAAAAATTAAATGGACTGACTATATATACAAAATTTAATGGACTATACATCGTCCATTTCTAAATTTAAAAAAAAATTAAATTGACTATAATTCGTCTATTTCGTATCTAAAAAATTAAATGGACTATATACGTCGTCTTCTTTTCGTGCAAAGAATTTAATAAACTATACATCATCCATTTTTCATGCAAAAAATTTTTTTATGAAAAAAATATAATGGACTATACATCGTCTTTTTTCAATTTTTTATGAAAAAATTTTATCGACTATAAATCGTCCGATTCTGGTGCAAATAATTATATAGACTATACATCGTCTATTTTAGATGCAAAAAATTAAATGGACTGACTATATATACAAAATTTAATGGACTATACATCGTCCATTTCTAAATTTAAAAAAAAATTAAATTGACTATAGTTCGTCTATTTCGTATCTAAAAAATTAAATGGGACTATATACGTCGTCGTCTTTTCGTGCAAAGAATTTAATAAACTATACATCATCCATTTTTCATGCAAAAAATTTTTTTATGAAAAAAATATAATGGACTATACATCGTCTTTTTTCAATTTTTTATGAAAAAATTTTATCGACTATAAATCGTCCGATTCGTGTGCAAATAATTAAATAGACTATACATCGTCTATTTTAGATGCAAAAAATTAAATGGACTGACTATATATACAAAATTTAATGGACTATACATCGTCCATTTCTAAATTTAAAAAAAAAATTAAATTGACTATAATTCGTCTATTTCGTATCTAAAAAATTAAATGGACTATATACGTCGTCTTCTTTTCGTGCAAAGAATTTAATAAACTATACATCATCCATTTTTCATGGAAAAAATTTTTTTATGAAAAAAATATAATGGACTATACATCGTCTTTTTTCAATTTTTTATGAAAAAATTTTATCGACTATAAATCGTCCGATTCGTGTGCAAATAATTAAATAGACTATACATCGTCTATTTTAGATGCAAAAAATTAAATGGACTGACTATATATACAAAATTTAATGGACTATACATCGTCCATTTCTAAATTAAAAAAAAAAATTAAATTGACTATAATTCGTCTATTTCGTATCTAAAAAATTAAATGGACTATATACGTCGTCTTCTTTTCGTGCAAAGAATTTAATAAACTATACATCATCCATTTTTCATGGAAAAAATTTTTTTATGAAAAAAATATAATGACTATACATCGTCTTTTTTTCAATTTTTTATGAAAAAATTTTATCGACTATAAATCGTCCGATTCGTGTGCAAATAATTATATAGACTATACATCGTCTATTTTAGATGCAAAAAATTAAATGGACTGACTATATATACAAAATTTAATGGACTATACATCGTCCATTTCTAAATTTAAAAAAAAAATTAAATTGACTATAATTCGTCTATTTCGTATCTAAAAAATTAAATGGACTATATACGTCGTCTTCTTTTCGTGCAAAGAATTTAATAAACTATACATCATCCATTTTTCATGGAAAAAATTTTTTTATGAAAAAAATATAATGGACTATACATCGTCTTTTTTCAATTTTTTATGAAAAAATTTTATCGACTATAAATCGTCCGATTCTGGTGCAAATAATTAAATAGACAATACATCGTCTATTTTAGATGCAAAAAATTAAATGGACTGACTATATATACAAAATTTAATGGACTATACATCGTCCATTTCTAAATTTAAAAAAAAAATTAAATTGACTATAATTCGTCTATTTCGTATCTAAAAAATTAAATGGACTATATACGTCGTCTTCTTTTCGTGCAAAGAATTTAATAAACTACACATCATCCATTTTTCATGCAAAAAATTTTTTTATGAAAAAAAATATAATGGACTATACATCGTCTTTTTTCAATTTTTTATGAAAAAATTTTATCGACTATAAATCGTCCGATTCGTGTGCAAATAATTAAATAGACAATACATCGTCTATTTTAGATGCAAAAAATTAAATGGACTGACTATATATACAAAATTTAATGGACTATACATCGTCCATTTCTAAATTTAAAAAAAAAATTAAATTGACTATAGTTCGTCTATTTCGTATCTAAAAAATTAAATGGACTATATACGTCGTCTTCTTTTCGTGCAAAGAATTTAATAAACTATACATCATCCATTTTTCATGCAAAAAATTTTTTTATGAAAAAAATATAATGGACTATACATCGTCTTTTTTTCAATTTTTTATGAAAAAATTTTATCGACTATAAATCGTCCGATTCGTGTGCAAATAATTAAATAGACTATACATCGTCTATTTTAGATGCAAAAAATTAAATGGACTGACTATATATACAAAATTTAATGGACTATACATCGTCCATTTCTAAATTTAAAAAAAAAATTAAATTGACTATAATTCGTCTATTTCGTATCTAAAAAATTAAATGGACTATATACGTCGTCTTCTTTTCGTGCAAAGAATTTAATAAACTATACATCATCCATTTTTCATGCAAAAAATTTTTTTATGAAAAAAATATAATGGACTATACATCGTCTTTTTTCAATTTTTATGAAAAAATTTTATCGACTATAAATCGTCCGATTCGTGTGCAAATAATTAAATAGACAATACATCGTCTATTTTAGATGCAAAAAATTAAATGGACTGACTATATATACAAAATTTAATGGACTATACATCGTCCATTTCTAAATTTAAAAAAAAAAATTAAATTGACTATAATTCGTCTATTTCGTATCTAAAAAATTAAATGGACTATATACGTCGTCTTCTTTTCGTGCAAAGAATTTAATAAACTATACATCATCCATTTTTCATGCAAAAAATTTTTTTATGAAAAAAAATATAATGGACTATAATACATCGTCTTTTTTCAATTTTTTATGAAAAAATTTTATCGACTATAAATCGTCCGATTCGTGTGCAAATAATTAAATAGACAATACATCGTCTATTTTAGATGCAAAAAATTAAATGGACTGACTATATATACAAAATTTAATGGACTATACATCGTCCATTTCTAAATTTAAAAAAAAAATTAAATTGACTATAGTTCGTCTATTTCGTATCTAAAAAATTAAATGGACTATATACGTCGTCTTCTTTTCGTGCAAAGAATTTAATAAACTATACATCATCCATTTTTCATGCAAAAAATTTTTTTATGAAAAAAATATAATGGACTATATATACATCGTCTTTTTTCAATTTTTTATGAAAAAATTTTATCGACTATAAATCGTCCGATTCGTGTGCAAATAATTAAATAGACAATACATCGTCTATTTTAGACGATGTATTAATTAAATGGGCTGACTATATATACAAAATTTAATGGACTATACATCTTCCATTTTTAAATTTAAAAAAAAAATTAAATTGACTATAATTCGTCTATTTCGTATCTAAAAAATTAAATGGACTATATACGTCGTCTTCTTTTCGTGCAAAGAATTTAATAAACTATACATCATCCATTTTTCATGCAAAAAATTTTTTTATGAAAAAAATATAATGGACTATACATCGTCTTTTTTCAATTTTTTATGAAAAAATTTTATCGACTATAAATCGTCCGATTCGTGTGCAAATAATTAAATAGACAATACATCGTCTATTTTAGATGCAAAAAATTAAATGGGCTGACTATATATACAAAATTTAATGGACTATACATCTTCCATTTCTAAATTTAAAAAAAAAATTAAATTGACTATAATTCGTCTATTTCGTATCTAAAAAATTAAATGGACTATATACGTCGTCTTCTTTTCGTGCAAAGAATTGAATAAACTATACATCATCCATTTTTCATGCAAATAATTTTTTTATGAAAAAAATATAATGGACTATACATCGTCTTTTTTCAATTTTTTATGAAAAAATTTTATCGACTATAAATCGTCCGATCCGTGTGCAAATAATTAAATAGACAATACATCGTCTATTTTAGATGCAAAAAATTAAATGGACTGACTATATATACAAAATTTAATGGACTATACATCGTCCATTTCTAAATTAAAAAAAAAATTAAATTGACTATAATTCGTCTATTTCGTATCTAAAAAATTAAATGGACTATATACGTCGTCTTCTTTTCGTGCAAAGAATTTAATAAACTATACATCAACCATTTTTCATGCAAAAAATTTTTTATGAAACAAATATAATGGACTATACATCGTCTTTTTTCAATTTTTTATGAAAAAATTTTATCGACTATAAATCGTCCGATTCGTGTGCAAATAATTAAATAGACAATACATAGTCTATTTTAGATGCAAAAAATTAAATGGACTGACTATATATACAAAATTTAATGGACTATACATCGTCCATTTATAAATTAAAAAAAAATTAAATTGACTATAATTCGTCTATTTCGTATCTAAAAAATTAAATGGACTATATACGTCGTCTTCTTTTCGTGCAAAGAATTTAATAAACTATACATCATCCATTTTTCATGCAAAAAATTTTTTTATGAAAAAAATATAATGGACTATACATCGTCTTTTTTTCAATTTTTTATGAAAAAATTTTATCGACTATAAATCGTCCGATTCGTGTGCAAATAATTAAATAGACAATACATCGTCTATTTTAGATGTAAAAAATTAAATGGACTGACTATATATACAAAATTTAATGGACTATACATCGTCCATTTCTAAATTAAAAAAAAAATTAAATTGACTATAATTCGTCTATTTCGTATCTAAAAAATTAAATGGACTATATACGTCGTCTTCTTTTCGTGCAAAGAATTTAATAAACTATACATCATCCATTTTTCATGCAAAAAATTTTTTTATGAAAAAAATGTAATGGACTATACATCGTCTTTTTTCAATTTTTTATGAAAAAATTTTATCGACTATAAATCGTCCGATTCGTGTGCAAATAATTAAATAGACAATACATCGTCTATTTTAGATGCAAAAAATTAAATGGACTGACTATATATACAAAATTTAATGGACTATACATCGTCCATTTCTAAATTTAAAAAAAAATTAAATTGACTATAATTCGTCTATTTCGTATCTAAAAATTAAATGGACTATATACGTCGTCTTCTTTTCGTGCAAAGAATTTAATAAACTATACATCATCCATTTTTCATGCAAAAAATTTTTTTATGAAAAAAATATAATGGACTATACATCGTCTTTTTTCAATTTTTTATGAAAAAATTTTATCGACTATAAATCGTCCGATTCGTGTGCAAATAATTAAATAGACAATACATCGTCTATTTTAGATGCAAAAAATTAAATGGACTGACTATATATACAAAATTTAATGGACTATACATCGTCCATTTCTAAATTTAAAAAAAAAATTAAATTGAATATAATTCGTCTATTTCGTATCTAAAAAATTAAATGGACTATATACGTCGTCTTCTTTTCGTGCAAAGAATTTAATAAACTATACATCATCCATTTTTCATGCAAAAAATTTTTTTATGAAAAAAATATAATGGACTATACATCGTCTTTTTTCAATTTTTTATGAAAAAATTTTATCGACTATAAATCGTCCGATTCGTGTGCAAATAATTAAATAGACAATACATCGTCTATTTTAGATGCAAAAAATTAAATGGACTGACTATATATACAAAATTTAATGGACTATACATCGTCCATTTCTAAATTTAAAAAAAAAATTAAATTGACTATAATTCGTCTATTTCGTATCTAAAAAATTAAATGGACTATATACGTCGTCTTCTTTTCGTGCAAAGAAATTAATAAACTATACATCATCCATTTTTCATGCAAAAAAATTTTTTATGAAAAAAATATAATGTACTATACATCGTCTTTTTTCAACTTTTTATGAAAAAATTTTATTGACTATAAATCGTCCGATTCGTGTGCAAATAATTAAATAGACAATACATCGTCTATTTTAGATGCAAAAAATTAAATGGACTGACTATATATACAAAATTTAATGGACTATACATCGTCCATTTCTAAATTTAAAAAAAAAATTAAATTGACTATAATTCGTCTATTTCGTATCTAAAAAATTAAATGGACTATATACGTCGTCTTCTTTTCGTGCAAAGAATTTAATAAACTATACATCATCCATTTTTCATGCAAAAAATTTTTTTATGAAAAAAATATAATGGACTATACATCGTCTTTTTTCAATTTTTTATGAAAAAATTTTATCGACTATAAATCGTCCGATTCGTGTGCAAATAATTAAATAGACAATACATCGTCTATTTTAGATGCAAAAAATTAAATGGACTGACTATATATACAAAATTTAATGGACTATACATCGTCCATTTCTAAATTTAAAAAAAAAATTAAATTGACTATAATTCGTCTATTTCGTATCTAAAAAATTAAATGGACTATATACGTCGTCTTCTTTTCGTGCAAAGAATTTAATAAACTATACATCAACCATTTTTCATGCAAAAAATTTTTTTATGAAACAAATATAATGGACTATACATCGTCTTTTTTTTCAATTTTTTATGAAAAAATTTTATCGACTATAAATCGTCCGATTCGTGTGCAAATAATTATATAGACTATACATCGTCTATTTTAGATGCAAAAAATTAAATGGACTGACTATATATACAAAATTTAATGGCTATACATCGTCCATTTCTAAATTTAAAAAAAAAATTAAATTGACTATAATTCGTCTATTTCGTATCTAAAAAATTAAATGGACTATATACGTCGTCTTCTTTTCGTGCAAAGAATTTAATGAACTATACATCATCCATTTTTCATGCAAAAAATTTTTTTATGAAAAAAATATAATGGACTATACATCGTCTTTTTTTCAATTTTTTATGAAAAAATTTTATCGACTATAAATCGTCCGATTCGTGTGCAAATAATTAAATAGACAATACATCGTCTATTTTAGATGCAAAAAATTAAATGGACTGACTATATATACAAAATTTAATGGACTATACATCGTCCATTTCTAAATTTAAAAAAAAAAAATTAAATTGACTATAATTCGTCTATTTCGTATCTAAAAAATTAAATGGACTATATACGTCGTCTTCTTTTCGTGCAAAGAATTTAATAAACTATACATCATCCATTTTTCATGCAAAAAATTTTTTTATGAAAAAAATATAATGGACTATACATCGTCTTTTTTCAATTTTTTATGAAAAAATTTTATCGACTATAAATCGTCCGATTCGTGTGCAAATAATTAAATATACTATACATCGTCTATTTTAGATGCAAAAAATTAAATGGACTGACTATATATACAAAATTTAATGGACTATACATCGTCCATTTCTAAATTTAAAAAAAAATTAAATTGACTATAATTCGTCTATTTCGTATCTAAAAAATTAAATGGACTATATACGTCGTCTTCTTTTCGTGCAAAGAATTTAATAAACTATACATCATCCATTTTTCATGCAAAAATTTTTTTTATGAAACAAATATAATGGACTATTATACATCGTCTTTTTTCAATTTTTTATGAAAAAATTTTATCGACTATAAATCGTCCGATTCGTGTGCAAATAATTAAATAGACAATACATCGTCTATTTTAGATGCAAAAAATTAAATGGACTGACTATATATACAAAATTTAATGGACTATACATCGTCCATTTCTAAATTTAAAAAAAAAATTAAATTGACTATAATTCGTCTATTTCGTATCTAAAAAATTAAATGGACTATATACGTCGTCTTCTTTTCGTGCAAAGAATTTAATAAACTATACATCATCCATTTTTCATGCAAAAAATTTTTTTATGAAAAAAATATAATGGACTATACATCGTCTTTTTTCAATTTTTTATGAAAAAATTTTATCGACTATAAATCGTCCGATTCGTGTGTAAATAATTAAATAGACAATACATCGTCTATTTTAGATGCAAAAAATTAAATGGACTGACTATATATACAAAATTTAATGGACTATACATCGTCCATTTCTAAATTTAAAAAAAAAATTAAATTGACTATAATTCGTCTATTTCGTATCTAAAAAATTAAATGGACTATATACGTCGTCTTCTTTTCGTGCAAAGAATTTAATAAACTATACATCAACCATTTTTCATGCAAAAAATTTTTTTATGAAACAAATATAATGGACTATATATACATCGTCTTTTTTCAATTTTTTATGAAAAAATTTTATCGACTATAAATCGTCCGATTCGTGTGTAAATAATTAAATAGACAATACATCGTCTATTTTAGATGCAAAAAATTAAATGGACTGACTATATATACAAAATTTAATGGACTATACATCGTCCATTTCTAAATTAAAAAAAAAAAATAAATTGACTATAATTCGTCTATTTCGTATCTAAAAAATTAAATGGACTATATACGTCGTCTTCTTTTCGTGCAAAGAATTTAATAAACTATACATCATCCATTTTTCATGCAAAAAATTTTTTTATGAAAAAAATATAATGGACTATACATCGTCTTTTTTTAATTTTTTATGAAAAAATTTTATCGACTATAAATCGTCCGATTCGTGTGCAAATAATTAAATAGACAATACATCGTCTATTTTAGATGCAAAAAATTAAATGGACTGACTATATATACAAAATTTAATGGACTATACATCGTCCATTTCTAAATTTAAAAAAAAATTAAATTGACTATAATTCGTCTATTTCGTATCTAAAAAATTAAATGGGCTATATACGTCGTCTTCTTTTCGTGCAAAGAATTTATTAAACTATACATCATCCATTTTTCATGCAAAAAATTTTTTTATGAAACAAATATAATGGACTATACATCGTCTTTTTTTCAATTTTTTATGAAAAAATTTTATCGACTATAAATCGTCCGATTCGTGTGCAAATAATTATATAGACTATACATCGTCTATTTTAGATGCAAAAAATTAAATGGACTGACTATATATACAAAATTTAATGGACTATACATCGTCCATTTCTAAATTAAAAAAAAAAAATTAAATTGACTATAATTCGTCTATTTCGTATCTAAAAAATTAAATGGACTATATATGTCGTCTTCTTTTCGTGCAAAGAATTTAATAAACTATACATCATCCATTTTTCATGCAAAAAATTTTTTTATGAAAAAAATATAATGGACTATACATCGTCTTTTTTCAATTTTTTATGAAAAAATTTTATCGACTATAAATCGTGCGATTCGTGTGCAAATAATTAAATAGACAATACATCGTCTATTTTAGATGCAAAAAATTAAATGGACTGACTATATATACAAAATTTAATGGACTATACATCGTCCATTTCTAAATTTAAAAAAAAAATTAAATTGACTATAATTCGTCTATTTCGTATCTAAAAAATTAAATGGACTATATACGTCGTCTTCTTTTCGTGCAAAGAATTTAATAAACTATACATCATCCATTTTTTATGCAAAAAAATTTTTTATGAAAAAAATATAATGGACTATACATCGTCTTTTTTAAATTTTTTATGAAAAAATTTTATCGACTATAAATCGTCCGATTCGTGTGCAAATAATTAAATAGACTATACATCGTCTATTTTAGATGCAAAAAATTAAATGGACTGACTATATATACAAAATTTAATGGACTATACATCGTCCATTTCTAAATTTAAAAAAAAAATTAAATTGACTATAATTCGTCTATTTCGTATCTAAAAAATTAAATGGACTATATACGTCGTCTTCTTTTCGTGCAAAGAATTTAATAAACTATACATCATCCATTTTTCATGCAAAAAAATTTTTTATGAAAAAATATAATGGACTATACATCGTCTTTTTTCAATTTTTTATGAAAAAATTTTATCGACTATAAATCGTCCGATTCGTGTGCAAATAATTAAATAGACTATACATCGTCTATTTTAGATGCAAAAAATTAAATGGACTGACTATATATACAAAATTTAATGGACTATACATCGTCCATTTCTAAATTTAAAAAAAAATTAAATTGACTATAATTCGTCTATTTCGTATCTAAAAAATTAAATGGACTATATACGTCGTCTTCTTTTCGTGCAAAGAATTTAATAAACTATACATCATCCATTTTTCATGCAAAAAATTTTTTTATGAAAAAAATATAATGGACTATATATACATCGTCTTTTTTTCAATTTTTTATGAAAAAATTTTATCGACTATAAATCGTCCGATTCGTGTGCAAATAATTATATAGACTATACATCGTCTATTTTAGATGCAAAAAATTAAATGGACTGACTATATATACAAAATTTAATGGACTATACATCGTCCATTTCTAAATTTAAAAAAAAAATTAAATTGACTATAATTCTTCTATTTTGTATCTAAAAAATTAAATGGACTATATACGTCGTCTTCTTTTCGTGCAAAGAATTTAATAAACTATACATCATCCATTTTTCATGCAAAAAAATTTTTTATGAAAAAAATATAATGGACTATACATCGTCTTTTTTCAATTTTTTATGAAAAAATTTTATCGACTATAAATCGTCCGATTCGTGTGCAAATAATTAAATAGACTATACATCGTCTATTTTAGATGCAAAAAATTAAATGGACTGACTATATATACAAAATTTAATGGACTATACATCGTCCATTTCTAAATAAAAAAAAAAAAATTAAATTGACTATAATTCGTCTATTTCGTATCTAAAAAATTAAATGGACTATATACGTCGTCTTCTTTTCGTGCAAAGAATTTAATAAACTATACATCATCCATTTTTCATGCAAAAAATTTTTTTATGAAAAAAATATAATGGACTTTTTTTCAATTTTTTATGAAAAAATTTTATCGACTATAAATCGTCCGATTCGTGTGCAAATAATTAAATAGACAATACATCGTCTATTTTAGATGCAAAAAATTAAATGGACTGACTATATATACAAAATTTAATGGACTATACATCTTCCATTTCTAAATTTAAAAAAAAATTAAATTGACTATAATTCGTCTATTTCGTATCTAAAAAATTAAATGGACTATATACGTCGTCTTCTTTTCGTGCAAAGAATTTAATAAACTATACATCATCCATTTTTCATGCAAAAAATTTTTTTATGAAAAAAATATAATGGACTTTTTTTCAATTTTTTATGAAAAAATTTTATCGACTATAAATCGTCCGATTCGTGTGCAAATAATTATATAGACTATACATCGTCTATTTTAGATGCAAAAAATTAAATGTACTGACTATATATACAAAATTTAATGGACTATACATCGTCCATTTCTAAATTTAAAAAAAAAATTAAATTGACTATAATTCGTCTATTTCGTATCTAAAAAATTAAATGGACTATATACGTCGTCTTCTTTTCGTGCAAAGAATTTAATAAACTATACATCATCCATTTTTCATGCAAAAAATTTTTTTATGAAAAAAATATAATGGACTATATATACATCGTCTTTTTTCCATTTTTTATGAAAAAATTTTATCGACTATAAATCGTCCGATTCGTGTGCAAATAATTAAATAGACAATACTTCGTCTATTTTAGATGCAAAAAATTAAATGGACTGACTATATATACAAAATTTAATGGACTATACATCGTCCATTTCTAAATTTAAAAAAAAAATTAAATTGACTATAATTCGTCTATTTCGTATCTAAAAAATTAAATGGACTATATACGTCGTCTTCTTTTCGTGCAAAGAATTTATTAAACTATACATCATCCATTTTTCATGCAAAACATTTTTTTATGAAAAAAATATAATGGAATTTTTTTCAATTTTTTATGAAAAAATTTTATCGACTATAAATCGTCCGATTCGTGTGCAAATAATTATATAGACTATACATCGTCTATTTTAGATGCAAAAAATTAAATGGACTGACTATATATACAAAATTTAATTGACTATACATCGTCCATTTCTAAATTAAAAAAAAAATTAAATTGACTATAATTCGTCTATTTCGTATCTAAAAAATTAAATGGACTATATACGTCGTCTTCTTTTCGTGCAAAGAATTTAATAAACTATACATCATCAATTTTTCATGCAAAAAATTTTTTTATGAAAAAAATATAATGGACTATACATCGTCTTTTTTCAATTTTTTATGAAAAAATTTTATCGACTATAAATCGTCCGATTCGTGTGCAAATAATTAAATAGACAATACATCGTCTATTTTAGATGCAAAAAATTAAATGGACTGACTATATATACAAAATTTAATGGACTATACATCGTCCATTTCTAAATTAAAAAAAAAATTAAATTGACTATAATTCGTCTATTTCGTATCTAAAAAATTAAATGGACTATATACGTCGTCTTCTTTTCGTGCAAGGAATTTAATAAACTATACATCATCCATTTTTCATGCAAAAAAATTTTTTATGAAAAAAATATAATGGACTATACATCGTCTTTTTTTCAATTTTTTATGAAAAAATTTTATCGGCTATAAATCGTCCGATTCGTGTGCAAATAATTAAATAGACTATACATCGTCTATTTTAGATGCAAAAAATTAAATGGACTGACTATATATACAAAATTTAATGGACTATACATCGTCGATTTCTAAATTTAAAAAAAAAAAAATAAATTGACTATAATTCGTCTATTTCGTATCTAAAAAATTAAATGGACTATATACGTCGTCTTCTTTTCGTGCAAAGAATTTAATAAACTATACATCATCCATTTTTCATGCAAAAAAATTTTTTATGAAAAAAATATAATGGACTACATCGTCTTTTTTTCAATTTTTTATGAAAAAATTTTATCGACTATAAATCGTCCGATTCGTGTGCAAATAATTAAATAGACTATACATCGTCTATTTTAGATGCAAAAAATTAAATGGACTGACTATATATACAAAATTTAATGGACTATACATCGTCCATTTCTAAATTTAAAAAAAAAAATTAAATTGACTATAATTCGTCTATTTCGTATCTAAAAAATTAAATGGACTATATACGTCGTCTTCTTTTCGTGCAAAGAATTTAATAAACTATACATCATCCATTTTTCATGCAAAAAATTTTTTTATGAAAAAAATATAATGGACTATACATCGTCTTTTTTTCAATTTTTTATGAAAAAATTTTATCGACTATAAATCGTCCGATTCGTGTGCAAATAATTAAATAGACTATACATCGTCTATTTTAGATGCAAAAAATTAAATGGACTGACTATATATACAAAATTTAATGGACTATACATCGTCGATTTCTAAATTTAAAAAAAAAAATAAATTGACTATAATTCGTCTATTTCGTATCTAAAAAATTAAATGGACTATATACGTCGTCTTCTTTTCGTGCAAAGAATTTAATAAACTATACATCATCCATTTTTCATGCAAAAAATTTTTTTATGAAAAAAATATAATGGATTATACATCGTCTTTTTTCAATTTTTTATGAAAAAATTTTATCGGCTATAAATCCTCCGATTCGTGTGCAAATAATTAAATAGACTATACATCGTCTATTTTAGATGCAAAAAATTAAATGGACTGACTATATATACAAAATTTAATGGACTATACATCGTCCATTTCTAAATTAAAAAAAAAATTAAATTGACTATAATTCGTCTATTTTGTATCTAAAAAATTAAATGGACTATATACGTCGTCTTCTTTTCGTGCAAAGAATTTAATAAACTATACATCATCAATTTTTCATGCAAAAAATTTTTTTATGAAAAAAATATAATGGACTATACATCGTCTTTTTTCAATTTTTTATGAAAAAATTTTATCGACTATAAATCGTCCGATTCGTGTGCAAATAATTAAATAGACAATACATCGTCTATTTTAGATGCAAAAAATTAAATGGACTGACTATATATACAAAATTTAATGGACTATACATCGTCCATTTCTAAATTAAAAAAAAAAATTAAATTGACTATAATTCGTCTATTTAGTATCTAAAAAATTAAATGGACTATATACGTCGTCTTCTTTTCGTGCAAGGAATTTAATAAACTATACATCATCCATTTTTCATGCAAAAAAATTTTTTATGAAAAAAATATAATGGACTATACATCGTCTTTTTTTAAATTTTTTATGAAAAAATTTTATCGACTATAAATTGTCCGATTCGTGTGCAAATAATTAAATAGACTATACATCGTCTATTTTAGATGCAAAAAATTAAATGGACTGACTATATATACAAAATTTAATGGACTATACATCGTCGATTTCTAAATTTAAAAAAAAAAAAATAAATTGACTATAATTCGTCTATTTCGTATCTAAGAAATTAAATGGACTATATACGTCGTCTTCTTTTCGTGCAAAGAATTTAATAAACTATACATCATCCATTTTTCATGCAAAAAATTTTTTTATGAAAAAAATATAATGGATTATACATCGTCTTTTTTCAATTTTTTATGAAAAAATTTTATCGGCTATAAATCGTCCGATTCGTGTGCAAATAATTAAATAGACTATACATCGTCTATTTTAGATGCAAAAAATTAAATGGACTGACTATATATACAAAATTTAATGGACTATACATCGTCCATTTCTAAATTTAAAAAAAAAATTAAATTGACTATAATTCGTCTATTTCGTATCTAAAAAATTAAATGGACTATATACGTCGTCTTCTTTTCGTGCAAAGAATTTAATAAACTATACATCATCCATTTTTCATGCAAAAAATTTTTTTATGAAAAAAATATATTATGGACTTACATCGTCTTTTTTCAATTTTTTATGAAAAAATTTTATCGACTATAAATCGTCCGATTCGTGTGCAAAAAATTAAATAGACAATACATCGTCTATTTTAGATGCAAAAAATTAAATGGACTGACTATATATACAAAATTTAATGGACTATACATCGTCCATTTCTAAATTTAAAAAAAAAATTAAATTGACTATAATTCGTCTATTTCGTATCTAAAAAATTAAATGGACTATATACGTCGTCTTCTTTTCGTGCAAAGAATTTAATAAACTATACATCATCCATTTTTCATGAAAAAAATTTTTTTATGAAAAAAATATAATGGACTATACATCGTCTTTTTTTCAATTTTTTATGAAAAAATTTTATCGACTATAAATCGTCCGATTCGTGTGCAAATAATTAAATAGACTATACATCGTCTATTTTAGATGCAAAAAATTAAATGGACTGACTATATATACAAAATTTAATGGACTATACATCGTCCATTTCTAAATTAAAAAAAAAAATTAAATTGCCTATAATTCGTCTATTTCGTATCTAAAAAATTAAATGGACTGTATACGTCGTCTTCTTTTCGTGCAAAGAATTTAATAAACTATACATCATCCATTTTTCATGCAAAAAATTTTTTTATGAAAAATATATAATGGACTATACATCGTCTTTTTTTCAATTTTTTATGAAAAAATTTTATCGACTATAAATCGTCCGATTCGTGGTGCAAATAATTAAATAGACTATACATCGTCTATTTTAGATGCAAAAAATTAAATGGACTGACTATATATACAAAATTTAATGGACTATACATCGTCCATTTCTAAATTTAAAAAAAAAAAATAAATTGACTATAATTCGTCTATTTCGTATCTAAAAAATTAAATGGACTATATACGTCGTCTTCTTTTCGTGCAAAGAATTTAATAAACTATACATCAACCATTTTTCATGCAAAAAATTTTTTTATGAAACAAATATAATGGACTATACATCGTCTTTTTTTCAATTTTTTATGAAAAAATTTTATCGACTATAAATCGTCCGATTCGTGTGCAAATAATTAAATAGACTATACATCGTCTATTTTAGATGCAAAAAATTAAATGGACTGACTATATATACAAAATTTAATGGACTATACATCGTCCATTTCTAAATTTAAAAAAAAAATTAAATTGACTATAATTCGTCTATTTCGTATCTAAAAAATTAAATGGACTATATACGTCGTCTTCTTTTCGTGCAAAGAATTTAATAAACTATACATCATCCATTTTTCATGCAAAAAATTTTTTTATGAAACAAATATAATGGACTATACATCGTCTTTTTTTCAATTTTTTATGAAAAAATTTTATCGACTATAAATCGTCCGATTCGTGTGCAAATAATTATATAGACTATACATCGTCTATTTTAGATGCAAAAAATTAAATGGACTGACTATATATACAAAATTTAATGGACTATACATCGTCCATTTCTAAATTTAAAAAAAAAATTAAATTGACTATAATTCGTCTATTTCGTATCTAAAAAATTAAATGGACTATATACGTCGTCTTCTTTTCGTGCAAAGAATTTAATAAACTATACATCATCCATTTTTTATGCAAAAAATTTTTTTATGAAAAAAATATAATGGACTATACATCGTCTTTTTTAAATTTTTTATGAAAAAATTTTATCGACTATAAATCGTCCGATTCGTGTGCAAATAATTAAATAGACTATACATCGTCTATTTTAGATGCAAAAAATTAAATGGACTGACTATATATACAAAATTTAATGGACTATACATCGTCCATTTCTAAATTTAAAAAAAAATTAAATTGACTATAATTCGTCTATTTCATATCTAAAAAATTAAATGGACTATATACGTCGTCTTCTTTTCGTGCAAAGAATTTAATAAACTATACATCATCCATTTTTCATGCAAAAAAATTTTTTATGAAAAAATTATAATGGACTTTTTTTAAATTTTTTATGAAAAAATTTTATCGACTATAAATCGTCCGATTCGTGTGCAAATAATTAAATAGACTATACATCGTCTATTTTAGATGCAAAAAATTAAATGGACTGACTATATATACAAAATTTAATGGACTATACATCGTCCATTTCTAAATTAAAAAAAAAATTAAATTGACTATAATTCGTCTATTTCGTATCTAAAAAATTAAATGGACTATATACGTCGTCTTCTTTTCGTGCAAAGAATTTAATAAACTATACATCATCCATTTTTCATGCAAAAAATTTTTTTATGAAAAAAATATAATGGACTATACATCGTCTTTTTTCAATTTTTTATGAAAAAATTTTATCGACTATAAATCGTCCGATTCGTGTGCAAATAATTAAATAGACAATACATCGTCTATTTTAGATGCAAAAAATTAAATGGACTGACTATATATACAAAATTTAATGGACTATACATCGTCCATTTCTAAATTTAAAAAAAAATTAAATTGACTATAATTCATATACATCATCCATTTTTCATGCAAAAAATTTTTTTATGAAAAAAATATAATGGACTATACATCGTCTTTTTTCAATTTTTTATGAAAAAATTTTATCGACTATAAATCGTCCGATTCGTGTGCAAATAATTAAATAGACAATACATCGTCTATTTTAGATGCAAAAAAATTAAATGGACTGACTATATATACAAAATTTAATGGACTATACATCGTCCATTTCTAAATTAAAAAAAAAAATTAAATTGACTATAATTCGTCTATTTCGTATCTAAAAAATTAAATGGACTATATACGTCGTCTTCTTTTCGTGCAAAGAATTTAATAAACTATACATCATCCATTTTTCATGCAAAAAATTTTTTTATGCAAAAAATATAATGGACTATACATCGTCTTTTTTCAATTTTTTATGAAAAAATTTTATCGACTATAAATCGTCCGATTCGTGTGCAAATAATTATATAGACAATACATCGTCTATTTTAGATGCAAAAAATTAAATGGACTGACTATATATACAAAATTTAATGGACTATACATCGTCCATTTCTAAATTTAAAAAAAAAATTAAATTGACTATAATTCGTCTATTTCGTATCTAAAAAATTAAATGGACTATATACGTCGTCTTCTTTTCGTGCAGAGAATTTAATAAACTATACATCATCCATTTTCCATGCAAAAAATTTTTTTATGAAAAAAATATAATGGACTATACATCGTCTTTTTTCAATTTTTTATGAAAAAATTTTATCGACTATAAATCGTCCGATTCGTGTGCAAATAATTAAATAGACAATACATCGTCTATTTTAGATGCAAAAAATTAAATGGACTGACTATATATACAAAATTTAATGGACTATACATCGTCCATTTCTAAATTTAAAAAAAATTAAATTGACTATAATTCGTCTATTTCGTATCTAAAAAATTAAATGGACTATATACGTCGTCTTCTTTTCGTGCAAAGAATTTAATAAACTATACATCATCCATTTTTCATGCAAAAAATTTTTTTATGAAAAAAATATAATGGTCTTTTTTTCAATTTTTTATGAAAAAATTTTATCGACTATAAATCGTCCGATTCGTGTGCAAATAATTAAATAGACTATACATCGTCTATTTTAGATGCAAAAAAATTAAATGGACTGACTATATACACAAAATTTAATGGACTATACATCGTCCATTTCTAAATTTAAAAAAAAATTTAATTGACTATAATTCGTCTATTTCGTATCTAAAAAATTAAATGGACTATATACGTCGTCTTCTTTTCGTGCAAAGAATTTAATAAACTATACATCATCCATTTTTCATGCAAAAAATTTTTTTATGAAAAAAATATAATGGATCGTCTTTTTTTAAATTTTTTATGAAAAAATTTTATCGACTATAAATCGTCCGATTCGTGTGCAAATAATTAAATAGACTATACATCGTCTATTTTAGATGCAAAAAAATTAAATGGACTGACTATATACACAAAATTTAATGGACTATACATCGTCCATTTCTAAATTTAAAAAAAAATTTAATTGACTATAATTCGTCTATTTCGTATCTAAAAAATTAAATGGACTATATACGTCGTCTTCTTTTCGTGCAAAGAATTTAATAAACTATACATCATCCATTTTTCATGCAAAAAATTTTTTTATGAAAAAAATATAATGGATCGTCTTTTTTTAAATTTTTTATGAAAAAATTTTATCGACTATAAATCGTCCGATTCGTGTGCAAATAATTAAATAGACTATACATCGTCTATTTTAGATGCAAAAAAATTAAATGGACTGACTATATACACAAAATTTAATGGACTATACATCGTCCATTTCTAAATTTAAAAAAAAATTTAATTGACTATAATTCGTCTATTTCGTATCTAAAAAATTAAATGGACTATATACGTCGTCTTCTTTTCGTGCAAAGAATTTAATAAACTATACATCATCCATTTTTCATGGAAAAAATTTTTTTATGAAAAAAATATAATGGACATACATCGTCTTTTTTTCAATTTTTTATGAAAAAATTTTATCGACTATAAATCGTCCGATTCGTGTGCAAATAATTAAATAGACTATACATCGTTTATTTTAGATGCAAAACATTAAATGGACTGACTATATATACAAAATTTAATGGACTATACATCGTCCATTTCTAAATTTAAAAAAAAAATTAAATTGACTATAATTCGTCTATTTCGTATCTAAAAATTAAATGGACTATATACGTCGTCTTCTTTTCGTGCAAAGAATTTAATAAACTATACATCATCCATTTTTCATGCAAAAAATTTTTTTATGAAAAAAATATAATGGACTATATATACATCGTCTTTTTTCAATTTTTTATGAAAAAAATTTATCGACTATAAATCGTCCGATTCGTGTGCAAATAATTAAATAGACAATACATCGTCTATTTTAGATGCAAAAAATTAAATGGACTGACTATATAAACAAAATTTAATGGACTATACATCGTCCATTTCTAAATTTAAAAAAAATTAAATTGACTATAATTCGTCTATTTCGTATCTAAAAAATTAAATGGACTATATACGTCGTCTTCTTTTCGTGCAAAGAATTTAATAAACTATACATCATCCATTTTTCATGCAAAAAATTTTTTTATGAAAAAAATATAATCGTCTTTTTTTAATTTTTTATGAAAAAATTTTATCGACTATAAATCGTCCGCTTCGTGTGCAAATAATTATATAGACTATACATCGTCTATTTTAGATGCAAAAAATTAAATAGACTGACTATATATACAAAATTTAATGGACTATACATCGTACATTTCTAAATTTAAAAAAAAAATTAAATTGACTATAATTCGGCCATTTCGTATCTAAAAATTAAATGGACTATATACGACGTCTTCTTTTCGTGCAAAGAATTTAATAAACTATACATCATCCATTTTTCATGGAAAAAATTTTTTTATGAAAAAAATATAATGGACATACATCGTCTTTTTTTCAATTTTTTATGAAAAAATTTTATCGACTATAAATCGTCCGATTCGTGTGCAAATAATTAAATAGACTATACATCGTTTATTTTAGATGCAAAAAATTAAATGGACTGACTATATATACAAAATTTAATGGACTATACATCGTCCATTTCTAAATTTAAAAAAAAAATTAAATTGACTATAATTCGTCTATTTCGTATCTAAAAAATTAAATGGACTATATACGTCGTCTTCTTTTCGTGCAAAGAATTTAATAAACTATACATCATCCATTTTTCATGCAAAAAATTTTTTTATGAAAAAAATATAATGGACTGTATCGTCTTTTTTTCAATTTTTTATGAAAAAATTTTATCGACTATAAATCGTCCGATTCGTGTGCAAATAATTATATAGACTATACATCGTCTATTTTAGATGCAAAAAATTAAATAGACTGACTATATATACAAAATTTAATGGACTATACATCGTCCATTTCTAAATTTAAAAAAAAATTAAATTGACTATAATTCGTCTATTTCGTATCTAAAAAATTAAATGGACTATATACGTCGTCTTCTTTTCGTGCAAAGAATTTAATAAACTATACATCATCCATTTTTCATGCAAAAACTTTTTTTATGAAAAAAATATAATGGACTGTACATCGTCTTTTTTTTCAATTTTTTATGAAAAAATTTTATCGACTATAAATCGTCCGATTCGTGTGCAAATAATTAAATAGACTATACATCGTCTATTTGAGATGCAAAAAATTAAATGGACTGACTATATATACAAAATTTAATGGACTATAATTCGTCCATTTCTAAATTTAAAAAAAAAAATTAAATTGACTATAATTCGTCTATTTCGTATCTAAAAAATTAAATGGACTATATACGTCGTCTTCTTTTCGTGCAAAGAATTTAAAAAACTATAGATCATCCATTTTTCATGGAAAAAAATTTTTTATGAAAAAAATATAATGGACTATACATCGTCTTTTTTTCAATTTTTTATGAAAAAATTTTATCGACTATAAATCGTCCGATTCGTGTGCAAATAATTAAATAGACTATACGTCGTCTATTTTAGATGCAAAAAATTAAATGGACTGACTATATATACAAAATTTAATGGACTATACATCGTCCATTTCTAAATTAAAAAAAAAATTAAATTGACTCTAATTCGTCTATTTCGTATCTAAAAAATTAAATGGACTATATACGTCGTCTTCTTTTCGTGCAAAGAATTTAATAAACTATACATCATCCATTTTTCATGCAAAAAATTTTTTTATGAAAAAAATATAATGGACTATACATCGTCTTTTTTTAAATTTTTTATGAAAAAATTTTATCGACTATAAATCGTCCGATTCGTGTGCAAATAATTATATAGACTATACATCGTCTATTTTAGATGCAAAAAATTAAATAGACTGACTATATATACAAAATTTAATGGACTATACATCGCACAGTGGCGTGAATTAAAAAAAAAGTGGTAAAAAGTCCGCAACTTTTGAACTAGTTAACCGATTTCGATGAAACCAACTGTTTTGGAAAGTAGAAGTGTTGAAATTTTTAGAAAGCATATTTTGAGGCACCCTGTTGTAAGACAGGGTAGCTCCAAACAGCCTCAAAGTGGGAAAGTGCGGGTATCGAAATTCTTTCGGAGCTTGTAACTTTTGTAAATAGGGACCGATTTCAATAATTTTTTCAGCGGGACAATCTACGTTAAGAAATAAAAATAAAACATGCTAAGAGTACCATTTTATCTCTTTAAGTTTCCAAGTTATTTGACTTGAAAAATTTATTTTTTAATTTTTGGCCCTGACTTTTTTTATTCGTTAGTACATAACTTCTTTATTACTTGGCAAAAATCAGTATCTTTTATTGTTTTTGAAAGAAAACTTCATTACAATTCATATAAAAAAAAAATTTTTTTATATCTCAAAAATTGTAGCAAGGAATAATTTTGCAATTTGGATTTTTAAAAATTATGAAAAAATTTGGTATATTTTGTGAAAAAAGTATTCTTAATTTTTTTGGAATATTTTAAAAAATTATTAAGTATTTGATAAACACTTTGATTGTTTCTGAGAAAGGAGACATTGAGAAAGGCTGTGAAATAAATTTTGGAGATTGTTGTTGGTGCACCCTACATTCAGCATTGGTCGAAAACTAGCATTTTTTTTTCAAAAAAACCGATTTTCGGATGTGGCAAAAAAATTGCACGGTCGTTTTTGTAAATTTTTTGGTTTTTTATTATAAATAAATTTGTTATAAGTAACTTGTAAGAAACTCTTGACATCCTACACATAAATGTAGGCAGGAGAGGAGATTTTCTAAAAATTCTAAAATTTTTCTAACACAATTTTTCCCAATAAGAAAAAAGTATTATAAAATTATAAATTGGGAATCATTTTAATTTTTATCAATAGTATACATTTAGCTTTGCAAACTTAAAAAAAATTATTCTCCTACCTTCAATACTTTTTGAAATATTCGAAATCCAATTTTGATTAAAAATTTTAATTTTATACATTTTTTATTTTTGTCTAAATTATTGATCTTATTTTCTTTACTGCAAATGTTTCTTAATTTTTTCTATGTTATTACAATAGTAGATACAATTGTCTATTCAACGGTATATAATATGTATTCCTTTGCCATTATATCAGTCTTAAAATGTATACACAAATATAACACCTCAGGTAACAATTTACGTGTTTTATCTGTTACTCAAACAAACCCACATTTTTTATGAACTCTTGAAGTATATTTATATACCTACAAGGACAAATAGATTGAGTTATTTATTTATTTAAAAAAATTAGTAATTAATTTAACATTAGAACATTAAATTACGAACATTTTTTTATGTAGCTCCTTTTTAAACGCATCTAAATTGCCTAAGTTTTGAATATAATTTGACAGAGAATTCCAGAGACTTTTTGCCATGATATCAGATATTTGTTTGTGTGAATATAAATACTCATGTATCAAGATATATATGTACAATGTACATATCTATGAAAACTTACAACTAAATTTCTCGTTTTGATTCTGATAATTGTATTAAAAATATATTTAATAAGTTCAGTTTCATTTTCTTTATTACTCATATCTAAGTGCATGGATACATACATATGTTGTTTTTAATTTATATTTGGGTTTTACTTCAAGAATTTGCTTTAAAATAATCTGAGACATCATGGCCTAGCAAGCTATTAATTTCCTCTGCTTCGGGATCGTCCTTCTCGATTTCAATACTTATTTTTGGCAACCATTTCATTCTTATGCCTTGTAGGACTGGATCTGAAGACAATAGCAAATGATGCATTAAATCATTATTTTGAGCAACTCTAGAGCATTTACGTGTATTGAAAAGTCGATATTGCTTAACATCTCTATTTCTAGCTTCCTGTGCTTCTTCGGTTAGTTCCCCCAGAGGAAGAATGTTGTTTTCTATTATTTCTTTTGTATGTGCTAGCACTTTATGTACTGTTGGAGTTATTGATTTCCATGGATATAATTCATTTATTAGAATCAGGGTGTCTTTTGCATATTTTTCAAATTTGTCCTTATTAATTAACTTTTTGCTATTTATGACGGCCAGTATTATTTTGAAACGTCTTATGAGATTAAAGCTAATACCAGTTATAGAAGATGTGGTTTCAGGGTCATCAAAAAATCGCCTGGCAGTGTTGCCATTATTGGAGTTTCCATAGCCATATAAAGGTTTGTCAATGATTAAGCCACGTTTCATAAACTCATCTTGAATTCTTTTCTTTTCTTCCAACCGTATCTGTTTTAAAGCAGAATTATTCGCAACTGGAACGTTCTGAAGTTCTGGTACACTGCGATATTTATTGTCGTAAGATAGGTGTAAAATGTACTCCATGAATCGAATCCGAGCATGAAGTGGTGATATTCCAAGCTTAAGGGCATCTTCATTAGTTGGAGTATAATTCTCAATGTCCTTAAAATCGGAATTTTTCTTTCCGCATATATTACAAATCAAATAAGATTTTGTATCGGTTATTGCATTTGCAACTTTTCCATCTATCATTGTTAAATAAGGTCTAAAAGATACTGTTATTACTCGTCCTAATATATGAACGTCAATGGGTTCCATATTAGAAATTTCATGTTTTATACCATCAACCAGATTTTGAGTTGTTTCTTTGTTTTCCTTGATGTATTCAAAACGTATTGGTCGGCATAAAAACTTTGAGCCTGGAGTAGTATTTACCCACACATCTTTAAATGCATTTTTACTTGTTGAAGGCATTTCATTATGTAGTCGAAGCCTTAATGGTACTAACGATGCCATTAAAACTTTGGAAAAGTCATTATCGTATTCACTGGGCTGTCTATATTCTGAAAATCCAGATGATCCATCACATCCCCATTTGTATATTAGTGTTAGTTCAGAATTATTACATGTATCTAAGTCTCTTTCGTCAAAAGTAGCGATGAGTCTTGATGCTGTATTATGAAGAAGGTCTGACAAACTAATGACTGCACTTCGGCTATCCACTGTTATCGGATGTGGCAAAATTTCCGATTTTCTTTTTAACAACAATGTACTTGATGGCAAAGGCCCACCTTTTTCTTTAAGCACCTTCCTTAAGATATCGTATTTATTTCTTGAAAGGCCCAAATTAAGAATGAGTGCTAGTCCATCTTCCACCGTAAAATGTTTACTATATTTTGGCGTTGGAATGCTTTCCACCATCCGTCTTAATCTTTTTGGAGACGCAACTGGTAGCACATCTACGATTTTGCCTGCTTCTTTAAGTTGAGTCTTCGCTAAAATCAATTTGAATGAATCTTTGATTTCATTTTCCGAATACGTATTTATCAAGTCTTCTTGTTTAATCCTTTTGCTCCTGCGTTGAACGTTATCGTAATCTTTATTTGGCCGACCAAACTTCTTTGGGTATATTTCCGTAGATAGTCCCATATCTAACCAATCCTGATTTTTATTCTGAAATTTAGAAATTGATTTATTGCATTCACGTATCTTCTTTTCATATAATTTAAAAAAATTATCAAGTTTTTTCGATAAATCGGTGTTTACAGATAAACCATATGTAGTAGATATTATGTACATCATTTGGTCTACCTTGTCCAACCGAGTACTACCATCAGTGAGGTTTTCCCACATTAATTTGCAGAGCGATTTATTTTTAATTGTTATTTCCATGATAGCTATAACTGAAATAATGACATTAAATGCATCGCAGCTTAAATAAATAGCTATTTTACAAGCTACGAATAAAAAACCGATACAAATATCAGGTAAAACCACACCCATATTGGAGATGTGCGCGCAGCTACCTTTGTCTTTGTGGGTATATAAATATACTTATATTTATGTATATAAATTCTTATATTTTATTGTATCTAAGTAAAGAAAGTATTTAATAACAGCTTCAAGAGTTCATAAAAAATTTGGGTTTGTTTGAGTATCAGATAAAACACGTAAATTGTTACCTGAGGTGTTATATTTGTGTATACATTTTAAGACTGATATAATGGCAAAGGAATACATATTATATACCGTTGAATAGACAATTGTATCTACTATTGTAATAACATAGAAAAAATTAAGAAACATTTGCAGTAAAGAAAATAAGATCAATAATTTAGACAAAAATAAAAAATGTATAAAATTAAAATTTTTAATCAAAATTGGATTTCGAATATTTCAAAAAGTATTGAAGGTAGGAGAATAATTTTTTTTAAGTTTGCAAAGCTAAATGTATACTATTGATAAAAATTAAAATGATTCCCAATTTATAATTTTATAATACTTTTTTCTTATTGGGAAAAATTGTGTTAGAAAAATTTTAGAATTTTTAGAAAATCTCCTCTCCTGCCTACATTTATGTGTAGGATGTCAAGAGTTTCTTACAAGTTACTTATAACAAATTTATTTATAATAAAAAACCAAAAAATTTACAAAAACGACCGTGCAATTTTTTTGCCACATCCGAAAATCGGTTTTTTTGAAAAAAAATGCTAGTTTTCGACCAATGCTGAATGTAGGGTGCACCAACAACAATCTCCAAAATTTATTTCACAGCCTTTCTCAATGTCTCCTTTCTCAGAAACAATCAAAGTGTTTATCAAATACTTAATAATTTTTTAAAATATTCCAAAAAAATTAAGAATACTTTTTTCACAAAATATACCAAATTTTTTCATAATTTTTAAAAATCCAAATTGCAAAATTATTCCTTGCTACAATTTTTGAGATATAAAAAAATTTTTTTTTTATATGAATTGTAATGAAGTTTTCTTTCAAAAACAATAAAAGATACTGATTTTTGCCAAGTAATAAAGAAGTTATGTACTAACGAATAAAAAAAGTCAGGGCCAAAAATTAAAAAATAAATTTTTCAAGTCAAATAACTTGGAAACTTAAAGAGATAAAATGGTACTCTTAGCATGTTTTATTTTTATTTCTTAACGTAGATTGTCCCGCTGAAAAAATTATTGAAATCGGTCCCTATTTACAAAAGTTACAAGCTCCGACAGAATTTCGATACCCGCACTTTCCCACTTTGAGGCTGTTTGGAGCTACCCTGTCTTACAACAGGGTGCCTCAAAATATGCTTTCTAAAAATTTCAACACTTCTACTTTCCAAAACAGTTGGTTTCATCGAAATCGGTTAACTAGTTCAAAAGTTGCGGACTTTTTACCACTTTTTTTTAATTCACGCCACTGTGCATCGTCCATTTCTAAATTTAAAAAAAAAATTAAATTGACTATAATTCGTCTATTTCGTATCTAAAAAATTAAATGGACTATATACGTCGTCTTCTTTTCGTGCAAAGAATTTAATAAACTATACATCATCCATTTTTCATGCAACAAATTTTTTTATGAAAAAAATATAATCGTCTTTTTTTCAATTGTTTTTGAAAAAATTTTATCGACTATAAATCGTCCGATTCGTGTGCAAATAATTATATAGACTATACATCGTCTATTTTAGATGCAAAAAATTAAATGGACTGACTATATATACAAAATTTAATGGACTATACATCGTCCATTTCTAAATTTAAAAAAAAATTAAATTGACTATAATTCGTCCATTTCGTATCTAAAAATTAATTGGACTATATACGTCGTCTTCTTTTCTTTATGAAAAAAATATAATGGACATACATCGTCTTTTTTTCAATTTTTTATGAAAAAATTTTATCGACTATAAATCGTCCGATTCGTGTGCAAATAATTAAATAGACTATACATCGTCTATTTTAGATGCAAAAAATTAAATGGACTGACTATATATACAAAATTTAATGGACTATACATCGTCCATTTTTAAATTAAAAAAAAAATAAATTGACTATAATACGTCTATTTCGTATCTAAAAAATTAAATGGACTATATACGTCGTCTTCTTTTCGTGCAAAGAATTTAATAAACTATACATCGTCCATTTTTCATGCAAAAAATTTTTTTATGAAAAAAATATAATGGACTATTATACATCGTCTTTTTTTAAATTTTTTATGAAAAAATTTTATCGACTATAAATCGTCCGATTCGTGTGCAAATAATTATATAGACTATACATCGTCTATTTTAGATGCAAAAAATTAAATGGACTGACTATATATACAAAATTTAATGGACTATACATCGTCCATTTCTAAATTAAAAAAAAATTAAATTGACTATAATTCGTCCATTTCGTATCTAAAAATTAATTGGACTATATACGTCGTCTTCTTTTCTTTATGAAAAAAATATAATGGACATACATCGTCTTTTTTTCAATTTTTTATGAAAAAATTTTATCGACTATAAATCGTCCGATTCGTGTGCAAATAATTAAATAGACTATACATCGTCTATTTTAGATGCAAAAAATTAAATGGACTGACTATATATACAAAATTTAATGGACTATACATCGTCCATTTTTAAATTAAAAAAAAAATAAATTGACTATAATTCGTCTATTTCGTATCTAAAAAATTAAATGGACTATATACGTCGTCTTCTTTTCGTGCAAAGAATTTAATAAACTATACATCGTCCATTTTTCATGCAAAAAAATTTTTTATGAAAAAAATATAATGGACATACATCGTCTTTTTTTCAATTTTTTATGAAAAAATTTTATCGACTATAAATCGTCCGATTCGTGTGCAAATAATTAAATAGACTATACATCGTCTATTTTAGATGCAAAAAATTAAATGGACTGACTATATATACAAAATTTAATGGACTATACATCGTCCATTTCTAAATTTAAAAAAAAAATTAAATTGACTATAATTCGTCCATTTCGTATCTAAAAATTAATTGGACTATATACGTCGTCTTCTTTTCTTTATGAAAAAAATATAATGGACTATACATCGTCTTTTTTTAAATTTTTTATGAAAAAATTTTATCGACTATAAATCGTCCGATTCGTGTGCAAATAATTATATAGACTATACATCGTCTATTTTAGATGCAAAAAATTAAATAGACTGACTATATATACAAAATTTTATGGACTATACATCGTACATTTCTAAATTTAAAAAAAAAATTTAATTGACTATAATTCGGCCATTTCGTATCTAAAAATTAAATGGACTATATACGACGTCTTCTTTTCGTGTAAAGAATTTAATAAACTATACATCACCCATTTTTCATGGAAAAAATTTTTTTATGAAAAAAATATAATGGACATACATAATCTTTTTTCAATTTTTTATGAAAAAACTTTATCGACTATAAATCGTCCGATTCGTGTGCAAATAATTAAATAGACAATACATCGTCTATTTTAGATGCAAAAAATTAAATGGACTGACTATATATACAAAATTTAATGGACTATACATCGTCCATTTCTAAATTAAAAAAAAAATTAAATTGACTATAATTCGTCTATTTCGTATCTAAAAAATTAAATGGACTATATACGTCGTCTTCTTTTCGTGCAAAGAATTTAATAAACTATACATCATCCATTTTTCATGCAAAAAATTTTTTTATGAAAAAAATATAATGGACTATACATCGTCTTTTTTTTAATTTTTTATGAAAAAATTTTATCGACTATAAATCGTCCGATTCGTGTGCAAATAATTATATAGACTATACATCGTCTATTTTAGATGCAAAAAATTAAATAGACTGACTATATATACAAAATTTAATGGACTATACATCGTACATTTCTAAATTTAAAAAAAAAAATTAAATTGACTATAATTCGGCCATTTCGTATCTAAAAATTAAATGGACTATATACGACGTCTTCTTTTCGTGCAAAGAATTTAATAAACTATACATCATCCATTTTTCATGGAAAAAATTTTTTTATGAAAAAAATATAATGGACATACATCGTCTTTTTTTCAATTTTTTATGAAAAAATTTTATCGACTATAAATCGTCCGATTCGTGTGCAAATAATTAAATAGACTATACATCGTTAATTTTAGATGCAAAAAATTAAATGGACTGACTATATATACAAAATTTAATGGACTATACATCGTCCATTTCTAAATTTAAAAAAAAATTAAATTGACTATAATTCGTCTATTTCGTATCTAAAAAATTAAATGGACTATATACGTCGTCTTCTTTTCGTGCAAAGAATTTAAAAAACTATACATCATCCATTTTTCATGGAAAAAAATTTTTTATGAAAAAAAATATAATGGACTATACATCGTCTTTTTTTCAATTTTTTATGAAAAAATTTTATCGACTATAAATCGTCCGATTCGTGTGCAAATAATTAAATAGACTATACATCGTCTATTTTAGATGCAAAAAATTAAATGGACTGGCTATATATACAAAATTTAATGGACTATACATCGTCCATTTCTAAATTTAAAAAAAAATTAAATTGACTATAATTCGTCTATTTCGTATCTAAAAAATTAAATGGACTATATACGTCGTCTTCTTTTCGTGCAAAGAATTTAATAAACTATACATCATCCATTTTTCATGCAAAAAATTTTTTTATGAAAAAAATATAATGGACTATATTATACATCGTCTTTTTTTAAATTTTTTATGAAAAAATTTTATCGACTATAAATCGTCCGATTCGAGTGCAAATAATTATATAGACTATACATCGTCTATTTTAGATGCAAAAAATTAAATAGACTGACTATATATACAAAATTTAATGGACTATACATCGTCCATTTTTAAATTTAAAAAAAAAATTAAATTGACTATAATTCGTCTCTTTCGTATCTAAAAAATTAAATGGACTATATACGTCGTCTTCTTTTCGTGCAAAGAATTTAATAAACTATACATCATCCATTTTTCATGGAAAAAATTTTTTTATGAAAAAAATATAATGGACTATACATCGTCTTTTTTTCAATTTTTTATGAAAAAATTTTATCGACTATAAATTGTCCGATTCGTGTGCAAATAATTATATAGACTATACATCGTCTATTTTAGATGCAAAAAATTAAATAGACTGACTATATATACAAAATTTAATGGACTATACATCGTCCATTTCTAAATTTAAAAAAAAATTAAATTGACTATAATTCGTTTATTTCGTATCTAAAAAATTAAATGGACTATATACGTCGTCTTCTTTTCGTGCAAAGAATTTAATAAACTATATATATATCATCCATTTTTCATGCAACAAATTTTTTTATGAAAAAAATATAACGGACTATACATCGTCTTTTTTAAATTTTTTATGAAAAAATTTTATCGACTATAAATCGTCCGATTCGTGTGCAAATAATTAAAAAGACTATACATCGTCTATTTTAGATGCAAAAAATTAAATGGACTGACTATATATACAAAATTTAATGGACTATACATCGTCCATTTCTAAATTTAAAAAAAAATTAAATTGACTATAATTCGTTTATTTCGTATCTAAAAAATTAAATGGACTATATACGTCGTCTTCTTTTCGTGCAAAGAATTTAATAAACTATATATATATCATCCATTTTTCATGCAACAAATTTTTTTATGAAAAAAATATAACGGACTATACATCGTCTTTTTTAAATTTTTTATGAAAAAATTTTATCGACTATAAATCGTCCGATTCGTGTGCAAATAATTAAAAAGACTATACATCGTCTATTTTAGATGCAAAAAATTAAATGGACTGACTATATATACAAAATTTAATGGACTATACATCGTCCATTTCTAAATTTAAAAAAAATAAATAAATTGACTATAATTCGTCTATTTCGTATCTAAAAAATTAAATGGACTATATACGTCGTCTTCTTTTCGTGCAAAGAATTTAATAAACTATACATCATCCATTTTTCATGCAAAAAATTTTTTTATGAAAAATACATCGTCTTTTTTCAATTTCTTATGAAAAATTTTTATCGACTATAAATCGTCCGATTCGTGTGCAAATAATTAAATAGACTATACATCGTCTATTTTAGATGCAAAAAATTAAATGGACTGACTATATATACAAAATTTAATGGACTATACATCGTCCATTTCTAAATTAAAAAAAAAATTAAATTGACTCTAATTCGTCTATTTCGTATCTAAAAAATTAAATGGACTATATACGTCGTCTTCTTTTCGTGCAAAGAATTTAATTAACTATACATCATCCATTTTTCATGCAAAAAATTTTTTTATGAAAAAAATATAATGGACTGACTATACATCGTCTTTTTTTCAATTTTTTATGAAAAAATTTTATCGACTATAAATCGTCCGATTCGTGTGCAAATAATTATATAGACTATACATCGTCTATTTTAGATGCAAAAAATTAAATGGACTGACTATATATACAAAATTTAATTGACTATACATCGTCCATTTTTAAATTAAAAAAAAAAAGTTAAATTGACTATAATACGTCCATTTCGTATCTAAAAAATTAAATGGACTATATACGTCGTCTTCTTTTCGTGCAAAGAATTTAATAAACTATACATCATCCATTTTTCATGCAAAAAATTTTTTTATGAAAAAAATATAATGGACTGACTATACATCGTCTTTTTTCAATTTTTTATGAAAAAATTTTATCGACTATAAATCGTCCGATTCGTGTGCAAATAATTATATAGACTATACATCGTCTATTTTAGATGCAAAAAATTAAATGGACTGACTATATATACAAAATTTAATGGACTATACATCGTCCATTTCTAAATTTAAAAAAAAAATTAAATTGACTATAATTCGTCTATTTCGTATCTAAAAAATTAAATGGACTATATACGTCGTCTTCTTTTCGTGCAAAGAATTTAATAAACTATACATCATCCATTTTTCATGGAAAAAATTTTTTTATGAAAAAAAATATAATGGACATCGTCTTTTTTTCAATTTCTTATGAAAAAATTTTATCGACTATAAATCGTCCGATTCGTGTGCAAATAATTAAATAGACTATACATCGTCTATTTTAGATGCAAAAAATTAAATGGACTGACTATATATACAAAATTTAATGGACTATACATCGTCCATTTCTAAATTAAAAAAAAAAATTAAATTGACTCTAATTCGTCTATTTCGTATCTAAAAAATTAAATGGACTATATACGTCGTCTTCTTTTCGTGCAAAGAATTTAATTAACTATACATCATCCATTTTTCATGCAAAAAATTTTTTTATGAAAAAAATATAATGGACTATACATCGTCTTTTTTTCAATTTTTTATGAAAAAATTTTATCGACTATAAATCGTCCGATTCGTGTGCAAATAATTATATAGACTATACATCGTCTATTTTAGATGCAAAAAATTAAATGGACTGACTATATATACAAAATTTAATTGACTATACATCGTCCATTTCTAAATTAAAAAAAAAATTAAATTGACTATAATTCGTCTATTTCGTATCTAAAAAATTAAATGGACTAGATACGTCGTCTTCTTTTCGTGCAAAGAATTTAATAAACTATACATCATCCATTTTTCATGGAAAAAATTTTTTTATGAAAAAAAATATAATGGACATCGTCTTTTTTTCAATTTTATATGAAAAAATTTTATCGACTATAAATCGTCCGATTCGTGTGCAAATAATTAAATAGACTATACATCGTCTATTTTAGATGCAAAAAATTAAATGGACTGACTATATATACAAAATTTAATGGACTATACATCGTCCATTTCTAAATTTAAAAAAAAATTAAATTGACTATAATTCGTCTATTTCGTATCTAAAAAACTAAATGGACTAGATACGTCGTCTTCTTTTCGTGCAAAGAATTTAATAAACTATACATCATCCATTTTTCATGGAAAAAATTTTTTTATGAAAAAAAATATAATGGACATCGTCTTTTTTTCAATTTCTTATGAAAAAATTTTATCGACTATAAATCGTCCGATTCGTGTGCAAATAATTAAATAGACTATACATCGTCTATTTTAGATGCAAAAAATTAAATGGACTGACTATATATACAAAATTTAATGGACTATACATCGTCCATTTCTAAATTAAAAAAAAAAATTAAATTGACTCTAATTCGTCTATTTCGTATCTAAAAAATTAAATGGACTATATACGTCGTCTTCTTTTCGTGCAAAGAATTTAATTAACTATACATCATCCATTTTTCATGCAAAAAATTTTTTTATGAAAAAAATATAATGGACTATACATCGTCTTTTTTTCAATTTTTTATGAAAAAATTTTATCGACTATAAATCGTCCGATTCGTGTGCAAATAATTATATAGACTATACATCGTCTATTTTAGATGCAAAAAATTAAATGGACTGACTATATATACAAAATTTAATTGACTATACATCGTCCATTTCTAAATTAAAAAAAAAATTAAATTGACTATAATTCGTCTATTTCGTATCTAAAAAATTAAATGGACTAGATACGTCGTCTTCTTTTCGTGCAAAGAATTTAATAAACTATACATCATCCATTTTTCATGGAAAAAATTTTTTATGAAAAAAAATATAATGGACATCGTCTTTTTTTCAATTTTATATGAAAAAATTTTATCGACTATAAATCGTCCGATTCGTGTGCAAATAATTAAATAGACTATACATCGTCTATTTTAGATGCAAAAAATTAAATGGACTGACTATATATACAAAATTTAATGGACTATACATCGTCCATTTCTAAATTTAAAAAAAAATTAAATTGACTATAATTCGTCTATTTCGTATCTAAAAAACTAAATGGACTAGATACGTCGTCTTCTTTTCGTGCAAAGAATTTAATAAACTATACATCATCCATTTTTCATGGAAAAAATTTTTTTATGAAAAAAATATAATGGACATACATCGTCTTTTTTTCAATTTTTTATGAAAAAATTTTATCGACTATAAATCGTCCGATTCGTGTGCAAATAATTATATAGACTATACATCGTCTATTTTAGATGCAAAAAATTAAATGGACTGACTATATATACAAAATTTAATTGACTATACATCGTCCATTTTTAAATTAAAAAAAAAAAGTTAAATTGACTATAATACGTTCATTTCGTATCTAAAAAATTAAATGGACTATATACGTCGTCTTCTTTTCGTGCAAAGAATTTAATAAACTATACATCATCCATTTTTCATGCAAAAAATTTTTTTATGAAAAAAATATAATGGACTATACATCGTCTTTTTTCAATTTTTTATGAAAAAATTTTATCGACTATAAATCGTCCGATTCGTGTGCAAATAATTAAATAGACTATACATCGTCTATTTTAGATGCAAAAAATTAAATGGACTGACTATATATACAAAATTTAATGGACTATACATCGTCCATTTCTAAATTTAAAAAAAAATTAAATTGACTATAATTCGTCTATTTCGTATCTAAAAAACTAAATGGACTAGATACGTCGTCTTCTTTTCGTGCAAAGAATTTAATAAACTATACATCATCCATTTTTCATGGAAAAAATTTTTTTATGAAAAAAATATAATGGACATACATCGTCTTTTTTTCAATTTTTTATGAAAAAATTTTATCGACTATAAATCGTCCGATTCGTGTGCAAATAATTAAATAGACTATACATCGTCTATTTTAGATGCAAAAAATTAAATGGACTGGCTATATATACAAAATTTAATGGACTATAAATCGTCCATTTCTAAATTTAAAAAAAAATTAAATTGACTATAATTCGTCTATTTCGTATCTAAAAAATTAAATGGACTATATACGTCGTCTTCTTTTCGTGCAAAGAATTTAATAAACTATACATCGTCCATTTTTCATGCAAAAAATTTTTTTATGAAAAAAATATAATGGACTATACATCGTCTTTTTTTCAATTTTTTATGAAAAAATTTTATCGACTATAAATCGTCCGATTCGTGTGCAAATAATTAAATAGACTATACATCGTCTATTTTAGATGCAAAAAATTAAATGGACTGACTATATATACAAAATTTAATGGACTATACATCGTCCATTTCTAAATTAAAAAAAAAATTAAATTGACTCTAATTCGTCTATTTCGTATCTAAAAAATTAAATGGACTATATACGTCGTCTTCTTTTCGTGCAAAGAATTTAATTAACTATACATCATCCATTTTTCATGCAAAAAATTTTTTTATGAAAAAAATATAATGGACATCGTCTTTTTTTCAATTTCTTATGAAAAAATTTTATCGACTATAAATCGTCCGATTCGTGTGCAAATAATTAAATAGACTATACATCGTCTATTTTAGATGCAAAAAATTAAATGGACTGACTATATATACAAAATTTAATGGACTATACATCGTCCATTTCTAAATTAAAAAAAAAAATTAAATTGACTCTAATTCGTCTATTTCGTATCTAAAAAATTAAATGGACTATATACGTCGTCTTCTTTTCGTGCAAAGAATTTAATTAACTATACATCATCCATTTTTCATGCAAAAAATTTTTTTATGAAAAAAATATAATGGACTATACATCGTCTTTTTTTCAATTTTTTATGAAAAAATTTTATCGACTATAAATCGTCCGATTCGTGTGCAAATAATTATATAGACTATACATCGTCTATTTTAGATGCAAAAAATTAAATGGACTGACTATATATACAAAATTTAATTGACTATACATCGTCCATTTCTAAATTAAAAAAAAAATTAAATTGACTATAATTCGTCTATTTCGTATCTAAAAAATTAAATGGACTAGATACGTCGTCTTCTTTTCGTGCAAAGAATTTAATAAACTATACATCATCCATTTTTCATGGAAAAAATTTTTTATGAAAAAAAATATAATGGACATCGTCTTTTTTTCAATTTTATATGAAAAAATTTTATCGACTATAAATCGTCCGATTCGTGTGCAAATAATTAAATAGACTATACATCGTCTATTTTAGATGCAAAAAATTAAATGGACTGACTATATATACAAAATTTAATGGACTATACATCGTCCATTTCTAAATTTAAAAAAAAATTAAATTGACTATAATTCGTCTATTTCGTATCTAAAAAACTAAATGGACTAGATACGTCGTCTTCTTTTCGTGCAAAGAATTTAATAAACTATACATCATCCATTTTTCATGGAAAAAATTTTTTTATGAAAAAAATATAATGGACATACATCGTCTTTTTTTCAATTTTTTATGAAAAAATTTTATCGACTATAAATCGTCCGATTCGTGTGCAAATAATTATATAGACTATACATCGTCTATTTTAGATGCAAAAAATTAAATGGACTGACTATATATACAAAATTTAATTGACTATACATCGTCCATTTTTAAATTAAAAAAAAAAAGTTAAATTGACTATAATACGTCCATTTCGTATCTAAAAAATTAAATGGACTATATACGTCGTCTTCTTTTCGTGCAAAGAATTTAATAAACTATACATCATCCATTTTTCATGCAAAAAATTTTTTTATGAAAAAAATATAATGGACTATACATCGTCTTTTTTCAATTTTTTATGAAAAAATTTTATCGACTATAAATCGTCCGATTCGTGTGCAAATAATTAAATAGACTATACATCGTCTATTTTAGATGCAAAAAATTAAATGGACTGACTATATATACAAAATTTAATGGACTATACATCGTCCATTTCTAAATTTAAAAAAAAATTAAATTGACTATAATTCGTCTATTTCGTATCTAAAAAACTAAATGGACTAGATACGTCGTCTTCTTTTCGTGCAAAGAATTTAATAAACTATACATCATCCATTTTTCATGGAAAAAATTTTTTTATGAAAAAAATATAATGGACATACATCGTCTTTTTTTCAATTTTTTATGAAAAAATTTTATCGACTATAAATCGTCCGATTCGTGTGCAAATAATTAAATAGACTATACATCGTCTATTTTAGATGCAAAAAATTAAATGGACTGGCTATATATACAAAATTTAATGGACTATAAATCGTCCATTTCTAAATTTAAAAAAAAATTAAATTGACTATAATTCGTCTATTTCGTATCTAAAAAATTAAATGGACTATATACGTCGTCTTCTTTTCGTGCAAAGAATTTAATAAACTATACATCGTCCATTTTTCATGCAAAAAATTTTTTTATGAAAAAAATATAATGGACTATACATCGTCTTTTTTTCAATTTTTTATGAAAAAATTTTATCGACTATAAATCGTCCGATTCGTGTGCAAATAATTAAATAGACTATACATCGTCTATTTTAGATGCAAAAAATTAAATGGACTGACTATATATACAAAATTTAATGGACTATACATCGTCCATTTCTAAATTAAAAAAAAAATTAAATTGACTCTAATTCGTCTATTTCGTATCTAAAAAATTAAATGGACTATATACGTCGTCTTCTTTTCGTGCAAAGAATTTAATTAACTATACATCATCCATTTTTCATGCAAAAAATTTTTTTATGAAAAAAATATAATGGACTATACATCGTCTTTTTTTCAATTTTTTATGAAAAAATTTTATCGACTATAAATCGTCCGATTCGTGTGCAAATAATTAAATAGACTATACATCGTCTATTTTAGATGCAAAAAATTAAATGGACTGACTATATATACAAAATTTAATGGACTATACATCGTCCATTTCTAAATTTAAAAAAAAATTAAATTGACTATAATTCGTCTATTTCGTATCTAAAAAACTAAATGGACTAGATACGTCGTCTTCTTTTCGTGCAAAGAATTTAATAAACTATACATCATCCATTTTTCATGGAAAAAATTTTTTTATGAAAAAAATATAATGGACATACATCGTCTTTTTTTCAATTTTTTATGAAAAAATTTTATCGACTATAAATCGTCCGATTCGTGTGCAAATAATTAAATAGACTATACATCGTCTATTTTAGATGCAAAAAATTAAATGGACTGGCTATATATACAAAATTTAATGGACTATACATCGTCCATTTTTAAATTAAAAAAAAATTAAATTGACTATAATTCGTCCATTTCGTATCTAAAAAATTAAATGGACTATATACGTCGTCTTCTTTTCGTGCAAAGAATTTAATAAACTATACATCATCCATTTTTCATGCAAAAAATTTTTTTATTAAAAAAATATAATCGTCTTTTTTTCAATTGTTTTTGAAAAAATTTTATCGACTATAAATCGTCCGATTCGTGTGCAAATAATTATACAGACTATACATCGTCTATTTTAGATGCAAAAAATTAAATGGACTGACTATATATACAAAATTTAATGGACTATACATCGTCCATTTCTAAATTTAAAAAAAAATTAAATTGACTATAATTCGTCCATTTCGTATCTAAAAATTGATTGGACTATATACGTCGTCTTCTTTTCGTGCAAAGAATTTAATAAACTATACATCATCCATTTTTCATGCAAAAAATTTTTTTATGAAAAAAATATAATGGACTGACTATACATCGTCTTTTTTTAAATTTTTTATGAAAAAATTTTATCGACTATAAATCGTCCGATTCGTGTGCAAATAATTATATAGACTATACATCGTCTATTTTAGATGCAAAAAATTAAATGGACTGACTATATATACAAAATTTAATGGACTATACATCGTCCATTTCTAAATTTAAAAAAAAAATTAAATTGACTATAGTTCGTCTATTTCGTATCTAAAAAATTAAATGGACTATATACGTCGTCTTCTTTTCGTGCAAAGAATTTAATAAACTATACATCATCCATTTTTCATGCAAAAAATTTTTTTATGAAAAAAATATAATGGATATACATCGTCTTTTTTTCAATTTTTTATGAAAAAATTTTATCGACTATAAATCGTCCGATTCGTGTGCAAATAATTAAATAGACAATACATCGTCTATTTTAGATGTAAAAAATTAAATGGACTGACTATATATACAAAATTTAATGGACTATACATCGTCCATTTCTAAATTTAAAAAAAAAATTAAATTGACTATAATTCGTCTATTTCGTATCTAAAAAATTAAATGAACTATATACGTCGTCTTCTTTTCGTGCAAAGAATTTAATAAACTATACATCGTCCATTTTTCATGCAAAAAATTTTTTTATGAAAAAAATATAATGGACTATACATCGTCTTTTTTTCAATTTTTTATGAAAAAATTTTATCGACTATAAATCGTCCGATTCGTGTGCAAATAATTATATAGACTATACATCGTCTATTTTAGATGCAAAAAATTAAATGGACTGACTATATATACAAAATTTAATGGACTATACATCGTCCATTTCTAAATTTAAAAAAAAAAATTAAATTGACTATAATTCGTCTATTTCGTATCTAAAAAATTAAATGGACTATATACGTCGTCTTCTTTTCGTGCAAAGAATTTAATAAACTATACATCATCCATTTTTCATGCAAAAAATTTTTTTATGAAAAAAAATATAATGGACTATACATCGTCTTTTTTCAATTTTTTATGAAAAAATTTTATCGACTATAAATCGTCCGATTCGTGTGCAAATAATTAAATAGACAATACATCGTCTATTTTAGATGCAAAAAATTAAATGGACTGACTATATATACAAAATTTAATGGACTATACATCGTCCATTTCTAAATTTAAAAAAAAATTAAATTGACTATAATTCGTCTATTTCGTATCTAAAAAATTAAATGGACTATATACGTCGTCTTCTTTTGGTGCAAAGAATTTAATAAACTATACATCATCCATTTTTCATGCAAAAAATTTTTTTATGAAAAAAAATATAATGGACTATACATCGTCTTTTTTCAATTTTTTATGAAAAAATTTTATCGACTATAAATCGTCCGATTCGTGTGCAAATAATTAAATAGACAATACATCGTCTATTTTAGATGCAAAAAATTAAATGGACTGACTATATATACAAAATTTAATGGACTATACATCGTCCATTTCTAAATTTAAAAAAAAAATTAAATTGACTATAGTTCGTCTATTTCGTATCTAAAAAATTAAATGGACTATATACGTCGTCTTCTTTTCGTGCAAAGAATTTAATAAACTATACATCATCCATTTTTCATGCAAAAAATTTTTTTATGAAAAAAATATAATGGACTATACACCGTCTTTTTTTCAATTTTTTATGAAAAAATTTTATCGACTATAAATCGTCCGATTCGTGTGCAAATAATTAAATAGACTATACATCGTCTATTTTAGATGCAAAAAATTAAATGGACTGACTATATATACAAAATTTAATGGACTATACATCGTCCATTTCTAAATTTAAAAAAAAAATTAAATTGACTATAATTCGTCTATTTCGTATCTAAAAAATTAAATGGACTATATACGTCGTCTTCTTTTCGTGCAAAGAATTTAATAAACTATACATCATCCATTTTTCATGCAAAAAAATTTTTTATGAAAAAAATATAATGGACTATACATCGTCTTTTTTCAATTTTTTATGAAAAAATTTTATCGACTATAAATCGTCCGATTCGTGTGCAAATAATTAAATAGACTATACATCGTCTATTTTAGATGCAAAAAATTAAATGGACTGACTATATATACAAAATTTAATTGACTATACATCGTCCATTTCTAAATTAAAAAAAAAAATTAAATTGACTATAATTCGTCTATTTCGTATCTAAAAAATTAAATGGACTAGATACGTCGTCTTCTTTTCGTGCAAAGAATTTAATAAACTATACATCATCCATTTTTCATGGAAAAAATTTTTTTATGAAAAAAAATATAATGGACATCGTCTTTTTTTCAATTTTATATGAAAATATTTTATCGACTATAAATCGTCCGATTCGTGTGCAAATAATTAAATAGACTATACATCGTCTATTTTAGATGCAAAAAATTAAATGGACTGACTATATATACAAAATTTAATGGACTATACATCGTCCATTTCTAAATTTAAAAAAAAATTAAATTGACTATAATTCGTCTATTTCGTATCTAAAAAACTAAATGGACTAGATACGTCGTCTTC
Organism: Tachina lurida; assembly: GCA_944452675.1. Lineage (NCBI taxonomy): Eukaryota > Metazoa > Arthropoda > Insecta > Diptera > Tachinidae > Tachina > Tachina lurida. The sequence continues at coordinate 87,193,279 of OX101755.1, forward strand.
TTTTCGTGCAAAGAATTTAATAAACTATACATCATCCATTTTTCATGGAAAAAATTTTTTTATGAAAAAAATATAATGGACATACATCGTCTTTTTTTCAATTTTTTATGAAAAAATTTTATCGACTATAAATCGTCCGATTCGTGTGCAAATAATTAAATAGACTATACATCGTCTATTTTAGATGCAAAAAATTAAATGGACTGGCTATATATACAAAATTTAATGGACTATACATCGTCCATTTTTAAATTAAAAAAAAATTAAATTGACTATAATTCGTCCATTTCGTATCTAAAAAATTAAATGGACTATATACGTCGTCTTCTTTTCGTGCAAAGAATTTAATAAACTATACATCATCCATTTTTCATGCAAAAAATTTTTTTATTAAAAAAATATAATCGTCTTTTTTTCAATTGTTTTTGAAAAAATTTTATCGACTATAAATCGTCCGATTCGTGTGCAAATAATTATACAGACTATACATCGTCTATTTTAGATGCAAAAAATTAAATGGACTGACTATATATACAAAATTTAATGGACTATACATCGTCCATTTCTAAATTTAAAAAAAAATTAAATTGACTATAATTCGTCCATTTCGTATCTAAAAATTGATTGGACTATATACGTCGTCTTCTTTTCGTGCAAAGAATTTAATAAACTATACATCATCCATTTTTCATGCAAAAAATTTTTTTATGAAAAAAATATAATGGACTGACTATACATCGTCTTTTTTTAAATTTTTTATGAAAAAATTTTATCGACTATAAATCGTCCGATTCGTGTGCAAATAATTATATAGACTATACATCGTCTATTTTAGATGCAAAAAATTAAATGGACTGACTATATATACAAAATTTAATGGACTATACATCGTCCATTTCTAAATTTAAAAAAAAAATTAAATTGACTATAGTTCGTCTATTTCGTATCTAAAAAATTAAATGGACTATATACGTCGTCTTCTTTTCGTGCAAAGAATTTAATAAACTATACATCATCCATTTTTCATGCAAAAAATTTTTTTATGAAAAAAATATAATGGACTATACATCGTCTTTTTTTCAATTTTTTATGAAAAAATTTTATCGACTATAAATCGTCCGATTCGTGTGCAAATAATTATATAGACTATACATCGTCTATTTTAGATGCAAAAAATTAAATGGACTGACTATATATACAAAATTTAATGGACTATACATCGTCCATTTCTAAATTTAAAAAAAAAATTAAATTGACTATAATTCGTCTATTTCGTATCTAAAAAATTAAATGAACTATATACGTCGTCTTCTTTTCGTGCAAAGAATTTAATAAACTATACATCGTCCATTTTTCATGCAAAAAATTTTTTTATGAAAAAAATATAATGGACTATACATCGTCTTTTTTTCAATTTTTTATGAAAAAATTTTATCGACTATAAATCGTCCGATTCGTGTGCAAATAATTATATAGACTATACATCGTCTATTTTAGATGCAAAAAATTAAATGGACTGACTATATATACAAAATTTAATGGACTATACATCGTCCATTTCTAAATTTAAAAAAAAAAATTAAATTGACTATAATTCGTCTATTTCGTATCTAAAAAATTAAATGGACTATATACGTCGTCTTCTTTTCGTGCAAAGAATTTAATAAACTATACATCATCCATTTTTCATGCAAAAAATTTTTTTATGAAAAAAAATATAATGGACTATACATCGTCTTTTTTCAATTTTTTATGAAAAAATTTTATCGACTATAAATCGTCCGATTCGTGTGCAAATAATTAAATAGACAATACATCGTCTATTTTAGATGCAAAAAATTAAATGGACTGACTATATATACAAAATTTAATGGACTATACATCGTCCATTTCTAAATTTAAAAAAAAATTAAATTGACTATAATTCGTCTATTTCGTATCTAAAAAATTAAATGGACTATATACGTCGTCTTCTTTTCGTGCAAAGAATTTAATAAACTATACATCATCCATTTTTCATGCAAAAAATTTTTTTATGAAAAAAAATATAATGGACTATACATCGTCTTTTTTCAATTTTTTATGAAAAAATTTTATCGACTATAAATCGTCCGATTCGTGTGCAAATAATTAAATAGACAATACATCGTCTATTTTAGATGCAAAAAATTAAATGGACTGACTATATATACAAAATTTAATGGACTATACATCGTCCATTTCTAAATTTAAAAAAAAAATTAAATTGACTATAGTTCGTCTATTTCGTATCTAAAAAATTAAATGGACTATATACGTCGTCTTCTTTTCGTGCAAAGAATTTAATAAACTATACATCATCCATTTTTCATGCAAAAAATTTTTTTATGAAAAAAATATAATGGACTATACACCGTCTTTTTTTCAATTTTTTATGAAAAAATTTTATCGACTATAAATCGTCCGATTCGTGTGCAAATAATTAAATAGACTATACATCGTCTATTTTAGATGCAAAAAATTAAATGGACTGACTATATATACAAAATTTAATGGACTATACATCGTCCATTTCTAAATTTAAAAAAAAAATTAAATTGACTATAATTCGTCTATTTCGTATCTAAAAAATTAAATGGACTATATACGTCGTCTTCTTTTCGTGCAAAGAATTTAATAAACTATACATCATCCATTTTTCATGCAAAAAAATTTTTTATGAAAAAAATATAATGGACTATACATCGTCTTTTTTCAATTTTTTATGAAAAAATTTTATCGACTATAAATCGTCCGATTCGTGTGCAAATAATTAAATAGACAATACATCGTCTATTTTAGATGTAAAAAATTAAATGGACTGACTATATATACAAAATTTAATGGACTATACATCGTCCATTTCTAAATTTAAAAAAAAAATTAAATTGACTATAATTCGTCTATTTCGTATCTAAAAAATTAAATGGTTAATATACGTCATCTTCTTTTCGTGCAAAAAATTTAATAAACTATACATCATCCACTTTTCATGCAAAAAAATTTTTTATGAAAAAAATATAATGGACTATACATCGTCTTTTTTTCAATTTTTTATGAAAAAATTTTATCGACTATAAATCGTCCGATTCGTATGCAAACAATTATATAGACAATACATCGTCTATTTTTCATGCAAAAAATTAAATGGACTGGCTATATATACAAAATTTAATGGACTATACATCGTCAATTTTTAAAATTTTTATAAAAAATTAAATTGACTATAATTCGTCCATTTCGTATCTAAAAGTTAAATGGACTATATACGTCGTCTTCTTTTCGTGCAAAGAATTTAATAAACTATACATCATCCATTTTTCATGCAAAAAATTTTTTTATGAAAAAAATATAATGGACTATACATCGTCTTTTTTTCAATTTTTTATGAAGAAATTTTATCGACTATAAATCGTCGGATTCGTATGCAAATAATTAAATAGACTATACATCGTCTATTTTAGATGCAAAAAATTAAATGGACTGACTATATATACAAAATTTAATGGACTATACATCGTCCATTTCTAAATTTAAAAAAAAAATTAAATTGACTATAATTCGTCTATTTCGTATCTCAAAAATTAAATGGACTATATACGTCGTCTTCTTTTCGTGCAAAGAATTTAATAAACTATACATCATCCATTTTTCATGCAAAAAATTTTTTTATGAAAAAAATATAATGGACTATATATACATCGTCTTTTTTTAAATTTTTTATGAAAAAATTTTATCGACTATAAATCGTCCGATTCGTGTGCAAATAATTAAATAGACTATACGTCGTCTATTTTAGATGCAAAAAATTAAATGGACTGACTATATATACAAAATTTAATGGACTATACATCGTCCATTTCTAAATTTAAAAAAAAAATTTAATTGACTATAATTCGTCTATTTCGTACCTAAAAAATTAAATGGACTATATAAGTCGTGTTCTTTTCGTGCAAAGAATTTAATAAACTATACATCATCCATTTTTCATGCAAAAAATTTTTTTATGAAAAAAATATAATGGACTATAGATCGTATTTTTTTAAATTTTTTATTAAAAAATTTTATCGACTATAAATCGTCCGATTCGTGTGCAAATAATTATATAGACTATACATCGTCTATTTTAGATGCAAAAAATTAAATAGACTGACTATATATACAAAATTTAATGGACTATACATCGTCCATTTCTAAATTTAAAAAAAAAATTAGATTGACTATAATTCGTCTATTTCGTTAAAAAATTAAATGGACTATATACGTCGTCTTCTTTTCGTGCAAAGAATTTAATAAACTATACATCATCCATTTTTCATGCAAAAAATTTTTTTATGAAAAAAATATAATGGACTATACATCGTCTTTTTTTAAATTTTTTATTAAAAAATTTTATCGACTATAAATCGTCCGATTCGTGTGCAAATAATTATCTATATAGACTATACATCGTCTATTTTAGATACAAAAAATTAAATAGACTGACTATATATACAAAATTTAATGGACTATACATCGTCAATTTTTAAATTTAAAAAAAAAAAATAAATTGACTATAATACGTCCATTTCGTATCTAAAAAATTAAATGGACTAGATACGTCGTCTTCTTTTCGTGCAAAGAATTTAATAAACTATACATCATCCATTTTTCATGGAAAAAATTTTTTTATGAAAAAAAATATAATGGACTATACATCGTCTTTTTTTCAATTTTTTATGAAAAAATTTTATCGACTATAAATCGTCCGATTCGTGTGCAAATAATTAAATAGACTATACATCGTCTATTTTAGATGCAAAAAATTAAATGGACTGACTATATATACAAAATTTAATGGACTATACATCGTCCATTTTTAAATTAAAAAAAAATTAAATTGACTATAATTCGTCCATTTCGTATCTAAAAAATTAAATGGACTATATACGTCGTCTTCTTTTCGTGCAAAGAATTTAATAAACTATACATCATCCATTTTTCATGCAAAAAATTTTTTTATGAAAAAAATATAATCGTCTTTTTTTCAATTGTTTTTGAAAAAATTTTATCGACTATAAATCGTCCGATTCGTGTGCAAATAATTAAATAGAATATACATCGTCTATTTTAGATGCAAAAAATTAAATGGACTGACTATATATACAAAATTTAATGGACTATACATCGTCCATTTCTAAATTAAAAAAAAAAATTAAATTGACTATAATTCGTCTATTTCGTATCTAAAAAATTAAATGAACTATATACGTCGTCTTCTTTTCGTGCAAAGAATTTAATAAACTATACATCGTCCATTTTTCATGCAAAAAATTTTTTTATGAAAAAAATATAATGGACTATACATCGTCTTTTTTTCAATTTTTTATGAAAAAATTTTATCGACTATAAATCGTCCGATTCGTGTGCAAATAATTATATAGACTATACATCGTCTATTTTAGATGCAAAAAATTAAATGGACTGACTATATATACAAAATTTAATGGACTATACATCGTCCATTTCTAAATTTAAAAAAAAAAAATTAAATTGACTATAATTCGTCTATTTCGTATCTAAAAAATTAAATGGACTATATACGTCGTCTTCTTTTCGTGCAAAGAATTTAATAAACTATACATCATCCATTTTTCATGCAAAAAATTTTTTTATGAAAAAAATATAATCGTCTTTTTTTCAATTGTTTTTGAAAAAATTTTATCGACTATAAATCGTCCGATTCGTGTGCAAATAATTAAATAGACTATACATCGTCTATTTTAGATGCAAAAAATTAAATGGACTGACTATATATACAAAATTTAATGGACTATACATCGTCCATTTCTAAATTAAAAAAAAAATTAAATTGACTATAATTCGTCTATTTCGTATCTAAAAAATTAAATGAACTATATACGTCGTCTTCTTTTCGTGCAAAGAATTTAATAAACTATACATCGTCCATTTTTCATGCAAAAAATTTTTTTATGAAAAAAATATAGTGGACTATATATACATCGTATTTTTTTAAATTTTTTATGAAAAAATTTTATCGACTATAAATCGTCCGATTCGTGTGCAAATAATTATATAGACTATACATCGTCTATTTTAGATGCAAAAAATTAAATGGACTGACTATATATACAAAATTTAATGGACTATACATCGTCCATTTCTAAATTTAAAAAAAAAAATTAAATTGATTATAATTCGTCTATTTCGTATCTAAAAAATTAAATGGACTAGATACGTCGTCTTCTTTTCGTGCAAAGAATTTAATAAACTATACATCATCCATTTTTCATGGAAAAAATTTTTTTATGAAAAAAAATATAATGGACTATACATCGTCTTTTTTTCAATTTTTTATGAAAAAATTTTATCGACTATAAATCGTCCGATTCGTGTGCAAATAATTAAATAGACTATACATCGTCTATTTTAGATGCAAAAAATTAAATGGACTGACTATATATACAAAATTTAATGGACTATACATCGTCCATTTTTAAATTAAAAAAAAAATAAATTGACTATAATTCGTCCATTTCGTATCTAAAAAATTAAATGGACTATATACGTCGTCTTCTTTTCGTGCAAAGAATTTAATAAACTATACATCATCCATTTTTCATGCAAAAAATTTTTTTATGAAAAAAATATAATCGTCTTTTTTTCAATTGTTTTTGAAAAAATTTTATCGACTATAAATCGTCCGATTCGTGTGCAAATAATTAAATAGACTATACATCGTCTATTTTAGATGCAAAAAATTAAATGGACTGACTATATATACAAAATTTAATGGACTATACATCGTCCATTTCTAAATTAAAAAAAAAAATTAAATTGACTATAATTCGTCTATTTCGTATCTAAAAAATTAAATGAACTATATACGTCGTCTTCTTTTCGTGCAAAGAATTTAATAAACTATACATCATCCATTTTTCGTCGTCTCCTTTTCGTGCAAAGAATTTAATAAACTATACATCATCCATTTTTCATGCAAAAAATTTTTTTATGAACAAAATATAATGGACATACATCGTCTTTTTTTCAATTTTTTATTAAAAAATTTTATCGACTATAAATCGTCCGATTCGTGTGCAAATAATTATCTATATAGACTATACATCGTCTATTTTAGATACAAAAAATTAAATAGACTGACTATATATACAAAATTTAATGGACTATACATCGTCCATTTTTAAATTAAAAAAAAAAAGTTAAATTGACTATAATACGTCCATTTCGTATCTAAAAAATTAAATGGACTATATACGTCGTCTTCTTTTCGTGCAAAGAATTTAATAAACTATACATCATCCATTTTTCATGCAAAAAATTTTTTTATGAAAAAAATATAATGGACTATACATCGTCTTTTTTCAATTTTTTATGAAAAAATTTTATCGACTATAAATCGTCCGATTCGTGTGCAAATAATTAAATAGACTATACATCGTCTATTTTAGATGCAAAAAATTAAATGGACTGACTATATATACAAAATTTAATGGACTATACATCGTCCATTTCTAAATTTAAAAAAAAATTAAATTGACTGTAATTCGTTTATTTCGTATCTAAAAAGTTAAATGGACTATATACGTCGTCTTCTTTTCGTGCAAAGAATTTAATAAACTATACATCATCCATTTTTCATGCAAAAAAAATTTTTATGAAAAAAATTTAATGGACTATATATACATCGTCTTTTTTTCAATTTTTTATGAAAAAATTTAATTGACTATAAATCGTCCATTATGTATGCAAGAGATTAAATAGACTATACATCGTCTATTTTAGATGCAAAAAATTAAATGGACTGACTATACATACAAAATTTAATAGACTATACATCGTCCATTTTTAAATTAAAAAAAAATTAAATTGACTATAGTTCGTCCATTTCGTATCTAAAAAATTAAATGGACTATATATGTCATCTTCTTTTCGTGAAAAGAATTTAATAAACTATACATCATCCATTTTTCATGAAAAAAAATTTTTTATGAAAAAAATTTAATGGACTATACATGGATGATGTATAGTCTATTAAATTTTTTGCATGAAAACAAGACGACGTATATAGTCCATTTAATTTTTTACATACGAAATGGACGAATTATAGTCAATTTAATTTTTATAAAAAATTTAAAAATGGACGTTGTATAGTCTATTAAATTTTGTATCTATAGTCAGTCCATTTAATTTTTTTCATGAAAAATAGACGAAGTAAGGTTACATTTCATAAAACCTACTTAAAACCAATTCAAACATTTTTTAAACTTGGTTTTAAAAATATCATTTTGTATGGTCAAATTAGGTTTTAACGTTAAAACAAACTTTTATGTCATGTGGAAACATTGTAAGGCCGGGCTTACATCGGTGTGCCAAATGCCACACAAACGTAAAAAAGGCGTAACCAACTAATTACTAATGAAAAACTGTTTGACTCAGACATATATTTATTAAGTTAAATAGTTCCATACAGAACTAATAGAGAATTTTATAGAATCCAACATGATTGGAAACTGTTTAAATCAATAAATTCATGTCCGAATCAAAGCATTTTCATTAGTAGTTAGTTGGTTACGCTTTTTTGGGCAAATGAAACACAAGAAATGCCAGATGTAAACTCAGCCTAAGCTTGCACGCAAAAAAAGGAGAAATCAAAATGTCAACAAACAGCAAAAAAAAACTTGTTTCGTAATGCGGTGGTGCCACTTATTACTCGTGTGTTATTCCCAAGGAATTTATGATTGCAGGATTTTTATCGCGAGAAAATTATTTTCCTCAGGAGATAAATTCCGAACCAATATTCATGATAGGGCTGATTATATTGATAACTTGTATTGAAAATAAAATAAATTAAATTTTTTGTGCTATTTCAGTATAAATTCCCAAAAAGAAATTTTTATCAGATTCAGAAGAAGAAGCAGTTGTATCCCCCTTTGTGATATACATGAGCTTACGAGTATTTCTAAAATTGTTTTTTGCCTCTACTGAACAAGTGCGAAATATCCAAGCGCACGTTATTAATGCCAACGTTTTATTTTTAATTCTGGGGGAAATCCCTTGCTTTCCGATTATTCGCCACAATTGAGTAATAAAACACATTTTAATTTATTTTATTTTTTTTTTTTACTGTAAAAAATATTTTATTTATTTCTTAAATATTTTATTCATATTTACTTGTTTTATTTTGCTCTTGCAGATCATGTGTAAACATCCCATATTTTCTTTCTTTTCTTTCTTATTTTTTTGCTTTTTTCTCTTTTTTTCTGGCTGGCTGTCACTTTTCTCTGCAAAATTTCTGTAAACACATGATAAAAATAAACGTTATAAAAAATGAAAAATTATCATTAATAATAATAAAAAAAATTAAATCTTATAATTATATAAAATTAACTAACAACTAGCTTAATTCTTATTATAGTTTAAATGTAAATAATGTAATTATGTATGTACGTAAGTCTAGTCATAAAACTTTATGTTTTAGTAATAAAGAATATTGTAAAATAAAAGTTACTGTTGCACAGTATCTTTTCCAACCACTTGATAATGTTATTTTCTTTAGAAATTTAAAAGCAATACGGAAGCTCTTGGGTGTGTAGTAAAGTGATTTAAATATTAAGTAAGTAGGTTAAAAATAGATTAAAGCTTAGAAGCGTTAGGAAAGCATGCATAGCAGGCTTGTAATTTTGTAATAGTAAATCTTAAAATAAAATTATAAAATTAATTGTAAGGCCTTTTTTAAAAACAATTATAAATGCGTGTTTTTTTAACGATAACAAAAAAAAACATCACAAAGAGAATTTTTGTTTTTATCCAAAATTAAATACATACTGTACTAAAGGGCTTATATTTACATATGCGAAATAGTTTTAGTATATTTCTTTTTAACTACGAATGTATGATATGTACTAGCTTCATATGAGATTCTTTTCACTTATGTAAATTTAAAATGTATGTAACAAAATAACTTTAAAAATATGAGAAAGAAAAGTTTGTGTTTTTATAAAAAGGCCTTATCTACGATTATTTAACATTTTTAAATAGTATTCGCAGTTTGTGCAATATTGTTGTGGTGCTATGACATGACGTTTCCGACAGAGATTGCATTCGGCTGCTTTAGCGGAAGCTTTGACGATCGCGTTGTTGTAGACTCGGGTGGGTATGGCAGTTACATTCACATTGGTGGTGTCATTAGGCAGGTTGGAGTTATGCATCATTTGTGGAGGTTGGTTGGTGGGAAGTCCATTTTGCTGCTGCTGCTGCTGTTGCTGGAGGGTGGGCTTGGGCGGTAAACCATTGATATTGTTGATGGATTCCATTGATTCCCCTTTCGTTCCCGGTTCGAAACTTACTTTTTTAGTTCTTGCAGGCTGATTCTGTAGTTGATTTGTATTTGTTTGGGGTAGAGGCATATAGGGACTGTTGTTGGGCTGTGTAAGAGACTGGGTGGGATTTAAATGTTGAGGAACTCTTAGATAGGGTTCACTGGTGGGATAGCCGTGAGGCGGGGGTACTCTTTGATATGGAGAAGGTATATGTTGGCTCTGCTGGGAGGGTTGATCCATGCCAGCAATACCTGGATAGTAATTTGGGGCTGGTTGCGTGGCTGGCTGTCTAGTCAAGTTGTAATTATGTGCCGTTTGTTGTTGCTGCTGTTGTAGAGTATGTACAGTCAACATCTGCATATGTTGCTGCGTGGCAACATTAGCGATGCCGCTCATACTTGTGCGTGGCACCAGTTGCACATTATGCTGCCCAGGCTGCAGCTGTTGTTGCAGTTGAGGGGGGTGTTGTATATGTGAGATTTGTGTTTCGTTGTGATGTGACATGTTATTGCTTGCAGCGATTTGTTGCTGTTGTTGTTGCTGCAGGCGATAAATATCGCTGATAGGTGTGTAAACCTGGCCCGTGGGCAATTGCTGTGCGGGTTTGTGCAGTTGGGTTTGTAAATGTTGTTGTTGCTGTTGCAGTAACTGTTGTTGCTGCTGTATTTGTTGCTGTTGCAGTCTTAAAGCCTCCATTTGCGGCCTTTGCAGCTGAACATAGCGCTGCACCTCCTGCTGACTCGTCAGTGAAGCTCTTCTTTCTGCCCCCAGCATGGGAGACTGCTTTACCATTTGAGCCTGATTAGCAGTTGAAGATGGCGGATGTTGTATATTTCTTGTAGGTGCCTCTGCCTGCAGTCTCATGATATTTTGCTGTTGCTGTTGTATCATTTGAGCCGTTACCTTGTCATTGGGACTTTGTGCCGTCCGTAGTACTCGTTCTAAAATTGGGTTTGGTATGAAATCATCATCTTCTTCGTTATCGGCTGTGGCCACTAGTATAACTTGATCGCAAAAGGAAACACTTTTCTTTTTCACTCTCTTAACTGGATCTGCTGAATTTGCTTCCGTTTGGTTGCTGATCAAGGTTTGTTGCACCATATTATTAAGTAGTTCCACTTCTCTGATTTCATCAGCTATTTGTGTTTGCGAAATATCATACTTCGGTTTGGGCAAAATCGAGTTCATGGCCTGTTGTCTCTGCTGCAAGAGTGGAGGTGGCGGTCGTTGCGGCAAACAATCAACTTCGTCATGGTCGGAGTTAAGGGGCAAACCATTCAACTGATTGCGCCCAGTTGTTGGCTTGGCACTCAAAAGCTCTTGAGATCCAAAAGCTCGCATGGGACTGGGTGACTGATGTTGTTCGTAACGCTGAGCCATGCTCTGGACATTGGTGACTTCTTGCTGTCTTTGCAATTGCTTCGTTTGTAGTTCTCTTATCCAGGAGATTTCATTGGAATTCGCTTGGTTGAAAGTGGGTGTATTGGAGTGCTCTTTTCGCAAGCTCATCAAGTGTTTGCGCTGCTGTAACTGAGCCAATATGGAAGTGGTACCTTCCATAGACTCCAAAGTCCGTTGTTGCTTGTTGGCCGCTTCCAACGCTTGAATATGGTTGATTTGTTGGTTTAAGGGCTCCATATCAATTTCGGGTGGAGGAGGTGGAAAATCTTCACTGGCCTGGCGAGAGTGTGACACGGAATGTGGGGGACTGGGATAGGGTGGCAGTTCCAAAGGTGGTGGCGGTGGCGGAAAGTCTTGCGAATCTTGTCTTGGATGTTGTGGTTGTGCACTAATGAAACCGTCTACTTCATCTTGGCCTAGCTCGAGGAGGTTGTTAGCTTTAAATTGTTGCTGTTGCTGCAGCTGTTGCTGTTGTTGTTGCTGTTGTTGTTGCTGATAGTGCTGATCTCTTAAGGGACTTTGCTCGGAGTGCACTTGAGCACAGGTTGTTATGATGGTCTGGCAGGAGTCCTCGCTTATGGAGGTATTTGAACTCATGGCTGAAATATTCGATAAATTGGCTTCATGATGGAAATGTTGCATTAGAGCGGCATCTTGCTGCTGCTGCAAGGCTAGTTGCTGTTGCAGCTGTTGTTGTGTCAAAGTAGAAGAAGTTCTCATAGGTGGAGGTGGTGGTGCCACCTTAGCCACTACTGTTAGCTGCCTGCCACTGCCATGGAAGCTTTTGCGCATTAGCTTACTCCTCTCTAAATTAGAATTGGCAGTGGAACCATTGTTGGCCGTAGCATCGCGAAAATCAAAGTGTCCCTCTGATATATAACCACTCATGGGGTTTTTATGCTGCAAACCCACCACAGAATCATCTACAGAAGCAGTAAGAGGAGCAGTGGCAGTGGCAGTTTGCGCTTTATTGGCAGCTTCATCACCAGCCTCGGTCAGATCAGGCATTGATCTGTTTTTGCGTCTTATAAGGCCACCCATTAACAGTTTCCGTCTTATTTTATGTTGCTTCTTGCCGTTCTTGTCTTTTTCCTTTTTTTCATCTTTATCTTCTTTGTGTTTCTTCAAGGTGTCCTTGGCATTCACCAGCAAGGTTTCGGTCAGAGAAAATTCTCTTGTAATCTTATTACGATCCTCGCTGCGACTTCTTTTGTCTTTATCTTGTTTGCCGATATTGCGGCCAAACAGCGTGCGTCCTTCCCGCTCAAGCTTTGAAGGCAAAGGTTCATATTCTATATTATCAGTTTCATTAGCAGCAGATGCCGATATCAAGGCCTTAAGAGGACTTTTCCTCTTGGGTAAGGTGGCATAAATCTCAATAGATTTATTATTATTGGCGGTAGGTGAGCTGATGCTAGTCATGGTTGTTTGCGATGAACTTTTCTCTAACGTTTTATCTTTGCTATTTTGTCTCACATGTCTAATGACACTGCTGTTGCTGCCCTCACGCATATGCTTCATCTCTGGCGTGGCCTCCATTTCGGCTCCCTTTTCAATTAATATGCGTCGATGCAAGGATCGAGCTCTCATTACACAAGTATTGTGTTTCATGCGAGCAAATGTCATGGTATGCGGGTTGCTATATGGAGCATCCATAGCTGCTCTGGCTCTACCAGCAGCAGCATTACACAACACCAAGGCAGTCTCCAAATCAAGGGATTCTTCCAATATTCTGGATTTATCCAATAATTGATCGGCTTCGTGGCACAGTTTTTCACAATCTCCTGTTAAGACTACAGAAGGCGAGGCCTCTGGTATCTTGGCCAATTGAGGATTTAAGGGATGCTTAGGAGGATAAGAGTCTGTAGAGCTCAAAGAGAATGAATCGTAGCCAGGATCGTAAGGCAAACCATTGCGTGTGGGACTTTGAGGTACAGCAGAGGCGGGGCGCTTGCCCACCATATACAAATAGGGATTGTCCAAAGTTGTGGAAGAAGCTGAACTCGCTGAATTACGGTCTCCAGACCAATTGCCTGAATCACGTCGTCTAGGCTGATTCAAGTGTTCTGGTATAGTTAAACCATCACTTGGCGGTGAGGAGGAATTAGTCGATGATGTGGTCGAGGATGCCGATGACCCAGAACCAGAAGCATTACCCGATTCTGCACTATGACTTCTTTGTAACTGCAAATGCTGCTGATGCTTGCGAGCCAATTGGGCATTTAAAACAGCTTCCAAGGACTTGCGTTGATGATAACTGGTCATGGCTGAAATTTCCTTTTCATCTTGCTGGAATATTTTGTCTTGTATTATGCTCAAGTTCTGATACTGAGCATTAAGAACATGTTCCACTGTTTTGCGACTGATATAAGAATCCGTTTCATCACTAGTTGATGCACTCATCGGAACTCCATTATTATCGGGAGGATTTTGGGAGAATATGTTATTTTGTATAATACTAAGATTCTGATAGTCGTTGGGCACTCTCAGAGGAGTCGGTGTAATGGCACGTCTCGTACTACCCAATTGGGGTTTCTCGGGACTCGGTGTAATGGCTCGTCTAACAGCTGGCGATTGGGAATTCTGAGCCAATTCTTGCATATACTGGGCTGAGGACATTTGTGTAGCGGAATTTGCATTCGGGTTTGTTTGTGGCTGCGGTACAGCATACAGCAAAAGTAAAGGCTGATAACGGCCGCGGCTACACTTGTCCACCACTCCTTCCCAATGAGGTCCAACCTAAAAGATAAAATATATATTAGCAAAAATAAAATAAAATTTTTTAAAGTATTCCAGCTTGCCTCTTTAACGTTGGCATCATCAAAGTATACCCAAACTTTGAGTTTAGTATGGAAAAAGAAAGTGGTGTAGTGCTTGCCATAGTACGAGACAATACCCACCAACTCATGTTGGACATTTTGAATCCATCTTTGCTCTGATACTTGATGAAAAACATCTGATAGTCTTAGACTGGTGCCTATAGCTTTCAAAACGGAATGCACTTGCTCGGCAGCTGGTCTCTCTGAATCCCACACTATACCAATAGAAACGACATCGGGTCGGTTTAAGAGAGCTCGACGTATGCCAATCTTAGCACCACATGAGTTCTAAAAGCGTGTAAATAGTTAGTATTGTAATTGATGTAAACTCTTTTTCTACCTATGTAGATATTTTACTCACCGGACAATCTCTAATATCGCCCATATTGCCAGCTGCTCTCAGTAATTGGCCAAACGTCAATTGCTGATGATTTTGCAAGGCCAATGAATTTTGTGATGTTAAGGCCGAAGCAGAGACATAATGAACCATCTAAAAACAGATTTATAATTTACTAAATTAATATTCAAAGTTAGGTTCATAAATTGGAGTTGAATTTATAGAAGAAAAAAAGTTATAGTGCTCTACCAAAAATTGCGTAGGTTCATTGACAAAAATTTTACTATAGTGTGTGATACACATTTAGCTGTCATCATAATTGCTTTTTTTATTTTTCTTATAGAAAAAAATCTAGTTTAAAGTTAAACGGAGCTCTTAGCAGTTATTGTTTAATAATCTTAACGCCGGAAATTAAACACCCACGTCGTGACTAACTAGTGAAAATATATGTATATTTTAAGCACGTGTTTTATCAATAACGAAAATGTCTAACTTCTGTTAACATTTTATGTAGGTAGGCTTTTTTATTGTATTAATTATATTAATGAATAACATTTTTGTCAATTTAGTTACGATTTATTATAATCATCATGTTGTCACTTAAATGGTCATTAATAAAACTTTGAATTTCTGAGTAGTTTTTCTTGTGCACAATGAAAGGGGCGTTCAATTGACGTCATTTTGTGTGCTTAGCGCGGCACTGCTTCATTCTCTTTGTTTTACTTTTAATTAAAATTTAATGTATTGAACATTGATATATTGACTTTAATGGACATGCAATGCAAATTTTTTCAATTGTGGAACATTTTATGGGAAATTTTGGATAGTGAAAGAAAGAATATTGCCAAGGTTATCATTGCAGCACTTCTCAGTCAAACAAGTGAATTTAGTAATCACCCACGAAAAATTTTGAATACATGATTATAGTCTGTTACAGTGAACAATAACTTGTAAAAAGAACTACTGTGGATAAAAAAAAACGCTGATATCATCAACAACTAATATGAAAGTATGGAAAAAGATTAACTGTAGGATTTTTCTACTTAATCCTGCTTATAGTGAATGGCGTCGTCGACGTCACATCAAGACGACAGTTAATATCGTCGCTTGTATATTCTCTATCGGCAACAATTGGCTCTTGTTGAAAATCTCTTACTAATCTCTAAGGCCTTGTAAATTAATGTAGCATTTTAATTGTAGTCAATTGTTGTCGACATAGAGTAGACAAGTGACAATTTTTACTGTCGTCTTGATGTGACGTCGACGACGCCATTCACAATAAGGGGGAATATCTTATTTGTGTAATTTTAATCATTTTTTATGGCAGTGAATTTGTTGGCAATAAGTGTGACTCATATTTGTAATAAATTTTTTTATATATATAGGGTGTTTTCTAGAGTGTCACAAGTTTGAGTTGGCATCACTGGTTTAATTGAACACCCATTTAACAGCTGGTAGTTGCTTTTCGTTTAGTTCACTTTGAAATTTCAATATGAATTTCATTTTAATCAAAATAATTGTTATATTCGTCAAATGCATCGTGCACTTCTTCCATTTTCCGATGAAGCGAATTTCTGGTTGTATGGGTACATAAATAAGCACAATTTTCGCATTTGGAGTGAAGAGAATCCGCAAGATTTTGTCGAAACACGATTACATCCACAGAGTTTGTCAGAGAGAGAGAGAGACGAGGGGAATATAAACGTTTCTTTTCCCCTCGGCACTCAGCAATAAGACTTGCTGAGTGTAAATTAGGACTTACTGTCAATGGTGAACGGTATAGGAACATGATTCGAAATTTATTCGTAACTCAATTACGTGGCCTTAATCTTGCTGATATGTGGTTCCAGCAGGACGTAGCCAATGGCCCAATTAATTGGCCACCAATATCGTTTGATTTAACCCCACTAAATTATTTTCTTTGAGGTTATGTTAAAACACTTGTCTACGTCGATAAACCACAAACAATTGAACACCTGGAAATCAACATTCGAATGCTGCGAAAAGTTGTTGAAATTTGGTGTTCCAGATTGCGCCTTCTGCGCGCCAGCCCTGGTGGCCACATGACAAAAATCATATTTAAACATTTATTTCATAAAATTTTCTTTCCAATAAAGATATTATATCATTGATATTAAATATATATTTCCTGGTTTTAAACTTGTGTCACTCTATAAAAAGAACACCCTTTATTAATAAATTTCTTTTCAGACATTTTTATTTCAAGCAATTATAATTATTATTCTTAATAACAGTTTACAGTTAAATTACACACCACAAACTATTTTTTAAATATATATAAAAAAAATAGATATTTAATAGTTGAAGTGCATTTGGCTTAAAGTATTTTATTCCATAAAAAGACAATTTATTGTCTGTTATAATATAAAAAAATTTAAATTTCAAGTTAAATTAACTTTTTAATTCTTACTATTAAAAAGGTAATTATTAAATATTTGTTATTTAAAATGGAAAGACACATAAAGAAAGAATTGTTGCTTATAGCGCATTTACACTGTCGCGAAATCTAGTACTTTCGGGATTTCGAGCTTAATCAAGCTGCTTTTTTCCAGATTTCCCCTACAAAACGAAATTTTATTTTTCAGTAGATTTGTAGGAAATCTAATAAAAATCTAATGTTTTTTTTTATTCTTTACTACCCTGTACAACAAAAGGTGAGTGAATTAGCTACGGTCTACTTAAAAAAGTGTATGAATTGGCTATATTTTAGTTGTTTGGTTGTAGTTTTGGAAACAATTTAGTTGATGGGTTTTGTTTTGGATAAAAAAAAAATCTTGAAAAATGGCCAAAAAGTTGGTGTAAACGGTATAGATTTTCATAAAGATTTTAATCAAAATATGCTAGATTTTGTGCTGATGTAAATGCCCTATTAAGTAATTTTATTAATAAAAATTAACTCGATGATTCACAAAATAAAACAATTCAATTTTAAAAATTTTAGGGTCGTATTCAAAAAACCTTAATAAAGCTTTGCTATGCAATATTAAGTAAAGTTGTATTCAAAAAAAAATTATTATATCAAAATTCTAAAGTAGGCACTTAGGTTTGTTAAAACTACTTTAAATTGATATTTCCAAAATGTGTATTTTGTACCTCAAATATTTTTGTTCATATAGCACATATTGATTCATGATACATCTGAAAATGAAGCTCGAAGTGTTAGCTCTTATCTTAACTTTATTATTTCTGTCATGTTATGGAAAACATCACCAAATTATCCAACTGATTCGAAATACATAGCAAAATCCATAAAAAAAAATATTAAAATAAATACAATTATACAAAAATGTTTTAGTGATGTACATACAGTCAAAACGAATCGAAAAAATCTGGATATTCAAATACTCATTTCATTCGAATAAAATAAATTTTGATAATTTTTCTTTATTCATCATATTATTTTTACTTTAACTTCATAGAAATGTTTATGTGTTTTTCTTCCATGTCAGAAGCTCATATTTTTTAAAGTAGGTTACTTTACTTCAAGATAATAAAAATTTATTTAATAATATAAAAAATTATTTGAATACTCGAATGAAATTCTATTCGATGTTGTACATCATGAGCTGTGAATTGGTTGTTGAACACGGTGGAGTTACCAGTATTTATTATTAAATTACAAAATTATTAAAGTTGTCTTTTGAATACAATTTCTTAATAAAGCAATGTCAGCCTTAAAGTGCTTGACAACTACTACGAACTGTAAAGCTCAAATAAAATATTTTTTTTAATACGACCCTCAAAGAAATAACAAAAATCTATTTATTAATAAATTGTATGTGTTTATATGCAGTATACAACAATTAACATAGAAATTTAAAACAAAATCAAAATTAAGGGGTATTCTATCAGTTAATGTTATTTTGACTATATAATTCTGACAACTTACTGTATCTTGGATATTGTGGGATGAAAACTCTTGAAAGTTTCAAAAACGCTGAAACTAAAAAATCTCAAAATAAAAAAAATCGCCAAAACGAAAAAAACCCCAAAACTAGAAAAAAAATCGCTCAAATTAAAATAAATCGCCAAAACCGGAAAAAAGCTAAGACCGCAAAAAACGCATAAATTAAAAATCGCCAAAACTAAAAAAACGCCTAAACTAAAAAAAACGCTAAAAACTGAAAAAATCCAAAAAAGAAAAAAAACACAACTAAGAAGAAACGCCAAAGCTAAAAAAACGCCAAGAAAGCTGAAAAAAGCTTAACGGGTAGTTGCAATTTTCTTAATAAATTTTTTCATTAAGTGAAATATTTAATAACTTAAAAATTAAGTACGTAATTAGCTAATTGTTATTTAAAATTTAGTTTTATTTAAATACGATTTAATTTTTTCAGTGGTTAATTAAAGTTCTTATTAAATTACGTTGAAAGTACGTCAGGCCTGCAAAATTTCCAAAGAACAGCTGTTTAGCATAAACAAAAAAGTTAAGTTATAAACATGTAGAAAATTAAAATTGCATAAAAACTAATTTTATGAAATCAAACGAACATCATAATACATTTTTCTATTACGAGTATTTTATTCCATGATATGAAACTTTGTATTGTATATGTTATATATTTATGAAATTTAAACGAAATTCTTTTTAACCCGACCACATGATGTCATGTGTATGTTTTCAATAAACACATACACGCATAAAAACATATGGTACGTTCATAAAACTTAAATCGAACTTAAATACACATTGTTATTTAAACATGCACTCAAAAACACAATTTCATATTTAAATAGAACTTAAAAATAATTACAATTTGATTTCAAAGTGAAAAATTAGCCATAATGTTCTTATAGTATTACATACATATGTACTGTCCGTACGGAACCTTTCGTGTGCGAGTGTCAAAGACGCACTTTACTAAATTTTTTCTAGAAAAATTTTAAATATCTCCCAATAAAATGATGAAGTGAATAAAGTGCAGAATATTTGGAAATTCTTGGAGTGAAAACAAATTATGGCTAAAAAAAATATGGTAAATGCATATTACGTAATTTAAAGAAAGAAAAAAGTTGCTTTCTTAACAGTTCCAATTCATGATTTTGTTTTAATCATTGCTTTATACGAGTTTTGTTTTTAATAAAGGAGCAAAAACGAACTCCTACATTAACTCACACAAACTTATTACTGGTTTAAGTTTAAATGGCCAACTTTTACACCTTCATTTGGTATAAGAAATATTGCCTCAGTTCCAATTTGTAAGTGAAATAAAAAAAAATATATAAAATGAAAAAAAAGCAGTCAATGGCAAATGAATGAATGGAACATTGATTTGAACACTTGAAATACATCGTAGATACATAAATGCCAACTTTTAAAGTTCAAGTATGTAAATAAGTTAGCGCGGTTAATGAAAATAAAAGATAAAAAAAAAATTATTTAAAAAAGAAAAATATTATTTACTGGTTGATAGTTTAAGGCCTTATGTATGTATAGTCAGTTCTACGCTCAACATAAGAAACAGAATCATGGTTTGTAATAAGAAAAATAAAATAACATGTCTAAAGAAAAACTAGTTTTTGTTTAAAATTAAAAAAAAAAAAAACATTGAAATACTGTCTTAGAATTTTTCTAGTTTCAATGCTGTTTTTGTTACAAATTACAATTTAATTTATGATTGAATATAATAATTAAATTTTTTTTTTTAATTTTCATAATATGAGACAAGGTTATATGATTTATTTTTCATTTAAAAATTGTAGTTTAGTTAAACTTTTTTTTAATTTGATTTTAAAGACAAGAACTTTTATCCATTTATTTACATGCAATACATATTTTTCCATTTTACTAATGATCTTTTGTTTGGTTTTAATTTTGTGAAAAATACTGAATATAAAAACATTTACTTTAAGTCGTTTGTTTAACTTCCACTGTAAATAAGATTTATTATCTTTAGTTGACCGAGACTAAAGGAAACAACAATATAGTATTTGTACAGATTTAACGGACAGACAGTTAATAATTTTTATTTTATTTTGTAAGTTTATTTGTTTAATTTAATGAATGCTAGAAATTTTTGTATTTAGATATTTAATAAGGTAAGCGATTAAATCTAATCATCTTTGAATAGATTAAAAATATTATAAATTCTATACAAGTCGCAATTAGTTTTCTTAGTATTGTAATCGATATATTATATTGAAGTTCTAAAGAAAAACCAAAAATAAAATAAATGAAGAGAGGTGTCCTAAAACACGTGGCTAGAGCTATGCTGCTTAGCTATGTAAAACAAATTTCATGTTTTAAATAACAATGAAATAAAATTATATTATATGATAATGTCACATTCGCCCGTAAATATTTCAAAACGTTTCCATTTTTCCCATTTTTTTCTTTTCCAACTGCATACGATTAAATTAATGTATTGTTTGTGCTCATGTGCAAAAACAAATAACGCAATCGT
Source organism: Tachina lurida (assembly GCA_944452675.1). Taxonomy (NCBI): domain Eukaryota; kingdom Metazoa; phylum Arthropoda; class Insecta; order Diptera; family Tachinidae; genus Tachina; species Tachina lurida. The sequence continues at coordinate 87,214,619 of OX101755.1, forward strand.
TCTCATTGTTTTTCTTTCACTGACTTCAAAAAAAAAAACATTAAAATTTGTTTTTCCTTTATTTTTGTACTCTGCTTTTAAGTACAAAGAAATCAAAACAACAATAAATTTATAACTGTAAAAGTGTCGATTATTTTTGTTACGAAAATGAATTCTAGCTCCTGTGTCGTGGCATAAAGAGCTTAGCTCTAAAACACATTATTGGAATTGTATAATACTCATAAAATGGTCAGTCACACATCTTTATAACAAAATCGTCATTGATAATATAAAATATGAAATATGAATTGCAAAGAGTTCAATTTTAAGGTAAACTATTTTTATTAATTTTTAAGGTGTTAAAAAAAACTTCTAGATCTCTTGAATCCTATCATTGATGACAATACAATTTCTTTGGAGAAACTAAGAAAGGGGCAAAATAATATTGCTGCTTTAATAAAGAAAATTTCTCCATAAGTGGAATGCTGATAATATTTTCTGGATTTATAAGAAAAAATACTAACAGACAATAGAGCTTGAAGGACATATATGATGATACACATGAACCCAATGTAGCATATCTCATATCAATGCTCACCCTTGCTGATATTTTGCGAATAACAGGCTAATGAATAAATAATGATGATTATTTTTTGGAGCAGAAAAGACCAGAGTATTTTTATAATTTATATATGATTTTTATCCAATCTATATACATACATATCGCAGAATGACAGGAGTATCGTTTTAAGTACTCTTTGAGTATTGGCCATCAAACAACTATGAATAAGTGCAGCTAAAAATTAAAAACACGCTCATATGCGCATTAATTTTAAACCTAATACGTACGTATAAATATCAACATCCAACAACTCTAATAATACATATTTTTTAAAGTACGCAGCACAAACAACTATAACTAAAACACAGGCCTTGTCGGCTACACATGCGGGGGCTATTTATTTACGCACACACATACAGGGCTATTTTATTTACGCACACACATGTAACATATTTTCAAGCAGCCACACACATATGATCACATTTCCCATCTCATTTTATATACACAAATGTACGATGGTAAATGATGAATAAATATCCCGAGTATTATGCGTATATTTTTTTTGCCCAATTAAATATCCATAGCCTGAAGGTAGAATTAGTGCAATCGTATCGTTCCAGTTTACAGCTTGCCATATCGTTTGGCTTTGAGTACAAGTTTTAGAAAATGTAAAAGTTTGCACAGCACATATTTTTTGTTTTTGGTTTTTAATGCGGCATTTTTAATATTCGCTACCGAAAAATTTGTTCTCCGTTTTATAAACTGTTATACAAACGTTTATAAAATGTTATATTAACTGTTATACAATTTTTGGTATGTTCTGTTTTAGGGTTTTGTGTTTTGTGGTAGCAAAAATAAAAAATAAAAATAAAAAGAAAAGAAATAAACGAAATAAATAAAAAAGTTTAATTTAATAAATAAAATGGGTAATTAACCTATTGAAGCTGTTCAAAAGCTTCCGTCAATAAAGTACTCATTGTGCCAATCTTCTCCGTCGTTCCGTTAATGCCAGTTGAAAAAAGCGAAGTTTAACGTATGACGAATTCATTGTGCCCCGGCCTTAAGACTTGAATTGTGTGGACGCGGATGAAAGTTCAAAGAAGAAAAAGTGATAAGCTTAGCAATAAGACTTGACTAGTGTGAAGTGGGAATAAGCAACTCTTATTGCTAAGCTGATTAGTTTTTTAAGAGAGAGAGAGAGAGAGAGGTAAGAGGAAAAGAAACGTTTCAGTTCCCCTCGTTTCTCTCTCCAACAAACTAATCAGCTTAGCAATAAAACTTGCTTAGTGTAAATTAGGACTTACGTTGGCATTATGTGTATGTATTCATATTCCTACTCATAAAAACCTTTTTTTTTATCCGAAATTTCAGAACATATCCCGATTTTAGTTAAATTATGATCAAGTGTATTATTTGTTTTTTTTTATTATTTTTTTTATTTGATACAATTAGGCTAAAGTTTGTAGCTTTAACTAAACGAAATTATTTTCTTGTATTATCACCAGAAAAAATAACTAGACAATATTATTCAGGTTATTTCTTTATGAAATTATTCTCAATGCAAGTATTAATGCCTGATTTATCTCTACATAATATTTCATTTACAAGAGAAAACATTTAGTTCTTTCATCATCATCATCATCATTATAAATTATTGACTTCTCTCTTTAATAAATTACCCACAATTATAAACTAGTTAAGCAATTTCTGTTTCAAACGGCACCAATCAATCATTGATTACAATTCAATTAGATCAAAACTATGAGTATGTACATACCTGAGTAAATGGCAATTGCTCTGAATTGGCGCCGCACTTGCAAACACTCTGTTCAATAACACGCATGGCAAAACGGCGATGTGCAATGCAGGCCTGTGAGTCGCAGTTATCGCCATCATCCGAAGATATATGTGAGTGTACACGATGCAACAGCAATTCAAAACATTCGGCTGCATCGCCCAAACATCCCAAGGGGAAACGACGACCCGCCAAGGGACCCGAGGCTAAGGCACGACGCAATGGTTCGGGACATAAGGCCGGTTCGGAACTGGTTTGCAGTTGCTGGAACAGTTCCTTTAAAACAAATTTAACAAATAAAAATTATTAGACTAGATTTTTGTCTAAAGAAAATAAAAATATTTTTCATGTAATAAAATATTCTAACAAAATGCATTGTCAATTTAAAACTTCGAGCCATGCACCATGTACATATAACGTACATTTGTGTGTAATATACATATGTATGTATGTATTTCTTATTCTTGAGCAATCAGAAATAAAACTCTTATAAAAAAAAACTTACGATGACCGCATTTATGCAACGATCTCTGTCTTGTATTGCCTCTGGACTCAATATTATGCCACTTGCTATACTTGTCACAGTATTGCTTTTCTTGCTATTGATGTTGATGTTGATGTTGACGTTGTTTTTATTGTTGTTGTTGTTGTTGTTGTTTTTGTTGTTGTTAAAAATATTACTTGGCTTGTTTGTGTATCCCATTACAGCCAATTCAATCGTGGAGGCAACTTTTGCCATTGATGTCAACAGTTTGCGATTGTTTTGCAATGTATTCGATTGTCGCGTTAATGTTGCTGATTTATGACCCTCACGTGGATCCATCATTTTCTTTGGTGTACTACGTGGCAATGTGCCACCTGTACCGGCTGTTAACACCATTTGACAATGCTGGGGATGTTGTAGATGCTGGGCCGTTGAGCTGACAATATTAATGGGTGCACTTGTTATTAATTGTGTTGGTATGGTGGTTTTTAATGTTGTCGCTGGTGCAGTCGTTGTTGTTGTGGTTGTTATTGTTGTTGTTGCGGTTGGCTGTACGGCAGCATTTAAGTTTGCTGCTGTTGCGGCTGCTGTTGCGGCATTATTTGTATTACTATTGTTATTGATTTTTATTTGTTGTTGTTGCTGCTGCGAGGCTGGTAGACAATAATTCTCCTTCGTTTCATCATGGGTGGCAGCTTTATTTGCTAAACTAGTATTACAATTATTTGTAGATTTCGTTGAGATCGTTGACTTATTAAGATTGCTGGAGTTTTTGTTGTCCTTGGAACCAACCACGTTAGTTGGTTCTTTACGTTTATAACGAAACTTTATCATTTTGTTAATAATTGTTAAAGGCAGGTTGGGAAAATGATAATAAAAAAATTCGTTGGTTCAATTTATTGCTCCATATAACATTTTATGTAACACACGCTGTTTATTTAAAAAAAATATCAACCTGAAAGTTTGATAACACATATTTAGAAATCGTTATTTACTTTTCTAAATGAGAAAAAGAAACCATATAAAAATGTTGATTTTGTTATGAGACAGTGAGTGATTAGGAGAACCAATTTAAAAATAAAATTTAATATCCAGTATAATATTGAATGTATTATAATTATAAACTGAAGGCTATAGCTCCGTCTATTTAAAGATAGTATACAATATTTAGAGAAAAATTTTTTTCAAATTGTATAAAAACCTTATAAAAGCTGCTACTATTGTCACTCGATTAAAAATTATTCGAATATTCCAACAAAAAAAAATTTAATTTTTTTTTTTAAACAAACATAAGCTTTCAATTTAGAAAAAGAATTATTCGAACAATTTTTGTCGAATATTTGAATGTTCGAATAATTTCCTCAACTACTTAATATAAAAAAAACTTTGCATTTCATAACTTCTTAAGTATTTGTCTGACTAAATAACTAGCTCAGGGTTACAAAATACTTTCTCTTCACAATTATTTTGTGATAAAAATATTACGGCGAATGACCTTAACTATAATGAAGATGAATTATATGGCGTTTCTGAGCTAAATGATAATGTTTTATTAACTGACCTAAAAAGTAAATATCGCTAACAATATTGGAGTTGATTTATATAATTTTGATCTGTTGTAATATCTATTGTGCGGCTTAAAAGTTTGTCAATTTCAATTGTTAGTAACAATTCACTATAAAAAAACTAATGTTAATACAACAGTTATATGAACTGTTATATAGTTTAATAAAATTATTATACGAACAGTTCTAAAGTTTTAAAAAGTGCGAATTTCCTTTTGAAAGTGAACTTAACATAGATTTCAACTTGTTTTATTATTTTGTATATAGTATGTATAACAAAAATTAAAAACTTTAAAAACCCCGACATATCTAGAAAAGATGTGATATCTACTAAACGGCTAGACCGATTTTCTTCGAACATATTTAAGAACCTTCTCGATCAAGTCAATTTTCAAAAAAAAAACTAAATCAAAATCGGTGCAGCCGTTTGTTTGGTCTGTACGTCGACACGGACAGACACACAGATACACAGACACACAGATACACAGACACACACTACAAACTTATAACACCCCTTTTTTTGTTCGATGGTTAAAAACCAAGCTTAAAAATTTTTGTAATACAACTTCTTACAATTTTACTCCTACAATGTTACAAATAAAATTACCAAACTAATGCTGAGTATATACTATGGCACTTTGTAACCTCGCAACGTTTGGCATTTCCGATATTTTTCATTGTGTGGCATTGCTTTCCACATAAAAAAACATAATGGGAACAGCGTTGCAAACATTTTGAATATGACAACACAAGAAATGCCAGATTTTACTCGGCATAACAAAGACCTTCTTCATACGCTGTAGTAAAACACATCAGCGTCTTTAGTGGGAATCGAACCCACGACCACTCCAGTTATATAGCCTAGCACAAGGGTTACAGAGCCGAAAAACAGTGTTTTTAAAAATAATATAAGTTTTTATTTTTATTCTACATATTGTTTTCGCTACAAAGTCCGCCTGTCCATACGTCCATCTATTGCAGGCTGTTTTCCGGAAAACCTACGACATGACATGCATGACAGTGAAAACTTTTAGAGTGTTCTAAGGCTAACAACGAAACATGTTGAAATCCTAATCTAATATACAGTCGAACTTCCATAACTCGAATTTCTCTAAATCGAATTTTCTCTAACTCGAACTAGTTTGGTTGGCATTAGCGTTGAAAGAACAAATCACATAGAATTCTGTAACTCGAAGTCTCCGTAAGTCGGAGTCTTTTTTTTGGGATAATGGTGATTCGAGTTATGGAAGTTTGACTATATATAGAGACTTGACATTCAGGCATGTTCTGAAAATCACATTTTTCAAATCAAATTTATTTCAAAAACGATATTTGATGCTCTGTACAATAGAAAAATTTAAAAAAAATAAGCGAACAAATATCTGCATGGCCAATATTACTTTTGAAATCACTAGTGATTTGAAAAATGTGATTTTCAGAAAATTCCTGATTATTAAAGTTTTTTTATGCACACTACAAAAATTAACACTGAAATATGACAAAAAAAATTAAATTTGAAACGTTTTCTATCCGTTAATGTAATTTTGAAAACTTGCTGTATCTTGGAAACCATAAGCGACAAACTTGAAATTTTCAAACACGTTAAAATTAAAAAATTTTTAAACTAAAACAAAACGAAATAAAGCACCAAAACTAAAAAACAACTGAAAGAAATTGCCAAAAATCGAAAAAAAATAGGTAAACCAAATAAAACGCCAAGCTAAAAAAAATGCTAATACTAAAATAAGTCGCTAAAAATCGTTAAAAGAAAAAAAACCAAAATTCGCTAAAAACAAAAAAATCGCCAAACTCAAATAAGCGCCGAAAATCTAAAGAAACCGCAGAACGAAAAAAAACGTCAAAACTAAAAAAAATCGCCAAAAACCGAAAAGAATTTAGCGAATACTTAAAATCTATAAAAAAAATTTCTACTACAACAGGTAACAAAATCGATTATATAGGCTATAATTCGTATAGTATTGCATATGAAGTGCCCATACGGAACCCTTCGTGTGCGAGACAAAATCACACTATACTGAATTTTTTATGTTTTAGATTTTTTTTAGATTATATACTTACATATGTATGTACAGTGTACGGACACTTCCTATAGGCGGACACCCAGCGATGCCAACTATTTATAACCCAAACGCGCTATTCCCCTTCTTAAAACGCGCTAGAGCGCGCTAAGTTACAGCATTGTAAATTATTTATAGCCAAAACGCGCTATTTTCCGAAGCGCTAAATTAGATTTTATTCTATGATTTTCATTAATGACAACGTATTTTATATATTTCTCATTTCGCGTTTATGATAACAAATTGTTATATTTTAAATGCTTTTTAGAGAGTTCTAGGAAATTTTTGAAAAATATGGACGCATGTACATAATTTTTTTCTAAAACAACAACACAACTTCCACCTTTTTTTAAATAACCTTGAAAAATAACTTTTTTTCCTCTACTGAAAGAATTTGATTTAGGACAGTCGTATTAGTAAATACAATGAATTGTTTTTAGTAGCTCTTTTTCAGATTTTACAATATTGCTTCTTCGAAATTATGTATATCCTAAATAACTAAAATCATTTAATACAGAATCAGAATCGCCTTCCAAATAATTGAAATCCTTAGTTTTTCTTTTAATTTTACTTGTGAAACTTTGTAAAATACGTTTTTAATTCTAACCACATTTGAGGGAATTGTTTTGCGACAGCTGCATCATTAACTAACTTCAAACATTTTTATCAGAGTTTTGAATACTAGAAATTTTTGAAATATATACAAAAAAAGCTAAAAAATATTGAACTGAAATAATGTTATTGACTTTATTTAAAACGCGCAAACTTAGCGCTTTTTTTATTAAACGCGCTAAGATGTAAAAAAGCGATTTCGGGATAGTTAAAACGCGCTAATTGTAGCGCGAAACGCACTAAATTGGCATCGCTGCGGACACCCCCTTTAGACGGACACTTTTGACAGGTCCCGGCAGCGCTCCATTTAAGTGTTTAGTTTTCTCTTGACCGGACAGTTTCCTTGTACGGACACATTTCAATGGTCCCTTCAGTTTCCGCTCAAGAGAGATTCTACTGTATATGTATATAGTTTATATATGTACGTATATGTATGTATTTATACCAGTTGCGAAATCTTCAAACACAAACAACTAAATATTAGTGGGAACTTTTACTCCCCACTGCTTAATATTAAGTACCCCAGACTCTCCACTGACTGTTATTGCCATCACTATCTAAAACAGCTGATATTGTTTTTATTGCCAATTCATTTAGTTTGATAGAATATGAAGTGAAGCTTAAAACAGGTCAAAAAACAGACACTATTTTTGCCCTAGCACACTACCCACAGAGACAACGGGGCACGCAAATCAAAAATATTATATGTAAATATATTAAAAATATTTAGCAGGTACATTTTTGCAAATTTTTTTTAGGTAAAGTTTTTAAAAATTAATATAAAAATGTTTTCTATACTTTAGTTTTTTAATGGACTTGTGATGGTTTCCAAACTAACGGCCTAAATATGTATATTTATTATTTCAAATAATATTTTAAGCATTTGCAAGATTTAATGAAAATATCTCTATTTGAATTGTAACTGTTATTTATACAAATAAAATTAAAAAATTGAACAAAACTTTTTATTTTAATTTTAAGTTTGAACAAATTGTAGCAAAAACTTTAACATTTAACGCCAACTAACAAATGAAACTTGTTTTTGCCAAAATACAAGACATCATTTCGAAGAAAAGTAGCACATGACATACAAAAACAAGACAGCAGCAAAATTTATGTTTATTTTTATTTTTTTTTTCTTTCAAAACGGCATCATATTACGATTATTAAAAGGCCAGTAAACGAAAAAGTAAACATAAATAAATGAGTTTGAAAAAAAATATGGGCAAGAAATAAGACGAAGAACATGATGGTTGTTAAAAAAAAAACAGACAAAACAGTACACATCCATTTAGAAAAAGTTTAAAAACCTTTTTTGTGTAAAATTATCTAAGTACTTGTACATACTACCACAAACACAAATTTAAAAAAAAAACACTTTTCAAACATTTAATATGTAAAAGCAGAGAAAAAAGCAAACATTTAAAATGCCGACAGTTTTAAATTTATTCAGGTGCTGCTCTTTTATTTACCTGTAGCAATTTAGTACCTCTAGTGAAAAAAAAACTAAGGAGAAAAAAGGTGTTGCTATTGCTTTTTTAGGTTTAAAGAAAAAGTGAAATTAATCTTTTTTTTTTTTTTTTTGAAGACTTTAAAAGTTTTTACCATCATAGGTATAAAGCTCTAAGCTGTAAACGATGTTAACATTAAAAATTTTAAGTTTCAGAAAAATATTTTGCCAATACCAATTTTTTTATAACCCAGCGAACCACAGAGCTTTATGTTTAAAGGTACTTTCACACTTGGCAAACATTTAGCTAAAAAATAGGTAACCATTAAATACTCGTACTTATGAAAAAAAAGCAATGTGAGTCCGATCACAGGGGAGATGTGTAAGCATCTAGTAATGAATTTTTTTTTAATATTGGCTTTTGACTCTACTGTATTTAAAAATCTTTGGAAAACTGCATCTATAGTAGTGTAATTATTAGTTGTGCGGGTTTGTGGAGAAGTGCTCATATGCAAGTGGAAAACGTCAAATAAAAATTTTGATAAAGTTTGCGACTGTGAGTTTGCAAAATTTTTATTAAAATCTCCACCCATAATAATTGGCATGAGATGGAGATTGTTACCTAATTGTCGGGCACCAGCTTCAGTGTAAGGCAACAGTACTTAAGGAAGATATGTTATAATATAATATTATATTATTATTACAGTACTTAAGGAAGATATGTTATGATATAATATTATAAATTCTTTATAAAGACTGCTATATATCTTTTAAACAAATATTTGAGATTTAAAACGCTCTTTTATTTAAAAATATCCCCAATTGGCAACACTATTGCACTTCACAAGCACTTTCTATTAAAATTAACATTGCTCCTGAAGGTATGCTTTAAAATTTGGTTGAGTATATTTCTATGCAGCTGTTAAGTTTCTCTGTACTTCTTGTTGTCCGTATGATTACACTAACACACTCATACATAGTTCACACAGATTTGATAACGCTTTACGATTGGTTAACGATTACATCGCACATCTTAGTCAAAATTTGTGATTGTATTATGAAAAAATTTTTACCCCATAGCGTATAGATGTTTACACATCAAAAACCATTTTGGTTCTGACTTCAGTTTATTAAGTTAAACAGTTTCCAATAATATTGCATTTTATGACATTGCACTATAGGTCAAATCATCACTTTTTCTGTGCCAAATTTACACTGCCTGCCAAATCATGGTTTTCAAACCCAATTTTGGAAAAAATTCTTCAAAATTTAATTTAACCCCTTTTCGACCAAAAATTAACCTCTTAATAACAACAGTACATATGTATATGAATTAATAAATTTTAATTTTAACAAAACATTAGCTAAGTGTTTAAATTTAGTTCATTTGGTAAATTTAAATTAAAAAAATCCTTCTCATTTTCATTAATTTCATCAACAACAGTTCAGTTGTTTTCATACAAATGTTACCTAGTAAAAGAGGCATTACTCGCAAAACGCACTTTGAGATAAATTGCAAAATAACTCATTGGTTATTACTAGAACTGAGCACAAGCTATGAAAAAGTGCACAGTATTGTATTTTTTTCACAGGCGAAATCGTAATTGAGTGTGAAGCAAAAATAGACAACAAGGGAACAAAAAACACACAAAACCATTGTACAACAGTTGAATGGACAGCAGTGTCAAGTGTGCAATATTTTTATTGTACACTTCATAGTGCACCATAATTCATTTCACAAATTCAAAATTTCATAAAATTTTAAGTGATAATATAACTTTTTACAATTATAGCCATTGTAAAAGATATTATTTTTATTTTACTATTTATTTATTTTATTTTTTAGTCTTAAATTAATAAATTATAAAACTTAGGATAGTATCGCATGCAAACTAACACACTCAAATAATCTACGTTGTTTGTTTTTTCTTTTACACATACACATTGTATTTTTACACTTGCGTGCTTATTCTACAATTGTCATTCGGTGTGCACTAGTGAAATATGCTTCGCCACTACAATAACTAATGCCCTCGCTGGGCAGATAAACAAATGCTGTTGCATGATTTTGATAAAATTGAATACAAGTTTTAGTGTTCTCATAAAATCAAGAGCACCAAAAAGAGAGAACGATTCAATACTGTACATCATGAAGACTAAGCAAGCAAACATCTTATCTTGTGCTCAGCTCTAGTTATTACTTAGTTTATACTTTAAATTTGAAAGGGGCCAAATGGGCTCAACATTTTTGAGGGCCAACATAAAGTCAGTGGTTATGACAAATTATAATTTTTAAGCTATAATAGCGATATAAATATAAAGCATTTTTCATAAAGAACACCAATACTTACTTGTCGCTTTATTTTCCATTTCTCAGCAATGAGATAATACCAACGCAATTCGAGAAAAATGCACTTAAAGTTGACCGATTTCTGCTGAAATCACAAGCTTATTTTCAGTAAAAATATATGCCTTTCCAGACTTGCATTTTTTGTTGCAGTAACTTTTTATTTTTTAGTGCAAAAGAGCGAGAGAGGAATACAAATAGTATATATTTCTATTTCAAAACTCTCACACATATTCAAAAATTGCTGCAACAGAAATTGCAAGTCTGGACCGGGAATATGTGATAGCGCTTAATAATTTCCGAAAATTAAAATAACATGACTTTATATTAAAGTGTTGAAGGTCACTTTTGTTTTTATTGCTTTTGTTTTTTTTTATTAGTTTTTAATGGTTACGCTTCTTTGGGCAAATGTTTGTCAAGTGTGCCTGTACATTAAGTGTATATAATAAATATTAGCACATTGTTAAATAGTGTAGAGTGTAACTTGCACATTTTTTCAATGAAAATCGAACATTTGTTTCAATACTGAGCCATTTAACACTTTTATTGGTTTCGTAACAAAAAAAAAAGAAGAAAAAAATTAAATATCATAACAGCCAAAAATAAATATCTTGAAGAAGTTAACCGAAGATTAATGAAATATTGAACTAATAAAATACAAATTTATAACAGACCTAAAGCTCAAAAAAAATAGTTCAATTAATTAATAAAAGATCGAAAAATTAGGTAAAAGAAATTGTTAAATAGTGTAGAGTGTAATTTGCAAACTGTTTTCAATGAAAAGCGAACATTTGTTTCAATACTGAGCCATTTAACACTTTTATTGGTTTGGTAACAAGTTGCGAATTTTGATTGTTGTCGTATTTCTAATATTATTTTGATTTCAGATTAAACTCTTTAATTCCTTTAACTATTATATTTGATATAAAATGTTAAATAATCTAGTTTACAAGAAATGTTTTATTTTATCCTCCACTTAAAACATTAAGATCAAGGTATTATTGAATGATTTTGCCATTTCCAAAGAAGTTAACAAGTTAATATGTTGGTTCAAACAGCATGATCTAGATTTTAAACTTACAACCTTTTCTTTATAACTTTTTTAATTGCAGCATCTGTCATTAAACTAATTGTGTGTGTGTGTGTGTGTGTGTGTGTGTGTGTGTGTGTGTGTGTGGGAATTTCATTGATTAGCTGTGGCTTATTCCATACGTTTCGAAGTGCTTACGTGATTACATTTCTTTTAAGTTGACCCTAATTTTCTTTTATATTTCATCTTAACTTAAAACAAAATAATATTAAAATATCCATAAAAATTATCTTTTATAAAATACTTCCACATGATAGCTGTCATTTTCGTACATACAGACATATTTTTTAAACATTTAACCTCACATATCTTTTCTTTATGTTCGAAATAAACATCGAACAGCCATACCTATTTTATGTATTTTTGTATGTATATCTGTCCGACTGTCTGTTTAGCCGCCTGTTTTTCTGTCCATTTCATATCATGTACATACATACATACATATGTATATGCATATATAAGAAATTAACATTAATTTTTAATTTTAACTTTTTGTGTTACAAATTTTTATTTTAATGTGCTTAGATAAGCAGAATAAGAAGACGGACAAATCAAATACCTTAAAGACTAAACAATGAACTACAAATGTATAAGCAAATCTTTTTATTGCTTAAACCAAATACAAAAAGAAAAAGTGCTGTCATAAGCTTATTTTTGTGAGAAAATTTTATTGTCAATGCAAGCTTTCATAAAAAAAAAATTTGATAAAAAAATTTTCATTTATATGGAAATTTTTTTTGAAAATATCAGTTTAGCCTTTTGTAACAAACAAAGAAAGCTTAATTTAAGAACTATTATAAAAAAAATATTTGTTACGAACAGATTTATTTTGCACTAGCCAAAACCCTGTGTGCTTCGCAACACCCCATAAACGTTTTGTAATGAAATTCAATTTTTTTTTATGTTAGAAGTGCCAGTCCAACAGAAGAGTTTCAAAACTCTCCCGCCATTAGTTTCTAAGATATTTTTTAACTTAACATTTTCTGTAGTTAAGAGGAGCCAAGCTCACTTGTTCAATTCCAATTTCTTTCTATCATCGGCAGAATCAGCGGAATTTGAGGATTGAGTTTTTTTTATTAGATACCAATATATTAAAAAAATTTTATTATTATTATTATTATTTTATATTTATTTTATTTTTGTAATATAATTTTTTCCATGTCTTGTTCCAATGTTGACTTCATTTTATAAAACTACTAGATTTTACCCGCGGCTCTGCTCGCGTGGATCTGTTATTTTAGAAACTATATTTAAAATTTATAAATATTTTGTTTTATTTGTTACTCACTGATAATGTTAAAAAAAATGATAAAACCGACAAAAAGTGATAAAAACTTTAAAAACCCGAATAAAAACCGCGTTTAAAACTGTTTAAACAATCAAACGCGAAACGAAAATTGCCCTAACCAGCCCAAAAATTTGTTTTTCGGAAAATTCCAAACTACATATGGGCATTTCTCCGAGAAATTCTACTTTTTTGTCGCGTGCGACAGCAAGCAATTAACATTGTTTTTCTGAACAACGTGAGCCGATTTTTTAAAAATTTTACCTAACGTAGAGGTGCTGACGACCTCAAAAATATATAAATAAATAAATAAAAAGTTTCGTTCTCTGTGAAAAAGCAAGCATTATTGCCTGGTGTCGCACGCTACAAAAACTTGACATTCCTGTGGAAATGCCCATATACATATGTGACAGCGCATAGAGAAAGGGACCAAGGGTAAAAAAAAATCAATTTTCACTTTTTTTTTTTTTTTGATGTGGACAACATCTGAGCATCGAATGAGACCGATTCCATGCCCCAAAAGTGTTCCCTCCCAGAGATATGCGCGTTTTATGAAATTGAAGTCGACGATTCTGAGGTTATGTGCAAAAATGTTCGTACTAACCGAGTGATATTCACGATTTAAAAGAATTATAAATGATTATTTATTATAATTCACAATTAATAATTTCAGAAAATAAACCTGGATTCGAAAAAACGCGAGCAAAATTGATATCAAACTCATGGAAACAGCACGCTAGGTAGAAAACAGTAAAAAAACCAACTACACAAAACAAAAGGTAGGGAGGACCTACGCGCGTTTTCAAGGTTCACCAATATGATCCTGACGTCATGTAATGTGTCGCTTTCAAATGAGACCAATACCAACACGCTCAGTGATGGTACACCAAAGATACACGTATTTAAATCTTTAAAATGGCTCTCCTGAACAAAACCGGTTTTTACCCTTAGGTCCCTTTCTATTTAGCGCGTAACATATATAAAAAACCGGTTCCGAACCGTATAAAAAATAAGCAATGTTTGCCGCTGGTTATCTAGTTTTTCATTGGTGAACGAGTTTAGCGATTTGAAAATCCGTAGCAAATATAAAAAAACCGATTCCGAACCGGATAAAAAATAGCCTGTGCTTGACGCCAGTTAAGTAGCTTTCTATTGGTAAAAGAATCTTCAAAATCGGTTTAGTGGTTTGTGCCTGAAAGCGTAGCAAACAAACAAACTAAACTAACATTCACATTTAGAATAATAGTAAGGATTCTCGTTACAGGCGTCAATGTCAAAATTTTTACTATTTTGGTTTCCAAGATATCTTGAAGTAAATTTGGCACAATATCAACAGAATTATCCCTGTAAAATTTATCTCTATACATTAGTTTTCTCCTTGTGGGAGGTGCCACTCAAAAGCTCAGGTGTTTTACCGCTTTAGTTCCAAGATGTTACAAAACTAATATTTGCTTTATATGGGAGGTGACACGCCCACTTGCCGACTGTTTAATAATACGAGTATTTCTTTAAACTTTTACGAATATTAAAAAAAATTAAACAGAGCGTTACAACCATTCTCCGATATAAAATATTTAGAAAAGAGGGCTAATAGTGGGCGTGGTAAATTTTAGTTTCCGACAAACAATTTTGAGAAACGATTTTGATCTTGCTTTCGACATCAGCTGCGATTACTTTTTTAATTAATCTAGAGCCATAGTTATAAGGATTATTTGAAGACAATCTGGTGTGATAGTATCTACTACGAACTATTCATTCCTATTCTTACCAACAATTAATTTAAGAGCATTTGATTTTAATTCGTTCTTTGCTTGATTTATTTGCTAATTTATTTTTTTTTACCTAAAAGTTGACCTCATTTAAGCTTTAAATGCAATAAAAGAAATTAAACGCTGAAAACTTACAACATACAAGAAATTGTAATAAAAAACCTCCAGTTTAAATATTTAAAAGCAACAAAAAAAATTAAAAAAAAATTTTTTTACAATTTAAATAAATAAAGAAAAGCTGCTTAAGAATGAGTCACTTGAACATAATGAGAGGGGAAAAAAGACACACATGCAAATTTGCCTCAAAACCATTTAATGAAGAAACCCAGAACGAATATAAAACAAAAGTTCAACAGCAAAGATCAACTTCAGCATTATTACTTTTCATCACTAATGCAAAAATCTTCATAATGAAGAAACAAAACGGAAGTTGTAAACTAAAGAAAACAAGAAAAAACCAAAAAAAAAAAAAAGAAACAATTTTCAATAAAGGAAGTTTAAAAGATACAAGATATGCTGGTAACTGAAACTGTTATACGAGACCTAAAAGACACATTTAAGCAGTTAAAGGTGATGTTTGAAGACAAGTTCATTTTACTTTGCTTATTTAAACAGTTTATGTACTTCCTAAGTGCCAGAAAAGAATTGGAGTAAAAGTAAAAAAAGTGGTAAGGGTTAAAAAAATTGCTTTAACAACAGTTGGAGCTAATTTAGCCTATAAAATGTATAGCATAAAAAAGGAATAATAAGGGTTTTTTTTTTGCTATTTGCAAACTTAAAATGACACAAAGAAAAAAGAGTTGCAAAAATTGAATGCAGCACGCGCTGGTAAATTATAGGCAAACAAACAGCAGGTAATTTATAGTTTTAGAAATTTACAACACATGTCGCACAGAAGACAGCAAAGATGTATGTACATGGTCAATAATTTTGTATTTTTTATGCAGGAATATCAATAAATTTGAGCCTGCAGCTTCAGGAGGAAAAATAAACTCTTCTTTGTGGCATGTGTTTTCTTCAAGTAGGCATATTAAAGTGAAATCAAATTATAAAACAATTATTTATTTTACAAGTAAGAAAAAGAAAATAATCATAAACGAGCTGCCATAAAATGAAATTAAAAACATAATGAATTACAAAAGCTACAAAACTTTAATTTTAGAAAAAAGTTTAGGGTCCAAGTGGTAAATTGTATAAAAAACAGAAACCAAATTCTAAAAAAAAACAAATTTGCTTTGCAGCTTTTGTACAGACAAAAAAGTATCCATTTGTTGTCATTAACTATCGTAAAGAAGAGGTCTGCCTCATCATTCAGGTGTGTACACTCTGTTAGCTTTGCACTAAAAGTTCATGTTAGCGCGACTTCACTGTTGTCTTTAACTCCACAAGTATGTTCAGTAGAAAATATTTCTTTTGTGAAGACAAGCTTAACATGTTTTCTTAGAAAATTTATTAACTGTTTGGGTTTTTAAATAATAAAAGCATATAAAGAGCTTATTTGTTCAAATTCATACATATGCATAAGTTTCATGCTAATTCGCTGAAAGTTCATTTCAAAAAAAAAAAAATGGCACGAGTATAAGCCAACTATATTAAAGTTTCACTTAGAAATAATAGGTAAATAAAATATCTGAAGCAATTTATAATATTATTTAAAGCCATCAGTATATCAGAATAGCAGTTAAACAAATTTTATCTTCTTTTGATTAATTCCTTTTCTTCAATAAAGATAAGATAAGTTTAATTTTAAGCTTGAAAGTTGTGGTATTACTTTTGAAGATTAAAAATCCCTGTATAATTTTTTTCTTTTCATATTTTATACAACAGCGACTCGAAAGCAGAGCAAAATTGGCTGCAGGTTAAAACCTAACTATGGAAGCAAAGTAAAAAATAAAGAAAGATACAGATTATCGTTCAGTGCACAAAATTCTACAGTGTTCTGTCTTACAGACAAATCTGAATACGCTGCTCTCGCCAAACAACTTAGCAAACGTACTCCAGCCCCACATTGTGTATCCTGTCAGAGGTAAAGAAGTGAGTCTCCTGAATATTAATTAAAAACAGCTGGTGCGTTAGAAAGAATACTTCTCGGATCTTCTTAAGGCTCGTAATCACTATCATACACAGTCGCACGACTTTTGCTCTAATTAATTCTTGTTTTTTTTTTTATTTTAACAAAAGTCGTATGATTGTGTGAATAGTGAATCCTAGCCTTTAATAATCAATCGTAGCTTTCCTGGACACACCGGGGTGTTAGAAACTGAAAATCAAGACAAAATGGCCAGAAGGTATACTAGCCACCCATGGTCGGATCAGAACTGTTTTGTGGACTCGGATTGGACAAAATCCGAGGGAACACCTCTGGGTCAATTTCTTAGGATTGAGGCATGCAAAGGTAATGATGGGAACGTATAACAAAAATCGTTTCATAGCTTTCATGTTCCTGAGGTAAAACAATCTACTGAGACAACACCTCAACAGACTTGTCATTGTGCCTGTGCAGATTCTGTGGTTACAAAGAGTATATTCTGAAGGACTGTGAAGCGTTATGACACAGAAGATAGCCAATTGAGCAAGCACCTATTGGAGGATTGGGAACTGCCAACTCTGGAGCCACTGGCAATCCTGAGATTCATCAGGATACATATTTGTATGTGTGTGTGTGGGGTATTGTGCGTAGTGCGGCAAGGTTGCATACTATCACACATTTTATTCCTAATGATCATAGAAGACGCAATGCCAACAATGTCTTTCCAGTGTACAAATGGCGAGTAGACAACATTTCTTTGATCTACCTGGACTATGTATATATGGCTTTTATTGCACAAATTGTCTGGAGTACTGGCCCTGAAATAAATGCTGTAAAAAGCTATGAAATATCCGAAAAAGGCAACACCTCACCGTCTGTTTCAGTAGATGACCAAAACTAGTCTATGGAAGATCAAATTTTTATACAGGCAACAGGGTGTCACGATGGTGATACTGAAGCTGATATAGAAAATGAGATCAGCTAGACCAGAGTATCATTTCAAATACTACTGCTACTACTCGTACTACAAATCCAACGTTAGATCAATTTAATTTTATGGATGTATCACATGGAATGTTACGGTTACAATTACCAAACGCTTGGAAATCAACGTAAATCGTCGTCTAGGGCAAATCTTGAGAACTTTTCAAGCCACTGAAAATATGTTACTTCCAAAGGAAGTACGCAAAAGCCAATGTCAATGGTTTGTACTTTGCCACCAGGATGGCAGCATTTCCAAGCAAGATCCACGTTACAATCTCTTTCAGCAAGTAGGCCGAAGAGTTGAAATACACGAAATTATTAGGACACGTTCAACAAATGCTAAAATTAGATCTCTACATATAAGTTAGGACCAACTGAGAGCTAAACAGAAAAAACATTAATGCAATAAACAACTTTGATTGAAAATAAAACCAAAATTCAATTAAAAATGATATTGAGTCAATTAAACTTTGTAATTAATTAAAATTTTAAGCAAAACTTTAATTGATTTAAATACTATTTTAATTGAATTTTAGTTTTATTTTCAATTAAAGTTATTTATTGCAGGAATATTTTATTTTTAAACAAAAGTATAATTGACCGAAATGCATTTTTAATTGATTTTTGGTTTTATTTTCAATTAAAGTTGTTTATTGCAGGAGTATTTTCTTCTGTGTATAGACCTGAATACCTATGTTCCAGTGGGAGCTAAAGAAGTATATATATATTCTCGTATGTATCATATTTCCAAGCATATCATAATAAATAACATTTCAAAGGCTCATAAATAATAATATCTTAAGATACTTTTTTAAAGACAAAAACTAATAAGCTGTCCTTATATTTTATTGTAATATTCAATACAATTTGTCGATCGAAAGATTCCTGTCGACATTGCAGGATAAGCAGTTATTGTTTGAAAGTGTATGGCTTATTTGTTATTATTATTTTAGTTTTTTTTTTTTGTTCAATAACAAATTTCAAAGAATTTTCAATAAGACTAAAAGTATGGCCTGCTAAATTTTGTTTTATTTTGTTTTTTTTTTATTTATTTATTTATTTTATTAAAGTGCATTCTCCACAAGTCAGGCAGCTGACTCGTCTAGAAAATTTGTATGCAAATAATTCAAAAATATGGTACTTTCCATACAAATATTTTACTCAATTCGATCGTCTACGTTGTTGACTCAAGGGTTAGTAAGTAAAACCTTTTTGAGAAAAAAATACATTAATTAAAATATTTTTGAATAAATTTCCATAAAAGGTTTATAAGAAAATATGAGATACTATCGACCTTTCAGGGTGGCGTTGCCTGAAGTAGTTAGCACGTTGACTACAAAACAAAAGATCCGGGGTTCGAGCCCGGTATTCAACAGTCATTATATAACAACACCACTAATTTTTCAAATAAGCATTAGTGTCCTTTGTATCAGTTGTTGTAGGAAAAGTTCAAGTAATGAAGGCATAGTCACTGGTCGCTGAACTATTCCTGCTTCAGCGGATACTAATCCCAATGTAACATTAGAGCGCCCTCCTTCATTGTGTAGCAGAATTGTCGGCAAAGTAAAATAAGCAATAAAAATTGGCTACTAAACGCAGCTTCAGAAAAAAATTAATACAACTCATTTAACACCAGAGGCGCTGCAACACCGCATTATTGAAAACGTGCAAAAAACAGAGTTGAAAAAAAAAATAATGAAGCTTTCCTCTATCTCTTCCTTCACCGACTGTCTTCACTATCTCTACCTTTTCTAAAGAAGGTAACCCGTAGTAATAGTAGTAGGCATTTATTGTAGGAGTGTTACTTGTCTTAAAAAAAATAAAAAAGATTATTCATTGAACTTCTCGCTAATTTCAAAGCGATGAAAAGTCCATAGATTTTTGGTGGAATTGAAACAAATTACAAGGTTTATGACAACGACATCTCTCGAACTATTTAACCGATTAGCATCACTTTTACGATATTTGGGGCAGTTTTCTTAACCAGTCCTTAAAATCGATCTCATAAGAAGGAATTATTAAGACAAAGCGCTTTTTTTTAAATGTTTCTGATTAGATTTTTGATTCGATTTAAAATTTACATTTAATAAAATGTTTTTCGAAAAATAGATTTCCGATAATACCCAAAATCTACCGATTTGCTTCGGTACATTATATTACATTTTTAATAGTATTTTAATAATTTTATTTAAAATCCTACCAAGAATATAAAATTTTAACCCTCTTACCGTCTTTGTCCTTTTCGGCTATTTCGTAATAACAAATCAAAAAAGTACACTAAAAGGTATTATAAAAATGTTTAACAAATATATTCGCTATAAAATTGAGTTATAATACAATATACTACAAAAAAATCGTAAAAATTACGAGTATGTACGTACATAAATATTTTCATTGAAATTTACAAGAAAACAAAAGACTTAAGACACAGACATGCCAGTCAAACCTTTTTATTGCAAAAGAGTTGAAGTTTTATTTAAAACTTTAAGCCAGTTAAACGAATGTTTACAGACAGATATTGCTTAATTTAGAGTTAAAAGAATTTAAATTAAACACTATATGTCAGTTAAAAAAAACTTTAATTTTAAAATATCATGTGCGTATACATTTGAATTGTTTTACAATTACCATAATTAAGTAAGCCAGCTATAGATCTAATGTTTATATGTTTATAAAGCGGTCATTCTTTTAACTTGAAATGATTGTGTTTTATTAAACACAAAACAATCTTTCTAATTGTTAATAAATAATTCAAAATTTTTGTTTAGCAAAAGCACTTATTTTGCTCTAAATTTTCTTCCATCGAAAAAATTATTTAACTTGAGCAATGAACTTTCCTTTATACTTGGTAATTGCTGCTTGTTACAATTTTATAACAACCAGCATTTAAGTTTCCTCAGAAAATTATTACATAAATTCTAATAAAAAAAAATTTAAAATAAAACAAAATTATATACAAAAAAAAATTATATTTATATTAACATTTACTACTTCCGTTTAAGGTATGACAATTTTTCTTTAAGCTCTAGAGGAAACTTGTTAAGAAAATTGTTTTCTACAATCAGCATAAAATGAATTTCCTTTAAACACATTTCTTAGTTGTCTGCTGTAATAACTTTCATACAAAGTAATAAAAAGAGGAAGTGGAAAAATGGGCGTCTGTAATAAAAATTAGTTTTTAGTTTTAGACATAAAATTCAAACGAGTGTAATAATAATAAAACTTCTTTCATTTAAATATTAAATAATGTATTCATGAACAACAAAATATTTTTTTTTGTTAAAGGGTCTAGATCTTAGTCCTTGTACGCTAAGAAGTAACTAAAATATTAAGTGTGGTGATTTTATGGGAGAATAAGAAAAACAGTGTATATGCCCCCCCCCCTCATTATATTTTTCATGTTTCCAGTGCTGCACAGTGGGGGATTTTGAAAAAAAAAATGGCAATAATTCTGCAGTTTCTAAACGAGCTGTCCGATTGTTATGAAATTTCATACATCATTTGAAGATGTCCGACTTTTAAGAAAGCAAAGTTTTAAAAATACCACTCGACATATACATGTTTTACAGTCGAAAATTGGACAAGTCAGATGTAAAAAAACAAATCGTCTACGGGTAGCATAAGCAGGAACGAAATGCATAAGGACGTTGCCTAATCAAAAAGCAAAGCAAGAATTCCAAAAATATTTTACAAATAAGTTGTTTTTGTTCTGAGAAAATTTACCTTTCAAATACAACTTTAAATGATACAACAAGGCTTATGAATTCCACAAATATGGCAAGTGACTTGGAATTATTCTTAAAATATTTCCTACAAATATTTACTTTTATATTATGATGTATTATAAATTAAGCTTAAGTGCCGAATAAGCTCATTAAAATAATAATTTTTATACTTTAATAAGAAACTAGATATACCAAACGGACGACACAATCGTCCGCATTCTAAACAGAAACAAAATCTCTTTATTAAACCTAATTCAATTTATTGAACTCTCGTCCTATAAGTTTTATGCAGCGTGACCGTTTGACCGACTAAAGTGGCAAATTGCCACTTTTTCGACTGCCTTGCCACTTTTTTCCCCTTTTTTAGAGTGAATTATATAATAATACATTAAAAATAAAAAATTGAGTGTAGTTTTCACGTCTTTTTTAATTTTGCCCCTTTGTTTTATAAATCCCCTATTTGGTGCAACTTTTTGAAAAATGTCATCGGCCACCCTGGTTTATGGCTTTCATACAATAACAAATAAGAAAAAAATGGAATAGCATGAAAAATAGTACACAAATACACACACACACACACAGTGTAAACTAACAAATGAGTGTGTACTATGTTTGCATGTAGTAGTAGCAACTTTAAACGCTTATAGCTCCCAAAATACTAAACCGATTGCAATAAAATATAGATTCTGCACATCTGTGCAGAAATTCCTTTAAAATGATTTAAATCTTTCCAAAATCGGTGCAGTAGTTCCGGCGTAAAAGGGATTACAAAAAACGTGTTCGCCTATTAATTATATAGATATAAACCTTCTTGATTATATGTTCAAAATATGACTTTTTCGCCAAATGATGATTTTATTTCTCAAGTTGCTGGCAAGGCTGTTTACGAAAGGAAACTTGCGCAAAATAAAAATCTTTGTAACCAGTTTTATAAATGAATAATATGCATAACAATAACTATTGGCTTTTGCAAGAAAAAGGTAGATAATATCAAATTCACGTGGCCATTCCCTCCATTTATGCCAAAGTCAGGCTTTGGAATATTTTTTTTTTTTAATTTAACATACAAAGCTTGCTTTTTGTGTTCTTGTGATTTTACATCTAAACTCTTCTTATATAGAAGTTATCAAGATAAGCAAAGTAAATGAATATAAAGTCCAAAATAAATATCTATGCTTGTGGGATTATATGTCGTTACCTTAATATAGAAAGGCACTAACTCATTTTATTTTTGTTTCAACTTTTTTGCAAATTTCGATAGAATAACATCTAATGCATCGAAAAATCCAAAAACCTCGATTTCAAAAAATAATGAGTTAGGGCCTTTCTATATTAAGGTTATATGTATATTCAGTCAATACTGTTTTTATGTTTTATACAAAGTTTTAGTATATTTAGGCTATTTCGGTAGCTGTTCTGCTTTCCTGTGAATTTAAAAACTTTTATTTGTTTTAAATAAATTTTCAAAAAAAATGACCGGAAAGCCTTGAGATTCGTTATTGTTCGATACTAATGAAACTGTTAACAAATCTTTTAAAACCACAGCAGCTGCTCATTTATATTTTTTCCTTTGAAGCTTTTTTTTAATCTTAATTAATTAATAAAAATTGTTAGAGACAAAAATGGGTATGTATGCTTAAAGTTTTTTTTCTTTATCGCCACATCAAAAAAAGATTTCTGAGCAATTTGTAGCAAATTTAAATGTAAATTCAAAGCAAAAAAACTTTTAGGGGAAGTTAAACCACAAACCATGCAGTTTTTTAAATTTTACCATTTTCAAAGTTATAATAAATCAAGAAGCTTATTAAAGTTTTGGTTTCTTCATTTTTACAAAATAAAAAACTGGCATACTTCTTGTGTTTTTTTTAAGAGAAAACAACAACAGCTTTAACTTTGCCTGCAAACTGAAGTTTTTGGTAGAACAGACTTCTGTTGGACTTCTGTTGGAATGGAAGTATTTTCAATTGCACATCTATTTTTTTTATATCGAGTATAAGCACATTAGATCAATTCGTTATACTGAAAAAATTTGCAAGGTTTTTTCAAGTGCTATTTTAGTTTCCATTGTTGTTGATATGATACAATACAATAAAAAGAATGACAGCTTCCATTGCTGCTGTAGATTTTATTTCTATATTTTTTTATTTTGCCATTCTTTATACAGGGTACCTAGCTATCAACCCAATCGCTGTATTGGTAGGCAATTTGAGAAATATTTTGCTAGCAAGGTTCGGTTTCTTTTATTTTGCAATGTTTTTTTAATATTCGTTATATCCAATATAAAATAAATATTGTATTAATAAGGTTGTTAAATTAAAAATTTTAGACATTTGTTTAATCCATAGCTGCCCAAAGTAGTACCAGAGTGCAATACAAATGAATACACATACGCGTATTTCGCTTGGTGGACAGCATTAATTTAATCAAATTTTCGATAAAATGAGATTCGTTATACCAGGATTAGCCTGTTTATCTTTAAAAAATTAAAATGTCTAATAAGTCTTTAAGAGAAGGACATTTATAGGTTATAGGTTTTATTAGAGTCATATAAGTTTCACTTGATAGACTTTAATTTATAATTTTCTTTTAAAAGTTTCATAACTGCATGTAAAATACAACATATTTTAAGTAATTTTTATAATTAAAAGTTCATAAATTAAACATTTTATGCTTTATGAAATTAAATTTATTACCAAACAAAAATTAATCTTTGCATTCACTTTTTGCTTAGTAGTACTGTAAATAAGAAATCTTTAACTTTTAAGGTAAGTGGCAGTGACGTCAAACTCGAATACATAAAAAACACACCTTAAAAATTTGTTAAGGCCGGGTAATAAATCTTAAAGGTATTGAATGTTGAAAGAAATAAAGCGACAATGAGTGAAATATAGAACTTTTGTATATTCACGTACCTGCCCGTTGAAAGAATTATTAACAAATTTAAATCCTTCTATGTATATCTTTTTTAACTTGGCTACATCTATTATAAAAACTTTAAATTCTCTGCTTTCAAAAATTTTTGGCAGTTAAGAAAAAATTTTAATAAAATTTCAAAATTTCAAAATTGCAAAATAACACAAACTAAGAATTATGATTTATAATAAGAGAGAGAAAAAACACACACACACACACACTCATTAACAAAACACAAGGTTTTCTACAATAACTTGTCATCAAAGCCTGCCCGATGACCAGAACTGAATTTAAATATTTTCGAATGGCAATGTTTCACCCAAAAAAGGTCATTAATATGCCCGAGACAATTTTACTAAAACTCTAGCAAACAGGAACAGAATACAAGACTTAAGCAACAAACTTAACGAAGCCAATATGTTTTGGGACAACAACAACACAAGATAAAACAAAAGACTTAAACAGCAAACTTGTTTGCTGCTTTTAAACTCTGTTGTGCTTGGCAATTATTATGCTGGCAATGTTTTCGACTTGTAACGAAGAAACCAACACAAAGAAAAAATATTTTTTCTACACACATTAAATATTTAGTTATTATGCTAATTTTACTGGCATAAGGTATTATTATTAAACATATTTCTTTACTACTGGAAAAATACGCAGGTTGCTGTAGTTTCAATTATTACTGGTATATTATTTTCATCAATACCATGAATATTTTAATGATTTGACCAAATATGTCTATAGAATATGAATTTTTATTGAAAACAAAGTTCATATCTGGCTTTTATTTATACTTTGAGAAAAAAAAGTTTCTTTTTGTAATAATAATTAAAATGAATATTAATATAGTAATCAATAAAAAAAAGAGTAAATTTAAATAGAAATCAATAAAAATTAGACACGTTTAGGCATATTAATATAAAATATTTTTTTAAGGTTTCAAATTTCTTTTTTATAAAATTCTTTCACACCTGCCATGCACAGGTACACTTTGGTATTTAGCTGCTAACAAAAATTACCTTTTCCAATAAAAAAATTTTCAGTAACAAAGTAGTACAGTTTGTAAGATTTAACATAATTTTTCTTTACAAAGTTTCTTTCACCTTTTTTATGAGAGTTTGAAGATTTGAAAGAAAATATCTTTTGTTTTTTTTAATCGTTTCCTTTTTTAAAGGTCATGAGAACATGATTTTTAAAATTGTTTGATGTTTTTCTTTCACTATTTTCTATTGTTTTTACACCTGTAAACATTTTCTTAGCACCCTCAAAGTGTTGCTATAAATTTTAACATTTGATTTATACAATTATAAATTATTTGGGCAAACTAGTTTGTTATACAGAAACTGCAAGATAAGCAAGTGTATAATTTACAAAAATGTTATTGTATAGTTTTTATGTTCATGGGTCAAATAATTAATATAAATTAAGACTTGTGTGGGAAAACATCCTCGTTGTCCTTATAATAGAAAATACAAGCAAAGCAGTACAATCTAGTGATTTTTAAATTTTTTCTTACTGCAAATGACTTGAAAAGAAAATTCTGTAGTTTCAGTAGAGCCAAAGAAATTTCTTATTCAAAAAAAAATAGAAGTTGTGTTGTTGTTTTGAAAAAAAAAATTATGCAAAAATTTTCTAGACCTTTTTAAAATGTATTTGAAATATAAAATTTTGGCATTCAAAACTCGAAATGAGAAATATGTAACAAAGGATATTATTTAGGAAAACTATAGAATTGTTTTTGCAAAATGTTATCTTTTTGGAAGTTATTTTAAATGTTGAGAACAATTAATTTTTTTTATATATATATTTTTAATCCCACAAAGTATATATAGTTTTTCATTGTCTTTGCTTAGTTTGATTCAGAAATTATAAAATTTTAGATGATCAATGATAATCCACTATTTTTACTATCGCTAATCGACTGAAAGCAACATAAAATATTTTTATTTATTTTAAAATTTGTTCGCTTTTAAAAGAAATCTGTAACAATATTTAAAAAAGCAAGAAAACATTTAAATGAAGAGTGCAAAAATGCGTTAAAAAAGTTTATTACATGAGGTAAGTAATGTTGTCATTTTAGTGCTCTGGAGCATGTGATATTCATATATCATTCTTGACCTAGTTTTCAGTTATTTATATTATTGACATGCAAGTGCAAATTCAAGAGAATGTCATGGGGTTAACCCCACTTCCCACCACTGGTCTATACGGGCAATTATATTCTTGCTACACTTCTAGTTAATGAAGGCACTATCCCTGACTGAACTTCATCTATCTCCTTTCCCTTTCTTTTTTCTTGTTGACATGACGCTAATAAGTGAAACTTTTTAAACAATACTTTATAAATATTAAAGTAAAAAAAATAAAATGCTGCATTAAAAAAACCAATAAAAATAATTTTTGAATAAAAGCTAAACTGTTAATACAAATGGCACAAATCCATTACAATTACAGAATAAACTAAAGCTTGACAACAAACTAAACGCTTAATTTAATTATATATTGCAGTTTTTTTATTATTATACACATACTTGGCTTCACCTCTAGTGAATAGAATGTATAGTGTATGTAAATAATCAAAGATTTATTTGAAATTTAAATGAAATGTTGTACTTCTCTAACTCAACATACAAATATGCATTCATACACTTATCGCTACCGTAATATAGAAAGGTCCTAACTCATTATTTTTTTGAAATCGAGATTTTTGTATATTTCGATAGAAGAACATCTAATGTATCGAAAAATGCAAATATCTCGATTTCAAAAAAATAATGAGTATTGGGCTTTCTATATTAAGGTAACGATATATGCTTCATGTATGTATACAAGTATGTCAGGTTGTAAACTTCCAAGAAATAAAATATTCAAATTTAAGCTGAATTTCTAGATGTTAATGGAATTATAAACAAATTGCGGGCAATATAGCATTTTCAATGAAGAAAAAAGTGTTAACAATATAAAATAGCCAATGTGAATATTAAAATATATTTTTTGTTTTAATTAAGAAAGCGTTTTTTTTTTCTTATTTTAATACAAATGACTTGGTTTTGTGTCATATATTATAAAAACTTTATATTGAAGTTTCTGGAACGCAAACGGCATTCGCCAACATAAAAATGAACTTGAGCACTTCCTCACGGAAAAAAATATTGATATAATGTTAGTATCTGAGACTCATTTGACTTCGAGAAGTCTTTTTAAAATTTATGGCTACACTATATATGGTACAAAGGACCCTAGAGGAAGGGCTTGCGGTGGATCAGCAATTCTAATAAAGTCAAGACTCAAGCACTATGTTCTTGATAACATTTGTGAAGAATACCTACAAGCAACAAATATTGGCATTGAAAGTTTTTGTTCAAATTTCGTTATATCATCAATTTACTCCCCTCCCAGATTTTCAATCACTGAGAATCAATATGAGGATTTCTACAAATCTCTTGGACCTTGTTTTGTAGCAGCTGGAGACTACAATGCGAAACATACGTTCTGGGGTTCGCGCCTTGTTACACCCAGAGGTCGAGCATTGTTCAACACTATTTCAAAAATGGGCTTGGATGTCATTTCGAGTGGGGAGCCCACTTATTGGCCTACTGACATACAAAAAATTCCGGATGTTATAGATTTTGGCGTCATAAAAAATATCTCTAGGGATTTAATTCAAGTTCAAGCTTCTCTTGATCTCTCGTCCGATCACTCCCCGACGATCCTCACAATTTGTAGCCCATTAAGAAGTAACTTACCTGACCCATATGAAGATGATCAATCGTGTAAATTGGCTGGGGTTCAAAAAATATCTCAGCAGTCATTGTACGGAAAACATTACGCTTAGAACACCCGATGATATTGAATCGAACATTGCCAATCTCAGCGAGAATATTAAACAGGCTGCTGAACATGCCACTATCTCCCATCCGCAGATTGGGTTTAATAAAATTTATTCTACAGACATTGAACGTCTCGTACGTGAAAAAAGAAGGGCTAGAAGGGAATGGCAACAGCACAGATCACCACAAAATAAAATCAGATTTAAAGAGTGCACTAAACGACTCCAAGAGTTGCTTGCATCTGAAAAAATTGCATCTCTTAAAAATTTTCTGGAGGGTCTTGATGTTACACCGGCGTCTAATTACTCCTTGTGGCGCGCTGCCAGAAAGCTTAAAACACCCGTTGAGTATAAGCCACCTCTACGCACATCTACCGGAGGTTGGGCAAGAAGCGATACTGAAAAAGGTAAAATATTTGCTGAGCACTTAAAATCCGTTTTTACGCCAAATATACTGGTGTTGCTGATTTGCCGAATATAGTCGCTCTACCCCCTCAACACATAAAGTTTAAGACGCGTGATTTACAAAAATTAATTGCCGAACTCAACCCGAAGAAAGCTCCGGGTATTGATGGAATTAGTAATCAGATGCTGATGAACTTGCCTCGTATTGCAATGAGAATCCTGTTATTCATATTTAATGCTATTTTACGACTGGAGTATTATCCACACAACTGGAAACTTGCCAAGGTTAAAATGATTCCAAAGCCGGGCAAAGATATAACAAAGGCTGAGTCATATAGGCCAATAAGTCTACTATCTACAATGTCAAAGCTTTTCGAAAAACTGCTCAAAACAAAATTGTCCCCAATTCTAATTAGTAGTGGGTGCATACCAGACCATCAATTTGGTTTTAGAAGTCAGCATAGCACCATTGAACAAACTCACAGATTAGTTCAATTTATAAGAAGAACTTTTGAGGGAAAAAAGTATTGTTCTGCGCTGTTTATTGACGTTTCCCAGGCATTTGATAAAGTGTGGCATGAAGGCCCAATTTTAAAATTGAAGACTTACTTACCAATAAACATTTTAAATCTTTTGGAAAGTTACATTATTTGCCGTAAGTTCACTGTTGCGGAAGGAGACTTTACAAGTAGGCCTGAAACAATTTCATCTGGTGTGCCACAGGGGAGTATACTGGGACCAGTTTTATATTTAATTTATACTTGTGATATTCCTGTGAGCAGTAGTATCCATACTTCCACATTTGCCGACGATACAGCCTGCCTTAGTATGCATGAAAACCCTGATGAGGCATCCCGCAAACTCCAGGAACACATTAGCCAGATGGAGCTTTGGTTAAACTTATGGAGAATCAAGGTAAATGAACAAAAGTGTGTTCAAGTAACATTTACTTTACGAAGAGATACTTGTTCCCCCATTCGTATTAACAATCAAGTTGTTTCTCAACATTCACATGTGAAATATCTTGGTATACACCTTGATCGACGACTTACATGGAAACACCACATTGATTCTAAGTTAACTCAAATGAAACTTAAACTAACTCAGGTACATTGGCTGATTGGTCGAAATTCAACACTTAGCCTAGACTGTAAACTTTTAATATACAAGTCGCTTTTAAAGCCAATATGGTGCTACGGAATTCAACTATGGGGCACTGCTTCAGCTTCAAATGTAGAGAAAATTCAACGCAGGCAAAATAAAATTTTACGTATGATAACATCGGCTCCATGGTACATCAAAAATTCAAATATACATCGTGATTTGAATATGCCACTAGTGACTGAAGAAATTGCAAAATACGCTGGCAAATATTTAACAAAACTCGAGTCACATCCTAATCCGCTTGCCCGTAATATTTTGAACTTTACTGGACACATCCGCCTAAAAAAGAGGGATACAAGGGCTCTTATTCACAGCACTCCAGATGGGACTTCTTGAAAATACTTTTATTTTTTTCCTTTTGATTATCACTACTTACATATGTATTATATATAACTACTACTAAGCTTATGTCCGACATTGGTCGGGCCTAATTATATTTTTTAGATTTAAGATTTGAATACTTATTGTTAGTTCATATATGAAGATACAATAAATAAAAATCATGCATATAAAAAAAAAAAAAAAAAATATTGAAGTTGGTCAACTTATTATAACTTTTCTACTTCCTTAAACTTTATTTCTTATAACATATTACTTTTGTTAATCATATGCACTATAATTATAATGTTTTTTTTCCTTATGAGAATTTAATTTTGTCAATTTAAAAGGTTGCTTGGGTCCACTAAACTGTTCTAGATAAATAATGGGCTATTACTCAAGGTAGTTTTAATATAAATAGCCGGTTTCAAATTAAACTCAATTTCATGAATAAATTTGTTTTGTATGTCTTATATTTCCGGCAAAGTTTAAAATAATCTTATAAAAAAATTGTTTTGATTTATAAATAGAGTACAAAACAGATTTCCATACAAAACAAACATGTAAATAACAGGAAACTAGTTAAAGTAGAATTATAAAAAATAGTTTATATACATATGTATTTTATTTAAAATTTATATTTTTTTTTTCAAATAACCATAATTAGTTTCTCCTTTTTCCCGCTTTTAACTTTCACAAAATCAACATCTTTTTTTGGAGTTTAAAATTTAATTCATTTCAACTTACTTTTTAAGCTACAATATCCCATATAATCCAAGTAAAAATTAAAATCCAGTTACTTGTTGCTAATGTTGAACTCAACACCATGGAACAAAACTTTCCTTACAATCTTTGCCTAAACTGGTTTCAAGTAATGGATACATTATTTTTTCACTGTTCGTAAAATATTTTTTTTTCAACAATTTTCTTGATTCTTGTCACTTTTCCAAACAATATTTATTTCAAACATACATATATACTTTTTTACTAGCTATGTATATGATTAGGCGCCAATTCGTGATTTATTTTTGTGCTATTATACTGCTTTTTTGTTCAGTTTTAAACACGTTTTATTATAAAAAGATACAAATCTTTAAGCCCGAATTTTCCTTTTTTTTAAGTGGTCTCGTCTTCTTGAACTAAGAACTACAAAATATTACACGTCCACACGACCGTAAGTTTAATATCAAACTAAAAACTTGTTTGTGGAAATCAAACAATCCACCATTTCATATTGAGCGCGTCTTTTTTTTCTTAAGTTTTTCTACTTCTCTTATTTGAAAAACGACGACTGTAGTGCAAACATACACACAAGTGTTTGTTTGTACAATAGTAGTTGGTGTTTGAGTTTAGAAACAAGTATGAGTACAAAAATAAAACATGTTTCTTAAAGCCAACTTAAGAGTCTATATAGTAGAAGCAGGGTGACCAAAGCCATTCTGTTGTAACAGAATAATTTTGAAGAACTTATATCCAGAACTTTGCAAAACTGCAAACAAAATTTCAGCAGTTGCCTTAGTAAAAAACTAGTCTGAAAACTCTTGCACGAGTAGTAATAAAACACAATGGTAACTCTAACAAGTACAGCAACTGATTGCACATGTCACAGATGCACACATTCACACACAGACACACACACACACACACACGCACACGTACTCATGACCACTTCAAGCCCAAGAGTTAACAGCGTTGCCATTAAATTTTTCTTGATTTATTTTATCTTTGTTTATTTTTTAGTAGCCTTCGATATTTTCAAAGCCCATTTTCACTCTTATTTAATAAATATTTTTAAATTGCATATTATTGGCTTAGTCGTCAAATATGCTAAGTGTTTTTTTTTTAATATTTCAGGAGGGACAAAAACCTGTCTAGTTTTATTGAAACCAAATGTGTATGAGGAAAACGAAACTATTAATTTTGTTATTTTAAATTAACACAAAAAAGTTATTTGTTAAGTAAATGCAGGTACAATAGATGCAGATTGTTTTCCACAGGACTTAACACTTGTTTTTTATTTTTTCTAGACCTAGCATATTTGCTTATCACTGCATAACAGCAAGAAAAAACATTTTAATTTTTGGAAATGATGTGTTTTGAGTTACAGCAGCATTCTACATTAAAAACTCAATATGCATAAAAAGTGGACTAAGCATATTTGCCAAATAAGCCAACCATATGTAACTTATTGCATAATTTTCAATGCCAAGTGTTATGTTTTCGTATTAATTCGTTACTACTTGAGAGGTCGTTACAACACAAGAAAAATATTCACAAGAAATTTTCAAAAATACTTTTGCTTAGTAAATATTTCTTACTGTTTCAGTAAATAGTTTGCTTCAATTTTCTTTTAAACGCAAAAAACTGTTTGAAGTGAAAAAATTCTAATTCATACAATTAATATAAAGTAATATTTGTAACAAAATTGTTTAGAGGAGATTTCTATTCCCATATAGATATTTTATACTATACAGAAAAGTTGTATTTGATTTTTAATTTTAGTAAAAGAATTTGTTGAATCACACAATTTGTTTATGAAAAAAATCAGAGTTTTTTCAAGCAAAATATTAAAAAATTTTGAACTTGAATTTACAAATTTCTTTGGAGAACCTGAATTGAACAAATTAATATTTGAGTCAGAAAATTTTGTGTTTGAATTGCAAAATGAGATGTTTCTGTTAAAGTGAAAACTTTTATTTTTCACCAA
This sequence comes from Tachina lurida, assembly GCA_944452675.1. Classification (NCBI taxonomy): domain Eukaryota; kingdom Metazoa; phylum Arthropoda; class Insecta; order Diptera; family Tachinidae; genus Tachina; species Tachina lurida. Next base: position 87,247,712 of record OX101755.1, read on the forward strand.
GATAAAATTTGTATTCTGATTTTAACCAAGCACATTATTGTATACAATTTTATAATTATTAAGAAATTTGTTAATGTATTCTTCGGAAATTTGCATTAAAAATTAATTGAAAAAATATTGAAATAAAAATATATTGGGCCTTATTACGAGTGTTGTATTATGTCTTCTACTACGACGATTTTGTAATAGACTAAAGAACATTGCAAAATGTTTTTTTTTAATCTAATCCAAAATCTTCGCAGTCGTAGTAGAAATACGACACCCGTAATTAGCCCGATTACATATTATAAAACAGATGTTCATAAAAAGTTTTTTACCCCAATTCTCGAAAATTAAGTTTTCATGCTATTTCAAGTTTTTGAGGTCCTAAGAGTCGATTCTGACTATTTTTGCAGATATGTTCGCATGGCTGGAGAACGGTTGAAGGGATCGAAACCAAATTTGATAAACTAGAAAGATGCTGAACCAGGGTTACCGTTCACCCGACTAAAGTCGCAATTTGACCCTTTTTTAGCGGTCTGCGACTTTTTGTGAGACTTTTTTTTGTCACCGACTTTTCCGACTTTTTTTATCTTTATTGCGACTTTTTACCCTTTTTTGTGAAACTTCTCAAAAAACAGTTAATTTGCAGTAAATTAAAAGTTTTTTTTTTCTATATTCTTATGAATTGAACAGGCTTATGTTCGTAACGCTTTTTAAGCCAAATTACATGTGATAATTATTAATGAACAAATAACATCAAAGTTAGTTGTAAATATTCTGACAACAACACATTGATGTTATTGTCAGAACATTGTTCATTAATAATTATCACATGTAATTTGGCTTAAAAAGCGTTACGAACATTAGCCTGTTCAATTCATAAGAATATAAAAACAAAATACAGTTCGAAAAATAATAATTAACTAAAAGTTTTTTGATTATTTTTATCAAAAAAATCGTCAAAATAACGTCGGCAAAATTTAAAATCAATTAACAGATTATTGTTCATTTGGAAACACTTTTACCACTTTTTTGCAACATGCATATCATGTATAAAATGTATTCAAGAAATGTTTCATAAATTTTCAGTAGAACTGCAAAGAATAGTTTTAGCTAAAATCTCCAGGGTACATGAAAACATGTACATACCCAGCAAAAAATTTCAAAAAAGGTAATCGGATTTGGAATGAAGCATTTTTGGTGGAAGCTATTCCTTACTGGATCACCAACTTAATGATTTGAACAAGGCGTGAGACTACAATAATCGATTCTTGAGAAGTACTTACTTATTTTATTTGGCAACTTGTTCACGTAATCTATTTAATCTAAAAAAAATTATTCTCATCATTTAGCAACTTGTATATAATTTTTTTAAATTTTAGGTAATGTGATTTGTAAGCGAGTAATGAAATTTGGCAATCAGAAAAGTAATTCATTATATGGTAATGCGTAATTTTTTGCTGGGTACATATATAAGCATGTATAATGCAACTGCATGTGTTGTGAAATATGACAGAAATGGATTCTGCAATAAAATTTTTGTTTTGTTTCAATTGTTTTTTTGTTTTGTTATGCTTTTTATTAATAAAAAACGTTAAAAGAAGAGATGCAACTTTTATTTTCTCAAACGACTTTTTTGTGCGACTTTATTTTCACAAAACGACCTTTTGTGCGACTTTTCTAAAATTCCTAGCGGTAACCCTGTGCTGAACTCACTTAAGCTCACAAGGACACATCGATTGCCGCCAATTTCACAAAAAACGGGTGATTCGTTCAAGACACACGTTGACGAAAAATTTCGAAGAAATCGTTTTTATTTTAATTATATCAAGCCCACGTCAAATTTATTTTAGATATTCATATCACACTGAAAAAGTGTATCGCATGCCTCAAATTGTAACAAAATTTGTAGCTTAAAAGGAAGTTTAGGGGATGGCAAATCCTTTTCCAGAATTGACAACACTGCCAATAAATAAACAACAGTCGTCTCTTTGTCAAATGACATAAACAAAAACAACATCCGCAACACACGTACAACAACTAAAACATAAAACTTGTATGTTTCACCTGAACTAATACACAGACGTGTTGTATCTGTGTACGAGTATGCACAACTCGGCCCAACTAAAATAAACAAAACAACAAAAAGAAAGAACACCGTAATTACGATACACAGGCAAACATGAGAATAAGAGACCATTCTTTGAAATACAAAAACAAAAAATACTGGTTGATAAACATATAGTAGAGATGTCAGTGTATGTATGGGTTTGATAAGTGGAGGAGTATGTTACAGCCAGTGTTGCCAGAATTTCTAAGGATAAAATCTGCAAAATTCAACAATTTTTCACGAAAAAAATCTGCAAAATCTGCATTTTATTTTTAAAATCTTCAAAAAATCTTCAAAGCAATTTTTTAAACAACTTTTTTTATATTTTATTAAAAAAATTTACATATATATGGATGTACATGTGTAACATATATATTTTTATAGAATGACTATCAAAATATGTTATTAAGAATTACGTACACAAGCGTAATAGCACAAAATAGGTAATATTCATAAATATTATTTGGGGTTACAAAACGTTTAACAAAGAAAAATTTGTTTTGTAAAGCTTTCGTAAACTAAAACTATTTTTTATGAATATGGCAGAATAAGCTTAAAAGCAAAAATCTTTACAAGCTAACATCTTCGATTTTGAATAAATTTTTAATTTCTCATTACTTTATAACAATTAGCTGCCGCACTGGTTGAAGTCTACTGATGAGGAAAAGCCGCCAATTTTCCACACGCAAAGTTTACTTTGCAAAGTCTTGAAGAAAAAATAATATATTCTCTACGATGTTTCCTAAGTCCAAAAATTTTAACTCTCTAAACCATGAGTCGTTCACACATAAAAGAAACAAGAAGTAGTAGCAGTATTAGGAAAAATTTAAAAAAATTGCACTATAATTGGAGTTGAAAAATCTGGGTTTTTAGCCCAAAAATCTTCAAATCTGGATTTCGTGTTTTTGGAGGGTAAAAATCTGCAAAAACCAGATAAATCTCCATTTCTGGCAACCGTGGTTGCAGCTAGAGAACTACAAAAATAATAAAAACGACAAGACCAAGTAGAATTCTAAACAAGGATATTTATTCGTGTATCATGGTGATACTAACAGTTTTTATAAAATTTTTCTTGCTTTATTTTTTGGTTTCTTGTACCTACTGAACAGGTAACAAAAATTAATGATGCCTTGATTTGTTCAGGGAAGATGCAAAATATTGGTACATATGTACATATGTATGTACATCTATGTTCTTATAGATTTTCCTTATAGGTGCATGCATATTATAAGAATGTATGTATTGTTATTATTAGAATGTATTCAGAGTATATACCTATTTTACACAATTGAAATATGAAAAAAAATACCTATTTCAATAACAAACATTTTGAGTATTTGCTTGTTGTTTTTTTTTTTTGTTAAGCAACGTCTATATGGATTTCGTTACTGCTTATGGAACTCACCAGTAGACTTCAACCCAAAAACTTTTTAAATTAGCTAAAAATAAACTTCGTAAGTTTATAGCTACCTAGTAAGACTCTTAATAGGTATGTTATACAAACATAATAAGTTTTAGGGCCTGAAGCAAAAAACTTTTCAACACTAGCATCTTTATTCCATAAGCAGGAACGAAATCCCTATACATATGTACATATATATTCCCACTGCTTAACCAATAAATATTAAAAAAAATATGGTCTCAACGTCGGTATTTCTTAACAAATAAAAATTAAAAAAAAAAATTATAATTTTCTTCCCTTAAGCATTTATTTTATACAAATATACTTTGCGTTAATAGCCAAAATAGCTTAAGCGACATCATTTTCAAACTTTTTTTCTGACCAAAACCGGTTATTGTATTATTAACTAAAAAATTTATTTTTTTTTTAATTAATGATGCAGAATTCATCCTCATATTGTGTAAAAATTTCATACCAATATCTTGTTTACTCAACTCTTGGGAGAAAAATAAAATTTTCTTTTTTCTTCAAGTTGTGTTTAAATTTAAAATTTGAAAGGCGTTTTCTGGTAAGCTGGTTTTTTTAGTTATGACATTCTTTGAGTAAATGAGCGATATGAACCTTTTAAATTTTGTATGTATTCTAAGCACCAAAGTCTTTAAAACTACAGCCTTTACCCTTTCTACATTTACAGGACAAACTCCTGTCAATACATTGAGATAAAAAATATTTTAAATCTTTTTTAAAGGCTTCACTCTACAATTAGGGGTGTAAGATTAACACAAGTATGTAATTATATTCGTTTATATGGATATACAGCTCATACAATAAAAGTTAAATTATTTTCAAAGAGTAAAATTATTTCTTTTTATTCCTACATTTTTAGAACAATTGATAAACTACCAAAAAAAAAATTTTTGGGATTTTTTTTTGATTGTACAATAGTTTTCCTGTTCGGCTGGAGGCTGTTGCAGCGAGCGGTTGATTCATCAATTTTATTTGATTTTTTTAAGTATTTTGATAAAAAAAAATAATAATACACAACATTACAAAAAATAGCTCAATCCATTTAGAAGAATTTAAAGGGAGTTTGTTCTGCCTGATGCTTAAGTCAAAATGAAAAAGTTATTTCTAATCTTGTTGTTGGGGAACAAAGAAAAGTTAAAACGATTGGTATTTTTCTCCCATATAATTATTCATGCAATATTTATAAGATTTATAAGAAGATTTTCTTTAAGTGATGTGAAATTTTTAAGGTTTTCTTATTTCTAATTAAAGAAAGAAAATTGTATAATCTTATTTAGGCTTGACGAGTTCTTTGTAAATTTGTATCTAATGACATTTATTCGTCTGTATATTGAGCCTTATTCTATTACTATTTAAAATATAATAATTTTATAGGTACTTCTCTCAGCTTATTTTACAACTCAATGATTTATTTAAATTTTAAAACATGGGGCATAGTAAAAAAAAATAACGTAATAAGACCATAACTAATCAGCTTAAATGGTTAAGAACTTTTAACCGCAAAATCAAATTCAATAATTTGTATTTTAAAGCTGAAAACAATACCTTTTATGATAAAAATCTCTTGAAAAAAAAGTTTCGTTGGCCTTACACACGTATAAGACAAATAAAAACTGAAAACTAAATACTGGTTTTTTCATTTGGACTTCTGAAACGGATTTGTACCTACTGTCACTATTTATTTATTTAAAAAATTTTTTTATTCAAAGAAATCTGAATCCAAGTCCCAGTTATGTTGTATAGCAGAAATCTATAAGTATGTGTATGTTTATGTATTTACATTTACTATACCTATAAGTTTTTATCTTTTCTTTGAATTTTAATATAATATATTTTTTTACTAACACACTCATACATATGTACATGTATGTATGGATGTACATGTGTAAATATATATATTATATTTTGTGCAAATTTCCAGCCACTCAGTTTGTATTATTGTTTGCATTTTTTTCGCTGTCATTATGATTGTGTATTTATTTGTTCGTTTTTTTCTGTTCTACGCTGTAACGTGAGCAGCTTAAATAAATTAAAATGTCATTTCTTATAAAATAAATATAAATATAAAAAAAAATTAAGCGCGCGTTTGCTTTTTTTTTAGCTTCTTCTTGCTAAGGATTTTGACATAGAAACAAGGTTTTTGAGAAATGTTTGAAGAGATACCAGATAGAGATTAGAGTGAAGTGTAGATCAATGTCGATCTAACCATCAGCAGCGAGCTGAGCTGAGCTTTATCCGGCTTCTTTTGCACATAAATACAGTCACTCCAAAAAGTGAGTGCTCATCCCTGCCTAAAATCTTTACAGTCAATATTTTAAACAAACTTAGTTAAATCTATAAAACTTAAAACTGTCTTTCTGCTTCACTTTAAGTAAACTTTAAATTTATCTAAAGTTCAAATGAAAATATTCCATATACCAATAAATAAAATATAATTTTTACCCTAACTCAATTTCTGAGTGAGTGCTCACTTTATAGTAATATTTTTGAAAAATCTCTTGAACTGTAATCTTGTGATTCGAATGTTATCCGTTGATGTTTCTTGTCACTTGCAGTCCTTTCGGAATGAAATCGTCCAAAATATGGGCCATTTCATATGGAATTTTGAACAATTCTCCTGGAGAGCACATATCAATTCAATTTTTCATTTTACACTTCTTTCCCTAACTTTTCTGTAATCCCACAGATTCTGAATAGGATTTATATCTGGCAATTGGGGGAGGGGGCGAGCTCCCATCCATTTTTTGGGTATTGTATAAAATCCCTGTCCTAGTGTTCGGCGCCGTGTGCATCTGGTGATTCTCCTTAGTAAATAATTTTTTTTTAGCTTATCTTAATTTGAGTTGACTGAGTTGGAGATGGGCCTTCAAAATCCCGATATATTTTTATGGTCCATTATTCCATTATTATTTGACGTTGGACACATGTTATAAGTCGCTCAATGTGCCAAAGCTCAAAATTTAACTTAAAAATCAGAAAATTATAAATTTAAATGCGTTTGAAAGTTAATTTCATATTTGGTCTAATATAATACCTGCACAAAATCAAGGAGATTTTAAATAAAATCTTTATGAAAATCTATAACATTTACACCAATTTTTTTTTTGACATTTATAAAGACTTTTTTAGCCAAAACAAGACCCAATAACTATAAAATTTCCAAAACTACAACCAAACAATTGCAATGTAGCCAATTCACACACCTTTTCAAGCAGACCGTAGCTAATTCAGTCACATTTTATATAAATATTATGTACAGGGTAGTGAAAATAAAATAAAAATATTAGATTTTGTTTAGATTTTCTACAAATCTACTCACGAACTAGATTTTGTTTTGTGTTGGAAATCTAGTACATACAAAGTAGGTAAATTTAGGTTGAAATCTCGTAAGTACTAGATTTTGAGATAATGTATGTATATGTCCTATAAATAAAATAAAAAGATGGTTTAAAATAAAAACAAAATATGGATGGGATAATGCAATGCCGAATTTCATCTTTCAGTGGGTCAATTGCTTGTAATTTGCTCAAGTAAGCCCGATCTTTCCTAGAGAAAATAATCCAGCGGCGTTAACGGCGTTAAATCACAACGAGGCGGCCAATTGACATTGCCAAATAGAGGAATTACGCAACCGAGAAATTTGTCATGCAATAACTGAATTATTTAACCGGCTGTGTAGCTTAAAATGCCGTCTTGCTGTACCCAAAGGTCACTGATGTCGACATTAGCCAATTGTGGCCACAAAAAATCGGCCAGCATGATTTGCTAGTGCAAGGAATTCATGGTGACGGCGTTCAATTTTCCAAAAAATACGGACCAATGATGCCACCTGAAAATAAACCGCTTCATACGGTCACTTTCTTTGAATGTAATAAAATGTTTTAGGAGAAACATATGCGACAATTTTAATTGATTACATTACCGCCTAATTGAAAATGGGGCACAACACTAAAGATGATTTTGTTGAAAAATGTGTTGTTTTCGTTTAGTTTTTCTGATAGTAAATTTTCACAATTAAATTTCTGTGTTCTAAATAAATGTCAACAGCTCAATTCTTCACATTTCATCATTTGACAGACAATTTACTTCCTAACCTCAAATTTATCCACCTCTTTATATGCTTTACTATTATTCCTGATCACGAAAGAGTTTGCATGACTCATTTTAATCACGTAAACAACGCCCATCTCTAATAAAAACATTAAAATATAATTGCATATTTTTTAATTTTTATTTAACGAAGTGAAAATATTGAAGACTATGAGTTGTCTAGGAAGCTATCGAATGCAGAAACGAAATGTATATAGACATTGCTTAACCAATAACAAACAGACATAATACAGTTAACGTCAAATAGGTATACCCTGGTAATTTTTAAATTATATTCAAACCAAAAATATTTTTATCTAGAAGTAGCGAGTATCGAGTGCCGTAACACTTTTCTTGGTTTCAAGTTCAATATTTATATTATAATGTCCTTGAAAGGTGTCAATTGGCATCAGATAATGACGAAAGTATCGTTTTAAGTACTCTTTGAGCAGGTTAAAAATAGAAAACACGCTCATATGCAAACCGAATACGTATAACTATAAATATTCAACAACTATGTTTATGCAAATTTTTTAATTATGCAGCGCAAGCAACAATAACTAAAATTTATAGACTGTGAGAGCATGAGTAGAAAAATACTCTGACTACACATGCGTGTATACAGGGCTATTTTATTTACATACACACATATTAAGCATATTTTCAAACAGCCATACATTTTAAGTACACAATAAAGTCCTGCACAAGACCATTTAGAATAACTTTCAGTACATGAGAGATTTTTCAAATGCATTACTACAGCGAAATATTCTAAAACAAACGCTAAACAACACTGTTGGCATAGTGGAGTATGATGAATAAATATCCCGAGTATCAGCGTATTTTTTTTTTTGTCCGATTCAACATCCATAGCATGAGTATAAACATACTCATATTGAAAGTATGAATGAGAGAGTCAATGCGTTTGACACGTACGAATGTGTTTTTTTTACTTTTAGTTGTAACGTATTTCAGTTTTTCCCAGAAACGAAGTAGAAATCTCCTCGTATGTTGGAATCGGCTTCAATCATAGCTGCTTGAGAGAAAATATGTAAGCGTACAAAATTGCTTGCGCTACAATCTGGACTATACGCAGTTACTAAAATTAAGACTATTTACTTATGTAAATTTTTTTTTTTTTTTGAGTACTCATATTGTCATTATCTGACAACAATATGCAACCACAGTGCCCACCGCTGATATATAAAAATAAAATATATTTTTTATTTATCTTACAGGAGTAAGTGAGTATAAATCTGCAAAAATGATTAGTCAGACGAAAGCTGCTTTCATTCCTAGTTTTTTACTTTGCTTACTAAAATAATCTGTTTAGTTTATTGAATTACATTTTCTCATCATATTTTTTTTATTAAGCTCGCAGTAGCACACAACAATGAAAAAATAAACTCTGCTTTGAAATAAAATGGTTATGCTTCAGTTTCCTCAAAACATCTTCTTAGGCCAGCAGCATAAACGGAAATGCCTCTATGAACCAATCACGCGTAAAATTCATGAGAACCATGCAAAATTTGTAAAAAAAAAATAAAAGAAGAAACAAAACTTGAATGAAACTTAAATCAATAGTTTATACTCGTATGTATGGCTGCGAAGGTAGGCTGAACGTAATAAAAAAATAAATATCTTTAAAATGTTACAAAATTTTATGAATGGACACGTAAAAGACCCGGTTAACATTCGTTTGGTCAGTTTAGGCTTTTAAAGTATTTGTAAAAAAAAATTATTTCAATGTTAAGGATGAGTCATCGCAGCAGCATTTTTAAGTGAATTTGACTTGATCTTTTTTAACGAGTTTTCCCAACTGCATAAACATTTTTTAAAGTATTTATTTTCAATTAGTTATTTCGTAGTATGAATAGTTTATTTTTAATGTCTGTGTTTATTTATTTTTAATAAAAGGTATTTAATATGCCTTTAGAATAATTTATGTAAATAAGTAAAATTGTTTTCCTTAGAAATTTATTTGTAATTTAATAGACACCATATAGACAAGCCATTAGGGAATATTTAAACAAATAAATGTTTATAGAATAATGAAAACTAGTGGGAAAACAGTTTTCTAAGAACTGATTAAAATTCAATAAAAAAAACTTAAGGTTCTTAGAGAAATAAAATTTAAGACTAATATTTATGTGGAACTTGCAACTTGAATTCTTTTTCGTAAATTATAGCTGTAATACCTCTGCGCTGGTAGCCTCATATACATATAGTTTAATAAATTTATTTGCTTTCTAATTTAAATCTAATTTAGTAACTTTTTTCCTTAACATGTGGAATAGGTCATTTACGGTCCCAAGCCCGGCTGAGAAAGGATGAGGGAAGTAGTTGGTGTTCTGAATGGATGAAAAGCCATCAGGGAGTAGGAGGGCCAAGAAAAAAATATTTAACCCTGAAGTAGCAACTACAAAAAAAAGGTTACCTTTGACCTCTAAAATAAAGGTTGTGCTATGGGCTAATAACCTGTACACGGATAAAAAATCTTATTACTGAAACGTCAAACAGTTTATTACCGCGATGACAACATGGAATGTCAGAACTCTCTCCGAAAGATCTAGAATTGAGCAAGTATGTAAAGAATTTGACGCCTTATGTTCCTAAAGTGAACTTTTTATTTTTCTTCGAAAGTTCTTTATATTTAAATTACATTTTTCGACAAGATAAATAAAGGACATATATATATATATATATATATATATATATATATATATATATATATATATATATATATATATATATATATAGGCGCGTAAAGATATGTTCATAACTTTTGCACTTATGGATATTGTATTATCAATCTTTTACAATATAATAGCAAAAATCCAGGCTAAGTGTGGTAAGAAGATAAAAATATAAAAATTTCGAGGTTAGAAGATATTAAATTTTGCACATAGATTTTCTTTTTATTTGCATGTTTTGAAATATGGCCTTTACACCTACACAAAATCTTTAAGAGTTCAACTAAAATCTTTATGAAAATCTAAACCGTTTACACCAAGGTTTCTTGACATTGAGCAAAAATTTTTATTCAAAACTAAACCCACTAACTGAAAATTTTCCAAAACTACAACCAAACAACTGCAATGTAGCCAATTCACACATCTTTTCATATACACAAGCTTACTTTTTTTAAAACAAATTTGAACAAAACCATAATTGCATCACTAATCGCTAATAAATCAGTGAAGATTTAAATATATTTTAAGTTAATTTTCATAAAAATTTAAAATGTATTTAAATACACTTTCATTTGTTCAGTGGTTAATTAAACTTATTATTAAATTACATTGAAAGTATGGTGCACTTTAAAATATCCAAATATTATGAAAAGCATTTAAAAAAAACAGCTGTTCGAGGCAAATAAGAGAAGTATAATAGCAAGAAACTCATTTTATGAAACAAAAACATCCACAAAATGCATTTTTCAATTTATATATCTCATGATACGAGGCTAAGCGATGTATTTTTTATATATTTGCGAAAATTAAATGAAATTCTTCTTAATACGACCACATGATGTTCATTTACATGTCTTCAATAAACGCACACAAGCACAAAACATATGGTATGTTTGTAAAACTTAAACACAGTTTAAATGGACAATGTTGGCTATTTAAGTTTCATTTAATTTTGCGGCGAAATACTAAATTTTGTATTCAAATGGAATTTAAAAATTAAAAGACATACATACATATAATCATTGGCTCATTTATTGGCCCTAAGGTCTACTAGATTTTAAGTAAATTTTGACAAAATCTGGTGACAAAGTAGATTTTGTTTTGTATGGGAAATCTAATAGATTTTGCCCGAAATCTCATAAGCACTAGATTTTACTCAAATGTAAGTGGATTTTAATTGATTTTTTAAGATCTACGATTTTGGTTAGGATCACATATATTATTATTTTTTATTTTTTAGTTCGAAACAATTATTTAGAAAAATATTTTTCAAAAGCAGCAACACTTTGCCACCCTATAACCTTGACATATGACAATGATATAAAATATATTTTTTCTCTCAAAAGAAAAATGGACTTGAAGGGCAACTTTGAGGGGCGGACGCACCCCTTAAATCACAACTTATCGCTATGAAAATGTTTTGTATTTTTTTTACATAAAACTCAACCGATTTGGGGGGTGAGAATATAAGAAATGGAAAAACAAAATAGATAACGGCCACTCTAAGCTACATATCGTTAACTGAAACTCAAAACTACTTAGAGGGAGAGGACCACCAACTAAAGAAAATTGTTTAAGTGATTGAAGTAAAGTTTCCTTATTATCTTAGTTTTCAATTCGGCTGAATATTATAATAAAGGACATGTGTTTCGATGTAATACGTAATAATTAATTATAAATGCAATTTTGAATTTTTTGTTACTTACGTGGTTTAACGTTTCAGCTGGCGAATTGTATGTAAATATGCCTGAACAAAAGCAACCATTTTTTTATGCTTCAATTTGTAATTACTCAAAATTAATAAAAGAAAAAGCTAAACAAAGTGTTAAGGCTGTTAAGCCTTTACACAAAAAAAACCCAAGTTATCGGCTGCAATATTTGATGGTTTCTTAAGAAAACATACATATACTCTGTAAACTTCAAATAAAAAACTTTTTTCTTTTTATAGTTCTATGACTCACCAAAAGATGGAGGTAATTTTTATGCAATAAAGTGACAAGTAAGAGATAATTAATCTTACAAATGTTAAAACCATTATTTCGTTTTCTTTTCTTTGGTTTTACAATTTACAAGCGTAACAGTTTTGACAGGGTCTGCAAGACGAAAAGAAATATAAAAACAAAAAATACAAACATTTATGCTGCTTATGGTTTGGGGTTTACGTCATGGTTGGCTGCTCCAACTGATCGATGAATCGTAACACTTGTTGGTGGGAGTTTTGTGGGAAAAAGGGATTGTAAAGATCACTTAGAGCAGATCAATTTTAAAAATTAATTTAAGAAAATAAACATTTACAAAATTATTTTAAAACTATGGTTTGTCAATTTAAAGTTCTTTTGCCAATTGTCTATTGCAAATGGCAGGGTTTTAATTAATGTGTTATTTTTTTAAGAAGAGGGATAAAATTAAATTGCATAATTTACAGAATTACATATATATACAGCTTTAATTTATTGCAACGTAGTCATAGCCGGAAAAAACTAGTTTTGTAGAAAATTACTTAAAAAATGTCAATAGCACAAGAGTAAAATTTTATGAAGACTTTACATCAGAATTTCAGACATCAAGAGATGATTCTATAAATCCAATATATGAAGTTTTTCCACAACATGGTGAATTGTTTTGCATTATTAACTTCTTAGCACATGTATTGAAATATGACTATGTGGCTATAAAGGAAGTAAATAATTTTTAAATATAATCAGTGCTTGATAATCAATATCAGGCATGTGATGGAAATTGATTCGATTTGAATTTTTTTTTTATAACTAACACAACTCGCTTTCACTTTCTCTGCGAATGCCCAGCTTTGCATCTCTCGAGACACAAAATTTTTAGGCAGTTATCTACTAGATGATCTTTCAGATCTATCTGAGATTGGGTTGAATGACCTTATCAGATATCTCAACGCGACAGGTTGGATCTAGTAACGATGACCGTATCAGAATACTTAGATACGGTTCAAAATAGGTTGACACCGATGAGTGTAGTGGTCCTTTCAAAAATGAATCATCTAGATTCTACTTGAATGCCTGCGTGTAGTAGGCAGCCACGTAAACCAACCAACCAACACAATCCGCGAGGCGATTAGCTTGGCGGGAATCGAACCTAAGACCTCTGAACTGATAGGCTAGCATCGCTACCGCTCAGCCACAGGGACACCCAACTGAAATTGTAAGCTCAAAAATTAGAAAATGGTTATATGTATGTACATATGTATGAGAACAACGTATCGACTTTACATACAAACCAGATAATGGCAGAAGTATCTTTTTAAGTACTCTTTGAATAAATATGAATGCGTATAGAAAATACGCTCATATGCAAACAAACGTATCAATTTTAAACCGAATTAAAATAACTATAAATATCCAACAACTAGGCGTATACACAGTTTTTAAACTAAGCAGCACAAGCTAAAACAATTAAAATCTATAGACTGTATGAGCTACAATCACACGCATGAATTAAAAATACTCTGACTATTAATCGGCTACATATGAGTATATACAGAGCTATTTTATTTACACACATACATATATCGTATTTTAAACAGCCACGCACGCAACACACATTTCCATTCCATTTTATATATACAAATATATGTATAGGGTGGCGAATGATTAATAAATATCTCGGTTATCATGCGTATATTTTTTGTTCGACTATATATCCATAGCCTGAGTATAACCACACTCAGACTTTTTATTTTCAGTTGTAGTGTATTTTAGTTTTTGTCATAAACGAAGTAGTGTTTCTCTTGTGTGTTAGAATTGTCAATAGTCATAGTTGCTTGAGAGAAAATATGTGAATGTGACCATGTTAATAAAATTAAAACTACTCACTTATACATATATACTTATTTTTTGAATACTCATTGTCATTCTCTGATATCAACTTTGTTTCCTTTTTAGTTGAATACAAAAATTTAACTTAATTATTTTTATTTGCTATAAAAAGAAGTTAAAGGCAATAATGCGGAAGTCGGTTGCAGATTGCAGGTTGCCAAAGATGTTTTCGGTGATGGTGAATTAAGAGTCGTCGAATTGCGGTCTGCAGAAGCTAAATTTATTATATTATGCTAGCTAAATTGTTTTCGTTATAAATATTTTATGATTTATTTGATTATGGGAATTATGCATAAGAAAACTCATATGAACAATTAGAATAAAATATAATTTTTATGCAATTAGTTCGATAAATTCTAAATATTAATCGGTTATATAAAAATTATAGAAGAAATTTGTTTTCGTTTATTTGAGTAAAAAAACTAAAATTTAAACTTGAGCTACCTTATTCAGATTATAATAAGTAAAACTTTTTATTCAAATAATAAACTTGACTAGGAACTTTTATTTTAACTATCAAGCTACCGATTAAATCACAAATATTATTCGCTTTCATGCAAAAAAAAAAATATTCGAATAATTTAATAACTTTTAAACTTCATTTAAACACTTGAGCAAACATTTATTAAGTCACAAATATTATTCGGTTTTGCCGGTTAAGAATGGAATTTTTTTTGTTCGAATAATGCATTGGTCACAAAAATTACATTTTCCTTAGAAATTTTAGGTTTTGGTCGCTTATTGGCGACTTAAAAATTTTATTTTTACAAAAAAAAAGTCATTCGAACTTTGAGTCGATTAATCGAATAAACAGCGAATAAAAAATTTTAATCGATTAATAACGAATTTGAAAAAATCGCGGCAAGTTCCATGGACTCTAAAAATTTTATTTATACAAAAAAAAGTCATTCGAACTTTGAGTCGATTAATCGAATAAACAGCGAATAAAAAATTTTAATCGATTAATAACGAATTTGAAAAAATCGCGGCAAGTTCCATGGACTCTATTTATTATATGGTCGCTGGTCACGTTTTAGTTTTGTCATCTTCTACAATTATTTATTTAAACCATTGCGTGAAATATTCAATTTATTTATTTTACCACTTGTTAACAGCACGTGTGCTGTAACAAAATTTAAAAATAATTTTTTTAGTAATGTACCAAAAAAAATTAACACTTAGAACGCATCAGGTAAGTATGAAAATCAAATATAATTTTAAAATCAATGGCATTAGAGGACTTAATAAGTAGAGCATCTTTTTGTTAAAGAAAATTTTAAAGATTATAGAATCTTATTTGAAAACTTTTTAGACATCTCAAACATTGCTACGAGTACAGCGACAGGTAGACAAACATTAAAATCAGATCTACAGTTTGAAAGTATAATGGCCCTTTTCCAAACACGATAATAAAAATTTGTTTAGACGTCTATAGTTACTTATCTGCCTGTCTGTCTCAGAGTCATAAAAGCACCTCAGGTGTTTTTTAATGTAACCGTTTTTTTTTTCTTTCTTTTTTGAAAATTATTTATTGTGTGTTTACTTAAAGAAGAGTTTGTTCATAAAGAACTCGCTCTAGATTTTCCTTTATATTATAGTTTTATTCTATTTTTTTATTTAAGAAATGCAAATAAAAGATAGTATTTTATTTTTTTTATAACTTTTAAGATCTTACAACTTTAAGAAATACAATTTTATTATCTTTGTAATCACAAGTAAACAATGATAAATTTGTTTAATAAAAAAAATGGAGAAAAATTATAACAAAAATAATTGTCCAATTTGTAGTGATTTAAAGTTTAAAAAGTAAGAAAAGATAACAGGGCACTAAAATGTGAAAAGTTTAAAAAAAAAGTTCTATTTAGAGCGAGTAAGAGCAATGTAGTTTTTTTTTATTGTTAAAAAATAATTTGAAACTCTGGCGAGTTGTGGTTTATTGCTTTGTTAAAAAGGCCCTTCATTTTTTTGTATCTAACTTTGTTTTCTTTTACTAATTACTTTCCTGCTACTTGCTTTCACTTTATAATGTATGGCTGCTTAAAGCATAAGTTTTAATCAATTAGACTTTACTTAAATTTATGACTTGTTTCGATATATGAACTTGTTATTGCGCTAAAGCCGTTGCTTTTTAAGAAAAATAAACTCAAAATTACTTCTTTTTCTTAACTTACAATTCTTATTCGTGGACACACGTGCTTGGAATTTAAGTTACTCAATTAAAAAAATTATATTTTACTTGGCACTTGCGTTTATCTACAGTAAAAAAAAAGGTGCCTACAATAAAAATTTAATCTGACGGAAAGTTACGATATTGGATCGCATAAGATTTCAAAATATTTCAATACATTTTACATTGAAATATATTGAAATTTTATTTGGTTTGCTGTGGAATGCCGTAGTTTGCTTCTTGGTTATATTTTGATATGTTGTTTTTTTTTAGGAGAAAATATATCAATCTTTTTATTGGATGATGCAACAGAAAAAGATTTTAGGAATCATAAAATAGAAGAAACTAATTTAAAAGCGATCTTGCTTTGATATGCATAAACAAATTTTTTTAAAAGAGACTTTGAAGATGGAAACATGCATGCAAGTGTGTGTATTACAACAATCAAATGCATACGAAAGTGAAAATGAAAAAATATCATATCAAAAAAATTATGCGCTTTTCGTTGAAATCACTTCAATTTAACGGAAAGCACAAAATTTTTATCGAGAGTGAGTAAACAAGCCCCAATTTTTTAGTATTGTGTTAAATTGACGTCGATGTCGACAACTGGAATAAGGGTGGCTGTTAAATTTGGTACAAGTGAGTTAGCAGGTTTACACTCTAAGCCGACGATATGCAATGATTTTCACAAACCCCTGTGCTTTAAGTCTTATTTTTAAGTCTTCAATTTATTGGATCTAAAGCCATGTAGAATTGATAACACTACTTGTCTTTTTTTTTTACGTAAAAGTGTTGAACTTTAATTTAAAAAAAAAGATATTGCACTATGTACCCCTAATATACAAATAACGAATGAGCACACTTTTAATAATCCTTACAGTCTTGAAATATAAATTAATACTCTGCTCATTAGCCCCAGGAGTTAAAAAGATTGACCATGAAACATAAATCCAGACGTCTGCTATAATTTGACTTGAAATTCAAATACCTGCTGTTAAAAGCAACATTATAAAAATCACAATGACAATAACTTTTGCAGCCAGTCTCGTCAAATCATCTAAAAAGAAATTCATCAATCTTGTCACCGGCTGCTAGACAACTATTCGTCTAGAGGTTAAAGAAAGCCAAAAAGAAAGAGAGATGATGATAATGGTCAGCTATTATAAAAGATAAAAGTGGCAATGAAAATTTTAGTGCTCGTATTCTTTAAGAAAGTAGTCTCAGAAATGTTAAAGAATTTTATAGTTATTTTCATAATTAAAGTTGGTTGTTGAAACTTTTTTTATCAATTGAAGAGATCAAATAATTAAAGATGATCCTCAAAATATTCAAGCGAGTCATTCAAATGAGTCATTTCAATGGATTTTAATTTCAACGCTTGTAATTCAAATTGTCATTTGAAAACTACGGACAGATTTTTTTTCTAAGAACCAAGCGAACGAAATTTCGAAATATTTCAATAGAGTTGATGTACGAGTAGAAATATTTTAAACTTTCGATCGATATCTTATGCCGTAGTTTGTCCTCTGGATAATTTTGTGTGTTTGTACTAAAAATATACAAAAAATAAGGTCTCATATGTACATAAAAATTGTGTTTTAACAAAACATTCTAAACAACATTTTCTTTATTAACTTAACTTACTGGCCTACTGACGTAAGAAAAATTCCAGATGTTATAGATTTTGGCGTCACAAAAAATATCCATAGGGACTTAATTCACGTAGAGGGCTCTGTAGATCTGTCCTCCGATCACTCTCCCACAATAGTTACAATTTTCAACCCACTAAGGAGTGATTTAACTAACTCATATGCGAAAACGATTAACAGGGTCAACTGGCTAGGATTCAAAAAATATATTAGTAGTCACTGCGTAGAAAACATTCAGCTAAGATCACCTGATGATATTGAATTTAATATTGCCAATCTTAACGAATATATTAAACAGGCTGCTGAACATGCCACTACTTCCTATCCGCAGACTGGCTTTAATAGAATTTATTCTACGGAAATTGAACGTCTTGTATGTGAAAAAAGGAGAGCTAGAAGAGAATGGCAACAACACCGATCACCCCTAATTAAAATCAGACTTAAAGAATGTACTAAACGACTCAAAGAGCTGCTATCGTCGGAAAAGACTGCATTACTGGAAAAGTATTTAGAAGGTCTTGATGTAACGTCAACATCTAATTACTCTTTATGGCGCGCTACTAGAAATCTTAAAAGACCCGTTGATCTCAAATCACCATTGCGTACTTCGACTGGAGGCTGGGCAAGAAGCGATAGTGAGAAAGGTAACTTATTTTCTGAGCATTTAAAATCTGTATTCACTCCCAATTCATGTACGGGTGCTGCCGATTTACCGAGTGCAGTCTCTCTACCCCCTCGTCCCTTAAGGTTTAAGATGCGTGAACTACAAAAAATAGTTGCTGAACTCGACCCTAAGAAAGCTCCAGGTATTGATGGCATTAGTAACAAGATGCTGATGAACTTGCCTCATATTGCAATAAGAATTTTGCTATTTATTTTTAATGCCATTTTACGAATGCAGTATTTTCCACATAACTGGAAACTTGCCAAGATTAAAATGATTCCAAAGCCAGGCAAAGATCTTACCAAGGCTGAGTCATATAGGCCTATAAGCTTACTTTCAACAATTTCAAAGCTTTTCGAAAAGCTGCTCATGACTAAATTGTCCACAATTTTAGCTGATACTGGGTGCATCCCGGACCATCAATTTGGCTTTAGAAGTCAGCATAGCACTATTGAGCAAACGCATAGATTGGTTCAAATTATAAGGAGGACTTTTGAAGAAAAGAAGTATTGTTCTGCCCTTTTTATTGATGTTTCTCAGGCATTTGACAAAGTATGGCACAAAGGCCTAGTTTTAAAATTGAAGACATACCTACCAATAAATATACAAAAGCTTTTGGAAAGTTATATTGTTGATAGGACATTTACCGTTGTGGAAGGAGACTTCATGAGTGTACCCGAATCTATATCTTCTGGTGTGCCACAGGGTAGTATTCTGGGGCCAGTCTTGTATCTAATATATACTTGTGATATGCCTGTGAGCAATAACATCCACACTTCTACATTTGCCGATGATACAGCCTGTTTGAGTATTCACAAAAATCCTGATGAGGCATCCCGCAATCTCCAAGCACACATTACCCAGCTTGAAATATGGTTGAACTTATGGAGAATTAAAGTCAATGAACAAAAGTGTGTTCATATAACGTTTACCCTAAGAAAAGATACCTGTTCCCCCATTCGAATCAACAATCAAAATATTCCTCAACACTCTCAAGTCAAATACCTTGGCATACACCTTGATCGAAGGCTTACATGGAAATATCATATTGACTCTAAGTTAACCCAAATGAAACTTAAATTGACTCAAATATATTGGTTAATTGGCAGAAATTCAACACTCAGCCTAGACTGCAAACTTTTGATATACAAGTCGCTTTTGAAGCCAATATGGTGCTATGGAATTCAGCTGTGGGGCACTGCTTCAGCTTCAAATATCGAGATAATCCAACGAAGGCAAAACAAAATTTTACGTTTGATAACATCTGCTCCATGGTACGTTAAAAATTCAAATATTCATCGTGATTTAAATATGCCACTAGTGAGTGAAGAAATTGCAAAATACGCAGGCAAATATTTAACTAAACTCGAGTCACATCCTAATCCGCTTGCCCGTAATATTTTGAGCTTTACTGGACACATCCGCTTAAAAAAAAGGGACACAAGGGCTCTTATACCCAACACTCCAGATGGGACTGCTTAAAAATAATTCTTTTTGATTATCACTACTTATGTATTATTTATAACTATCACTAAGCTTATGTCCGATATTGGTCGGGCCTAATAATTATATTTAGATTTAAGATTTGATTACTTATTGTTAGTTCATTTTTGAAGATACAATAAATAAATATACTATTAAAAAAAAAAAAAAAAAAAAAACTTAACTTAAGCAATATTTTATAATATACAAATATCTGCCTAAAAATTTAGACTAGAGTTTAAAGTGAAATATAAAATGGCCATTATGCAGAATTAATCTTCATATCATTGTGCACAAAATTTCAAACAAATACCTTCTATAGATCAACTATTGACAGAGTAATAAAATTTTCTTTTTCCATTAAGTTGTATGCAAATGAAAAAGTTTAAGCTTGTTTTCTATAAAACTAGCTTCTTTGAGTTATGATGTTGTTGTAGTAAATGAACGATATCATTATTGGTTTGTGAATCATTGTAAATCTCTTTAGCTAAAACTAACTAAAAGTAGTTGTATGTATTTGCTTTATATATGTAAAAACAAGAAATATTATTTACAAAAAGTTTTAGTACTTAAAAAGAAAATTTTAAATTCGTGTACTAAAAAAAATGTTTGTTTCCTGAATTGTTGGTAATAAATTTGTTTATTAAGTAAAAAAAAATTAATGGGCAAGTATAAGTTTATTTGTATAAAAATTAATTATTTTGCTTGAAAAAATTTTAGTACACTAAATTTTTAGTACTAAAAATTGTTTTTATCTGCAAGGCTGTTTTCCAATAATTTATTTTTAATTTCAAAAAGGTTTTTTTGTAACTTTCTCTTTTTTAGTACAAGACAACGAAACCACATTTTTACCTATCTCTTTTTAAGCACAAAAATTATTTTTACAAGTATAAGTACTAATTTTTTTTTATTAATTAAAAAAATTTAATTAGCAAAAATAAACTATTTTGTATAAAAATTAAATTTTGGAAAAAAATTTAGTACACTAAATTTTTAGTACTAGGAATGATTTTTTTTTTGTAGGGCTGATTTCTAATAGTTTATATGTAATTTCACAAAGTTTTTTTAGCTTTTTTGTTTTTTAGTACACAAAACAAGCAAATTTTCAAGCACAAAAATACTTTTCACAATTAAATGAATTTTTCTTTACGTTTTGCTAGTTTTAAAAATTATTTTTTGGCATAAAAAATTTATTCTTAGCATTAAAAAAATGTTTGACAACTAATTATTCTTAGGCGGTAAAGACTTGCAGTACAAAAATGTTGTTCTTAAGTTCTGTACAGACGGTTGTCAAACCACCTTACATTATTGCAAGATCTGGTATAAGATTATATTGATAAAAAAAACTGACAGCACAAGCTTGTATTAAATTTGTCAAAAGGGTTCACAATTTATTCTCAGAGGACTATCTGATAATAACGGCATTGTCAGATGCATAAACTTCATACATCTGACAGTAAAAAAATGTGTGTGACAATTATCTGACAATAATCTGACAATGGCAACGAAATATGTTGGTAGACTTAGAATAGACTGACAATGCTTTTTCTGGAAACGTTGTCAGACAAACATTGCCAGTTCACATGATTGCAAAAAAAAATTATAGCAAATTTTACTGACAATATTGTCAATCGACTCCATGGAGCTTTAGTAAGGAAATTTATTTTTAGTATTAGGCTGCACGATATTGAGAGTTTCTCCTCAGTCCTAAATAAGGTTTTAGCACTTTTTGTTAATTTTATAGCTAATTGTTTTTAATTCTTGAATTCTTTTTAGTACTAATATCGTTTGAGCTCATTCCAAAATTTTTTTCTTGTGCTAAAAACTACTTAGTACATATTACGTTTTAGGTACCAAAACAACTTATCTTCCAGTATCAAAAGTTTTTTGTACTATAGTTTTAATTGAGCGACTGAAGGATTCGAATAGTCATGCATTAAACACATTCAGCACAGCAAGCTACCGACTACCAAATGTCAAGGATAGAATACACATGTTTATATGAGAATGATTATTTTGAAGACAGCAAGGCAACATGGCGACAGGTTGTTGTTTATGCTAATTTTGTCGTTGTACTCCAATTAAACTAATTTCTATTTCTTTGGCTACAATGAGCAATTGCAGTGTTGCCAGTGTAATACAAAATGTTGAATGAATGATATCGCACAATTATTTCATATTATTTACCAGAAACAATATCCAAACATGGATGTAAAGAACAAATTGATTAATTTTTGTACTTTTACGTGAAATAAGTACATTTTAAAAGAAAAATTAATTTTTATAAATGCAAAATATATGAAAGTGGCAACACTGAACTATGTTTTTGTACTTGAATATCAGCTGCAGATGGTGCTGCTGTCGTTTCCAAAATAATTAAGTAGCTGACTACGAGGCGACAAATGCTGCTAGCGGCATATGAAGTCGTGTGTTCGTGTAGCCTGCTGTGGTGAATGTGTTTAATACATCAGTTGCAGATCTCTCTACATGTTTCTTTAGATAACATTAATGACCCACTAGAACCCAAGTGAATCTGTTGTGTATTTTTATTGTAATAAATTTTATATGCTCAGTTTTCTTACCAATTTGTTGATATTTTTTTAATTATTTTTTTTATAGAGTTGAAGGTAATAATTTAAGCCATTCTTTTTTTTCAATATACACATGCATATGGATCTGTGCATATGTGTTGCGTTTCAGTTCTAAAATCTAAACTATTATTTGCACCAGTGATTTTGATTTTAAAGTTTTGTTTATTTTTAATAACTTGCCACAAAGGCAGGCAACAATTAAAACTCATGCACCGTATACAAGTAAAAGAAACAAACTTGTAAAATCCATTTTACAGAATGAGAATGCGTGGGAGATTCTCACACATAAATCTGTTAAAAACAACAAAAGATACATAATTTTTAGTTTTATTAATTTAAACCTTTTCTTACAAACAGAAAAAAATAACAAAAAGAACAACTAACTAGCTTTTTTTTACTAAATGGAAACTAGGAACAAACGATGGAAAGAAAAACTTTGAGAAAAACACAAGGTGTTTTAAATATTAAACTAGAACCTTAGGCATAACTAAAGAAATGAGGGTTTCTATCTCCTAAGACATGTTATTAATAATATTTTAAAATCTAATTTATGCCGTGATAAGTTTGAGAAAATACAGTCATCAAGAAGGTAAAAAGAAGAATAAAAAAAACAATTAACACTAATAAAGGTTGGCAACTTAAAAATAAAAAGCAGTTAGTTCAACAGGGGTTCTAATACGGAACATAACGTACTATGTACATATATTCTTTTGTAATCAGCTTTTTGTTTTCTAATGAGCATTATTATTCATAATGATCATTAAGAGCAACTTTTTTGCTTTTATTACATGTGTAAGTAGTGGGTTTTGTTTTTTTATGTGGAGGCAGCTCTTGAGTGATAAATTAAAAGAAATTGTGATGGCAATTGCTAAGAAACCATAAATATAGTGAATATGTATGTAAGGTTTTTTCTATTTTTCTTTCTTTGTTTGGTATAATTTTCATTTCCATTTTCTTATTGCAACTCCTGGTTACCGGAAAATTAAACTTCAAGTCCTAAAGAAACAAGCAAAAAAAAAAATTAAAAATATGTATATACAAATAAACAAAGCCTGGTTTCAAGCAACTTCTTTTTTATTTAATTCCCTCTACTTTGCAAAATCACTTTTTATATGCAGGCGGGCAATACAAGGCTCAGGGATGGACATTTCAGCTCTACATAAATTTTTCCGTCTAAGACGTAAAAGTAATTTTAAGATTTTGGTTTAAAATTATCATTTTAAGTTAAGAATGTTAAAGATTTTTAATCAGAAATAATTTCTTAATCAGGCTTAAGTTCAGTAATTTCAATTCTTACCGAATGAAATATTTTTATTAATTAATGTGAGTTTCTAAAGAAGATTAGAAAAATTAAACTAGACTTTATTATTTATTCATTCGGTAAGAATTGAAATTACTAAACTTAAGCCTGATTAAGTAATTATTTCTGATTAAAATTCACTACAGTTCAATTAAAATCTAAAAAATTTTAAAGATTTTCATGGAATTTTTACCAAAATATCATAATCAGCCCAATCATAAATATTCTAATGAAATTTGTTTCTCGCCGAAAGTGTTTTTTTTTCAGAGTAAGTTCCTCCTATTACAAGGGCAATTATGAATAAAATTCCGCGAAAAACTTTTCCCGGGGAACAATTCCAACTAATAGCAAGTAAATAAGAAAACAAAAAATTTTAATTTGAAAAGGGAGTAATTTCTCGCGGAATTTTATTAATAATTGCCCTTTATAAGTTCCGTGGGAAATTTTCGCAGTCACGTGGTTTGCTTAGTGACGTAAATTTTTTTCAAAAATTAAGGACCTACTTTTGTAAAACGCAACGCTTAGCGTTGACAAATTTTACATGTATTTTGTTTTTGTAATTTACAATTTTCCCATACGAAATTTGTGAACGCTAAGCGTTGTGTTTTACAAAATTAGGTCCTAACTTTATTTAATATATTTTCAGAAACACGTTGAAAAGAATTATCAAAATTTTTCATACAATTTTATTTCCCTCCAAAAGGAAAAAATCCTATTGTGAATCTCCCGGGAAATTTTTCCCCTATCAGTCTTCAGTAAATGTAAAAAAGGGAAGAAAATTTGTAAAGCTTAAAAACGACTTGAGGAAATACAAATTTTGGGTTCCAAATGAGAAGCGTCTAAGGTTGTGTTTTCAAATATTCTAGCTGGAGTGGAAAAAGTTCTTTAAAATACCATCGTACCATACAAAAGATTAATTCGTTTGTATTATTTCGAGGTCACGTCTGCAATGAGAGCAAATACTTGTTTATTTGATATCGTACATTAATTTTTTTTTATTGACGTTTAGATTAGATTATTGGGCCTTATTACGGTTCTCGAATTTTTAGTTTCGACTTCAACTTGCTGTATAACATTTTTCTTTAATCTGGTACAAACACTCGAAGTCGAATAGAAAAATTCGAGAACCGTAATAAGCCCCATTATATTATTATTATTATTCAATCTTATTCCAGTTGTCGATATCGACGTCACTTTAACGCAATACCAAAAAACTGGGGCTTGTTTAATCGTTCTCGAGATTAATTTTGTGCTACTCATAATATTTTTCCGTTCCCTAAGGTATAGGAAATAGCATAAACCTGCCAACAAGGGTCAGTTGTTTTCGACAACGGGTAAACAAGCCCCAATTTTTTTGGTATTGTGTTAAAGTTACGTCGATGACGACAATTGGAATAAGGATGATTATTTTTATATAATAAAGAATTAATATTTTTTATTCCAATATTTCGCTTGCACGTTGGTACATTTTCGTTATTAATGCCCGTAATTTCTACACACAGATAATTTACCTAAGCTTTTTACCTACGAGGATGCCTTGTAAAATTTGACTTACACGATAGATATCTTTACACTAATAGATATCTATGGGTAGAAATTACGGGCATAAATACTAATATGAAAAACAGTAAAAAGTATTTGAATAAAATATTTAAAAAAGGCGGGATACAAAAAAAAAACGGTTGTCAATGTATATATCGGGGAGCTAGTTTTTTTTTACTAAAATCGATTAGTTACGATCGCAAATGATCGATTTTGGTACAAAAAAATTAAGATCGAAAATTATGTCGCTTTACCTTTTTTTTTTGGCGGTTATGACACAATATAAAACATTTCAAATTTATCAGTTGTCCACCTCTGCTTCAACTCTTATTTCAAACAATATTTCTCTAAAGTTACTCTCTGTTTAAACTGAACTCTTTGTTGTATTCATTTGCCTTGTTGTTGTAGATTTATTTCGTTCTTATCTCTATTAACGTTTTTCTTCAGGTTTTGCTTTACGTTTGGTATTCGTGTCGTCATTGTTTCACTTACAAACATGGTCCGCTTCAAGTTTGGTGGCAAAGAAAAGCAACAAGTCCCAACTACAAGATATATTTATATGTGTGTACGTTTAAACTTAAAGTACAGTCTCGTTTATCCATAAAAGTCATCGGAGTAGAGTCTTCGCCGCTGTAGTGGTTCTGCTGGTTTTTTGGTCTTTTCGTTAATTGTGACTTCAGCAGCAGCTGGAGGAGCAGCAGCAAGTCAACAAAAACTTTCAGGCATCATGTTGCTGGTTTTTGTGTTTTCTTTTTATTGAAAGAGATCATGAGTACACAGAGTTGCCTGCTTTACTTGAGTAGAAGATACTTACAAGTATTAAGATTTAAATGAACTTAATGACGTTCGAAATGATAATGCAGTTAATTAAATATAACTGCTATGTATAATAAGACGTTATTAATACATGGCAACACATGTACATACATACATACATATATACATATGTACATATGTATGTATAACAAATCTTATCAAGAAAAATAAAAATAAATTTATAATTGTTTAAATACTCGTAGGTACCTATTATCTAAAAATTTTCTAATAAATTTTAGGGTTCTTTACATACATTAGAGCTTTATTAAAAAAAACTGGCTAATATGTACATACATATGTATGTATTCATATGAATGTAAATCATTTAAAAATAATACTTAAAGACTAAAAATATTTAAAATTTTTTGTGATGGTTACTATGGTTTTAAAAAACATAGCATAGATAAGAACCTTTTATTTTCGAGCATTGTTTCGAATACAACTAAAATTAGTTGTAATACAGAATACCAAAAAAAAAACAGTTAAGTTGTTTTAAAGTTAAGTTGTTACAATTACAACTAAACTTAGTTGAGTTGTAAACCGTAATAGGGGCATTAAAAAAATTATTTATATATTCATTATTACCTGCAGTTAACGTTATGATGAACAGTTTGTACACAAACTATTGCTACACACTGTATACATAACACTGGCCAGTTACGTTGGTAATAACGAACATAATGCACATATGACATTAATGAACTTAGCAAAAAAAAAATATCCAAATTACGAGTATAAGAATATTTTTATGTAAAGTACTCGTACTAGAATATTGCAACAATAATACTGATACTTATACACGATCAGTATAAGAGGAAGAAATTTTACAAAAGAAAGATATGTAATTCAAGTTGAAGACATCATAGCGAGGAGAACCTTTAAAGCAAGTGGCTATTTTCGTAAAGTATTTAAATATTCACTGTCATTAACGGCCTGCCCCACGATGTCACGAGAAATCGTTCGATCGACAACTTGTATTGCAAACAACAACAAATTTTCTAAAGTTATTGTTGTTTGCAATACAAGTTGTCGATCGAACGATGTCTGGTGACATCGTGGGCCAGGCCGTAAGTGATTTTTTAGTCACGAGAATGAAAGATCTTCTTGGAGTAAACGTAGTCAAAGAGTCATTTAATGAGACTATCTATCTTATACCAAATGCTCTAGTGGTTATCTAGTTAGGAAAAGGGGAAAGTAGAAAAATAATAGAACCTAATATTGTATAAATTATCTTATAACTGCTTAGTGATTTACTGGCCATGAAAACGGACGTAAGAAGCAGTAGTTATTATTAATAACGAGAACGTCCATGTGAGTGGTTTTCTAGTCATGAAGGCGGACACAAGTAGTTATTTGTATCCCACTCACGTGAGCGAGTTACTTGTCGCAAGAAGCGAAAAATATTTATATAATTAAGTTCATTTCTCCTGTGTACCCATATGGGCGACTTCTGAGTTACACAGTCGACGTGAGTGGAATAGTTTCGACCTAGGATATTCCGATGCCAGCAGCAAGGAATAAAAGGGCAGAGTACCGGCAGCGAACAGAAAAGGGGTCTAATGATTTAAGGAAGGTATTCTGGAGCAAGTGTGAACTTTGTAGTATTTGCATTAAATATTGTACATTAGAAAATAAGAAGTAGAATTAAAAATAAATTAGTAAATCAATAGAAATCCAGTTACAGTTGTTGCTCTTGTGGATACCTACACTGCGATTCACTAACTTTTTTAACGATAATAGCATCGTTAAAATAATTATAACGAAAAGTTATCGCATTTGCTATTCATTAACATTTTTAACGATATTCGCTGTAGGTTAATGTCAGCTGTGTCGTTATTTAAGTGACAATGATTTATGTGCTGTTAATTTTATATACAAAAAATCAACAGAAAATATCAGCTGCGTACTATCGTTAAAAGGAAGCTACAGAATCAGACAATTGTTAATGTAAGCGACAAAATGTATAGACAAAATTACGATTGTCGGATCGTTCAAAGTTGCTGAATCGCACTACTGGTATTTTAAAGGCTGAGTATAAACCCGTAGAAATAAGTATTTACAACACATTCGTCTATGTTCTGGCTTCCTTATTGTTCTCACAAATTTCCTTCAATTCATTACAAAATCAAGCATAAGTTGTAAAAAAAAAATTATATTCTTTTGAACTGACGGGGCCCCAGTATTGATTGGAAAAGGCAACAGACGAGTAAAAATAATCAGAGATAAGAATGCAGGCTTAATCACCCGTATTGCGTATGTCGAGTCGAACATTCGTCTACGAGAATTTTGTCATAGAAAAAAAGATTTATAAAAGGTTTGTTTAATCAAATACAAAATTGTCGTAGTCGAATATTCGACTTGACATGCGCAATACGGGTGAATATCTTATTAATGTACAATTCACCAGGCGGCCATTTGTGAAAAACTTGGTACTATTCTAAAAGATATAATGGAAAGTTTGATTAAATTGATAGATTTTATGATGCCTCGTTCTGCTCTTCAGCAAATACAGTTCAAGGTGTTTCTATTTGAATATGATTGAACGTATTTTGACTTAGGGGCTAGGTAAAGGTAAATTTCTTGAATGTTTCTGACAAATAAAACAAGAAGTAACCTCTTTTTTGTAAGACTTGGACCCACAGGAAGCCAGGAAGCAAGGAAGCACCTGGAGTTAAGAATAAATAAATCATAACAGCTAGGATGCTGTGGCTTTCCTAAAATACATTCTGAAATTTTTAAATGTGCTCAATATCGAGTTACAAGGAAATGAGATATTAATAAGTGATGTAATACCAAGTGTGTCTGCCTTCATCTGCAATAAAATGTCTTTTTCAAAGACATCGAGAAGTTATGAATTTATTTATTTTCCAACAATGCTTTCAGTCAGAAGTTTTTAAAGTTTGTATCAGGTGTTGGTAAGGAGTTTGCTTTAAGATTTTAGGTTTCTGCGGAGAGAGGGAAGCTGTCTCAATTTCTTAAATCACCTTATGAAATTCGACTGACGTAACTGCAAATCCTTTACTCCAATTGGAGATAACTGACTTGCAAGAAGATATTTCCTTGCAATTGTTTAAAACTTCATCCACTGAAGAATTTTGGTGTAAATATCTTACAGAAAAATATGAAAATTTACAAAAACTAACTTCGAAAAAGCACTTCAACATTATCCGGACTATACTTAAAATTATTTGTCGACCGTTTTCCAGTGCACGCGGGGTCTCAAGCTTTATTTACACAGAAAAAAATATTCCAAAAATATTTTCAAAAACCTGTATTGTTGAATATGAAAAATGGATTCACACATTAATTATCAAAAAAGGTCATCACAGAAAATTTAAAATAATTTTTCAGTGATTCAACGATTTTCGTATTCAAATATCAAAATCCTTTTTTTTTTGTGGAGTTTTCCATCAGAACAGAAAACTCAATTCCAGTAATATGGATGCTTTCTTAGTATATCTTTTATCAATAACAATCACATTTCCACATAATTTAGTAATTTTTAATTCAAATCCTTATCAAAATCTGTACTGTTTATACCAAGTTTTATTTCACATTTAACAAGATTTATTATGCAAAACAAAAACCATTAACTGAACATTTGCCTAAACTAAATCAATTCCATTGCAATTTAGCTAATTCACAAACCTTTTTGAGTAGCGAAGCTTTTATGTTTAGTACAATTTTTTAGTTCTACTAGATTTTGAGTAGATTTCCACAGAATCTAGTGACGAAGTAGATGTATACAAAATCTACATGATTTTGCCTGAAATCTGATAAGGGTGCCCTGTGGCTGAGTGGTAGCGATGCTAGGCTCTCAGTCCAGAGGTCGTGGGTTCGATTCCCACCATAGACCCTGGGTGTTTTTCCGCAGACAAGCTAATTGCTTTGCGGGTTGTGTTTGTTCTTTAAAAAAATATCCTTTTTTCTATAAGCACTAAATTTTGCTCAAATGTAAGCGTACTTTAAACTCTTCCCCCCATATTCATAAAATTTCAAATGTATTGGAAATTTATTTAATTTCAAATTTTTCATACAAAATTTTCCTAAAATGAATTTTAAATTCATTTTATTTTTTTATGAATATGGGGCTTCATATTTTTCTTCGACAAAAATGAATAATGGTACATATAATTCATATTTTATGGGCATATCGTTTCTAATTATGTGGCAATCACTGTGAATATAAATAAAAATAATAATCTTATTATATATAATACAAAAACACGTTTATTTGTTATGGGTGAACTCTTCAATGCCCCAACAGATTTTCGCCTTCCACCCCACAAAATAATGTAAAAGACCGGTACGTGTTTTTATATATATTCTACCCCGGTAAATGCTATGCCCCTTTCAGAAATAGTGATAGTAACTCAAGAACTACTGCACCGATGTTGACAAAACTTTATATACATGCTCTATGGGGTGTAAGTCGTGTTTCTGTGTAGTTTGAAGTTCGTCCGGGAGATGGCCCAATATTTAGTTTTTTTTTTGTTTTTGCACCGTAACTCAAGAACTACTACTCCGATTTCGACCAAACTTTATATACATGCTCTATGGGCTGTGAGGAGCGTTTCTGTGTAGTTTGAAGTTCGTCCGGGAGATGACGCAATATTTAGTTTATTCGTGGGCAAAATCCAATTTTCATATTGTACCACCAATGCCATATACAACACTATTGTTTGCTTAGGGCCAGCAACGCGGACCGGGGTCAGCTAGTGACATATATATTTATACACAACACGGATTCCAACCGCTCCTACTACATAAAATTCACTAACTGACTTCGTAATTGTTGCGTATTTAACTCATATGACATTGATGTATTAAACTAATGAAGTAAATACATACATACATACATATGTGCATATATATAAGCTGAAAAAAAATTAACTAAAAGTGCAAGTTTATTTGCATTTTAAATAATTTTTTTTTAATAAAAATGAAGCAAGTTTTATTTTCTTTTGTTTTTTCTTAAAAAAGAGATAAGAAAGAATTTTTAAAAATACTACTAACTAAGCATTAATTTCAATAAATAAAAATTATAAGCATTTGATTTATTTATTCTGAATGCAATAATAAAAATTACTTTTCCACCAACATCGCAAACAAATTTTCACACATTAAAAATGTTGCTCCCTTTGTTAATTGTTCTAGTAAATTAAACATATTTCAAAAATGCAACAACTAACTATTTGAAAAACTAAAACAACAACAACTTATTTAACTACATACATATAGTTCTATTACAATAAAATGTTAGCGATTGTAATGAGCAGAAAAAATTGCGTGATTTTCTCATAAAACAAAGACGAAAAAAAATATATATTTTAATCATTTTCCTTCGGTGTCCAAAACACATGAGCTGGCTTTTCATAAGGTGCACCACCGCATGTATTTATTTGTTTGTTAACTTATACTCGTAGTATTTTATTCAGGTGAGTAAGAATTTATGGTGTTTGTTTTTTTTTGCTTTTACACTTTTTCCAACATGTGCGTGCTGTTTTAGATTTGAAAATTTAATTGTTCAATATGTCAGTATGAGTTTTAGTTTTTCAAAATTTCCCACACCCAGCATATATGTATATACATACGGACATATATAAATAAAATGAATTAAAGAGATCCCTAGTTTTCTTTTCTTTTGAATAACAATTTCCTTGAGAGTCACAGAGAGAAGACATTTATATGTTTGTATTGAATTGATGGAATTTTAAAGGGCCCAGTTTTCGAAGGCATTGAACAATTTAAAAGGTTTGTTGTTTAAGTCTTTTGTTTTGTCTTGGGTTTTTCTGAACATAAATATGTATGTATTGATAAATTTATTGCTTTTGCTTGTGTTTGGTTCTTCTGACTGATTTCTTTTAAATATCAAAATACGTAAATATAAATCAATGGTTTTTTTTAGTGGTTGCAAAGTCTTTTTTTTTTTTTTTTTTTGCTATTTCAGTCAGCATTTCTAGTCACGTTTTGTTATTGTTTGACTTGTTTTTGACTTGGGGTTGGTGTTGCTCTTCATTTAGTTTATTTGAAAATAAAATAATTTTAATTTAATTGTTTTTTATATTTAACCTTTTAGAAAAATTGGAATTGCTTCGTTGGTATTTTGGTTTCGTAAGAATATTTTATTGGATTTATGATAATAATATTTTCTAATTATTAAGAAACCCCTTTATATTTAAGCTATGTCATTCTTTTCATGAATTATTTTATTTTTATTTTTTCGATAAAGTTATAGCACTGCATTAATTGCACTCTTAAATAAATTTGATGAAGTTTTGAATAATATAATTTTGACGAAACTGGCTTCATTAATCCAACGAAGCGTGACGTTGGTTGAATTTTAACGAATTTTTTATTAGATTAATGTCGAATTTCATAGAATTTAGGTCGAAAATTCTTTCAGTGTATGTAAGGTATTAATATTAAAGTAACTAAATTTTACTATACTTAAATTAAAAATAAGTATCAATATAGGACTCCCATCGACTCTAAAAAATTCAAAAATCTTGAAAACAACTTGTTTTATAATATTATTATAGAAAAACAATAATATTTAGCTAATGTAAAAATATTTTGCATACATTTTGAGTTATTCGTATGCAAAGTGTCAAAAGCGTTTTTCTTTTTACCAACCTTTTTTTAATAGAAGCATTAGCAATTGATTTTTTCTTTCTAAAATTTGTCTGAGGTTAGGTTAGATTAGGAAGGGTGGTGCTATACCGCACTTCCACTCGGAGACCCAATTGGATCCATTGTGATTCGTTTCTGTTGACCAAGTAATATTTACCCCCTCCATTTGTTGCCAGAAGTGACCCTATTATCCTTCATTTAGCCACCGAATTCCCATGATGAAGCCCCTGATGTCCTCTAGTTTATACTTGCCGATATCAGTAATGCTTTCATGGAAACGTCTGCTCAGCCATCTAAGCCTATGACGTTGCAGCTTCGGGCAACGGTTGAATGGTTTGTGGTTCCTTTTCATCCCCACACATCCTACAAAAATCTGGAGTGCCAGTTTCCCAAATGCTGGTTCTTGCGCTGGCCGAGCAGTGACCTCTCAACGCGCCTATCAAGATTCGCATTGCCTTCCTATTCATGTCCAGTAGCAGTTTGGATCTTCCTAAGTCACGTTTTGGCCACATACCCTCAAGATTCTACAATCCTCTCTACTCCGCCATGAACTGTTGGTCCTGCTTTCCAATTACTGAGCTCCCTATAGTAATGACCTATCGGTAAATTAACCGATCTGTCCTTCATTTCCTTATCTAATGCCGACCCTATTTTTGCCAGCTAATCGGCAATTTTATTTCCCTCAACACTGATGTGGAACCATACATACTCTGACACTATATTTATCCATAAGCAAGTTGAGGGCTTTCCTATAGTCACTAACAAGTTTCGATTTGATATTGTGTCCCTTCAAAGCTTTTAGCTCTGCCTGGCTGTCGACGTACACCTTCACCTTCAGTTACATTCCTGACCACCAGTTCCGTGGCCCTGAGGATCGCCAAATTCGGCAGTCTGAAAGAACTGTCTGAGATCTAAGCTCACAAGCAATCAAAAAGGAGTGTATGCTATTGCAAATAAGTGTAAATTTTTTCTATGCGAAACAGCATATGTATTTCAATGTCACGTGCGACATTGAAAAAAAAATTTTTTTATCAGTTCGCAAATATTGTCAAATATTCAGTACAACCAGAGATATTTAATACAATTAAAACTAAAGAAAAATGCTGAAATATTTTAAGATTTGTGATCGTGGTAACTATAGGCCTTATCGTGGTTGGCGTTTTCCGACTCCAAATTCGACTATTTGCAGTTTATTAAAGAGAAGAAGCTACTGTTTTTAAATCTAGTACAAAACTTCTGACTTTTGCCCCAAAATCGCCAATCACAATGAGGGGTTATATAAAATTGGTCACGTGCGACATTGTAAGTGTTAAATTAAACAATTATTTTTTATTTAAGAAAATGTAAAATAATCTTAAATTATTTGAATTTATATAAGCAAAAACGGCGAACAAAAAATAGAGACAAAATTAAAGGAATATGATATATGATTACAAAACTATTAATTAAAAAACATTAAAGACTACTAAAGGCTAGGAAAAAGTACAAAGAGTTGGCTGAAGGAAAAAATTAAATGATTCCAGAGAAAAACAGGAAAGACTTTATATGTAAAAAAACAAATTCGGCACTAGCTCATAATTTATAATTTACTAGCTGAGCGCGGCAAACTTTGTCTTACCACTTGAATGCATACACAAAAATTCATTCAAATGGATCCAGTCGTTTAATTGCAATATAGATAAATGAATCTAAATCATCCAGAGCACCACATAAACTCAAAAAATTAATTCAAATCGGTCCAGCCGCTTAGGAGGAGTTCAGTGACATACACACGTATAGTAGAATTATATATATGTGACCCGGTCTATGAGAAGGTGGCTTATGACTCAAAACAAAATTTCGAGAAATCAGCTGTTAAAGATAAACAATGCATCGGTAGTTGTTCTCCTTCGTTCTGTTTTTTTTTTTAGTCATAAGCCACCTTTTCATAGACCGGGTCACATACAAAGAAGATATGTATATTACAGTTTATTGAAACTCTTTACTTATTATATATAAATTTTATTTAAGCTTGAGTTATTTTATAAAAAAATAACTAATTTATTTATTTATAGGAATAATGTTTCCTGGATAAACTACATAAAAATGCAGCGAAGTACCGATAAATAAATAAATTTATCTATTTTTGAAAGATAAAATGTATATATAATTTTCTATTTTTTTAACGTCACGTGCAACATGTCACGTGCGACTGTAGTTAAAATTTAATGGAAAACAAATATGTCATAAATCATTTTAAAGTGAGATCGAGATCATTTTGCAGAGACATCAGTGCACAACATTCTAAAATTAGTCACATTAAAATATTGCTTCAGGTATAACTGAAAATTTTTCAGAATCAAATTGAATTTTTTTTTTTAATCAAACTTATCACCAATTATATAGCTGATTTAAAGCTAGAAATTACGCTTATTGACAAAATAAAAATCCATTTTATTTTATTTTAAGTGTATGCAATGGTCACGTTCGACATCATGGTAATGGTCATAGGTATGTATGTAGTTGTAGTAAGTGATTTTTACTCCCCTTTGATTTATCCCATAATTAACATGATTGAAAAGAGAATATCACATGCGACATGTCACATGCAACTGTTATTACAATTTAGTAAAATCGAAATCATTTTAAAGAAACATTAGTGCACAACATTCTAAAATGAATCACATTAAAATATAACTTCAGGTTTCGTTGAAATAAGCGTTTCCATCGTTGGTGGTAAAAACAACTTCAGTTTTTGTCATATAGGAATGCCTTGACTATTTTGCAATTATCTTGAAAAAGAAAAGTTTTTAAAAATCGAACTTAGCATTAGTTATAGTCCTGATTTGGAGCTATAAGTTATGCTTATTATAAATTAAAAGTCCGTTTTATTTTGACTTTTTCAACTTAAATGTATGTATACGATAGTCACGTTCGACATAATGGAAATTATAATATGTACATTAATTGTAAAAGCAGTAACTACTAATTTTACTTTCCGTTAGATTTTTAACATAAGTAACATGATGGAAAAGAAAATGTCACGTGCGACATGCCACGCGTAACTGTTACTAAAATTGATTTGAAAAAAATATATGCATGTAAATGATCCTTGGGTAAAATTCAAATCATTTAGAAGCCACATCAGTGAACAACATTCTAAATTTAGTCACATTAAAATATTGGTTCAGGTTACGCTGAAATTAACGTTTTAATATTTGTCCGTAAAACCAACTTCAGTTCTTGTCACATGCAAATGCCTTTGGGTTTTGTAGTTATCTTCAAAACAAAAAATTCTTCAAAATCAAAATTAGCATCAATTATAGTGGCTAATTTAAGGTTATAACTAACGCTTATTGACAAAATAAAAATCCGTTTTATTTTCACTATTTTCACTTTAAATGTATGTATGTATATGGAAATGATCATAGGTACATACATATATTGTAGTTGCTTGATCTTTCCCTTTACCATAACTAAAAATTACTTGTAATCTACTCTAGCATGTGCTTACCCATATCCTCAAACTACAATTGCTTCCACCTACTTGAAAACGTGCAAATGCCGTTGCATTACACACACATGTATCTAAAATTTAACAACTCTATACAACCACCATCTCCCATACAAAAGAGTTTCCTTGAATTGCTATAGATAAAATTTCGAATTTTCCCAAAATATTAACAAAAATTAAAAGAGTTTCCCTTTAAATTTGCATACAGAACCATTTGAATATTATGGGTTTGCTTTACAAAAGGATGTTAGGTTTCTAGGAAGTATGAAATGATAATTATTCAAATTTGCCGGTAATGCTTAGTGAGTACTTGCACTAAAATTTTTTGTATTTTAATTTAAACTCTAACTTACGTAATAAGTTTTAGCCGTGTAATTATAGGGTTAGTGCGAGTAATTTTTAAAAGCATGAATAATGTATGTTATTTTGTTTGTTTTGTAAAACTAAACATGATATTGTTAATTGTATATTCAGGATAGTTTAATTTGAGCAAAATTAATGACTTTGAAGAAAATAAATACAATTTTTGAAGTAATATAATTTTCCAAAAAGCATGTTATGTGACAAAATTCATTGTATTGCGGTACACAACTAACAAAAAAAATTTAAAGACTCTGTCTGGCACAAGAGAGCAAAAAAACTGTATTTGAATGTTAAAGGTTTTACGTCGGAATTCATTATAAAAGAATTTTTGAATTGTTAAAAAGAAGTTAACAAATTAAATATGAAGATTTAAAATGCAGAAACAAAATGGTTTTTGACATGCTTAACCAACAACAATCATGAATTCTTTATTTGTGCTACTTAATTAGGATAAAGCTCGTATTTAGAGAAAGCACACACACATGTAATAATTTCTGGCAAGCACCAGCAGATGTACCTCGGTATTTTCATTATATAATTTTTGCTTAAAAATGGATTTATATAAACCTAAGCACGCTTAATGATCCATACTTACGATTAGTTAAATCGCCATTAAATATTTTCTAATTATTTGACTTGAGAAAAAAAAGAAAATAAAATATATGTAAGGGGTATCGATAAAATTTTAAACACATGCTAAGTTATATAAATCATATAACCTGGTCGAAATTCCAAAAAAATTTAAAAATTCACAAATCTCACATCACT
The DNA here is from genome assembly GCA_944452675.1 of Tachina lurida. Lineage (NCBI taxonomy): Eukaryota > Metazoa > Arthropoda > Insecta > Diptera > Tachinidae > Tachina > Tachina lurida. Next base: position 87,285,334 of record OX101755.1, read on the forward strand.
AGGATTTATAATTACTTCGAGGTAAAATAGCTATTAAAAATCCCAACATATGTATATCTTTGATAAAACTTTCTCCTAACAGTATGCTTCAATATTTGTGGCTTAACAATAAAATCCACTTTTCGCTTTGACAATGCATTTTGTTTACCAAACTGATTTATTTAACACAGCGAAGTTGTATGAGCGCAAGAAAAGTAGGCAACAAATTTTGTTTTTGCATATTTTAAAGTATTTTCAAGTGTTGCATGCCTTGGCCCAAACAAAATCGTTGTGGATTGTATGTATATATGGTGAGTAGGGTGGCACTTACCTTTAAAGCGCAGAATATACAGTCTTGGCCACTGCAGACATGTTGATTTAGGGAACGAAAAGAGCGACGAAAGGCATCCAAATGCCACAGGACCTGGAAAAAAAAGAAATAGGAATATTATTAGGAATAAAAGCTAAGGAACAATGGAAAAATGTTTAATATATCGTCGTGTGGTTACTAGTTTGCCGCACAGTATATGAAGAATACATTAACCCTTATTCCAGTTGTCGACATCGACGTCACTTTAACACAATACCAAAAAATTGGGGTTTGTTTGCTCGCTCGCAGGAATAATTTTGTGCTATTGTCAATCTATTTCCGTTCTCTAAGGTCTAGAAAATAGCATAAACCTGTCAACAGGAGTCAATTGTTTTCGACAACGGGTACACAAGTATCAATTTTTTGGTATTGTGTTAAAGTGACTTCGATGTCGATAACTGGAATAAGGGCGATTATTACTGCGGCAAACCAATAACCACCCGACTAGCAATTGCAAATACATATTCTGAAAAAAAAGTGCTTAAGTTGATTTAGGCTAAAATAAAGAGAAATACGTCACTATAATTTCTCATATTAAAACAAACCAAATGCGAAATTTCAGTTTGTTATAGTGATTTTGAAAGAAGTTACAGCAAAAATACTTTTTGCTTATTTTATTTTGGAATTATAACTTGACTTCCTTTTTAATATTAATAAAGCCTTAATCATAAAAAATACATTTGGTTTATACGAGGTTTATAAAACAGTTTTTCATACAAAATGTATACCATTTATTTATAATTATAATAAAGTAACATGTTTTAAAAAAATTAAAATAGATAAAAAAATACTTTAAACTTAAAAACACACTACCGAAAAAATGGTAAATAGAACTTCTTCAGTTTTCTCTTGTTAGCTAAAATATTTTGCATTTCTGATATATACAGTGTACGATTTATAAACGACAGATTTGTGCAATAAACTCTTATTTTAATTTTTAGACTTTTATACTTTTTGTGTCTTGAATGCCTAAAACAATTTCTGCAAACTTAACTTCCAATGCAAAAAATCGTCCATTCAGTAAGACATTAGTTTCGAATGTGGAAATCGCACGTTTTTATATTGTGCGCTGTGTGGTGTGTAAAGTAGAGTCTTATATTTCTGGAAATTCTGACAAACTTCTACAAAAAAAAATTTTAAGAAGTCTGACTTAGAAATAAAAATGTTGGTAGAAAATATTTGTAAGTCGTTACAAAAGTATTTGATGCATTTTAAGTGCAGCAAACGATTGACTTTGACTTCTTTTTTTAATGGAATTTAATTTTTATTACGGAAATTTTAGATGAAATCATCACAGAACCTTTTCATCAAGTTCTGCAAAAACATTTTCGAATTGATTCTACAATGTATAGTTTCCAAAAGGTCCACAAAGCGAAGACAACCACGCAAATTTATGGATTTTGTGGAATATGGCGATTTCTGTGTTTTGCATCTTATGTTCTACACAGTTGATTGTTCTTCGAATCGAGGTAGTGGAATTAAATATTAATGGATTACAAGTGGAAGAAGATATTTGTATCCTATGGACTATGTTTTAGTTGTGTGCACTCTATAGACATGTCGTCTTGAAACTCTACCACACAAGCCCAACTCAAACTGGTATTTTGTATTGGGTTTAAAAAAAGGCGGCCATGTTGTTTTAACACACACATACACATACACAAATGTTGCTAGTGTTGGCAACATAATAAGAAAACACGTATTAACATTTTTCCAAAGAAACTCAAGAGTATGACAAATCAAAAAGACAAACTGAAAAGATCTCGTATAGCGAACTACAAAATATTAAAAGAAAAAAAATTTAACAAACACTCTGCTTTGGTGGCCTCAGATACATGAAGAAGGCAAAAAACTGGTTTCATGCCAATACTACAAGCAACTGGAAATCGTGTATTGTTCGTTCGTATATTTCTAGTGGTTTCAGGCCAAAAGCACAAATTGTAGTTTGAAGAAAGATTACGAGGCGAATGTCTTCTCTGTGTACTTATTTTAAATTGAATTTTGTTAACAGTCAAACAAGCAACGGACTTTGTTTGAAATTATAAGGCAACGATTTTAAGCCACGTTCAGAGAAAGACAGATCGAGCTGGCCAAAATGGATTTAAAGTCAATGTGTATTTTTTGTTTGTTTTTTTACGATTTTGCTTTCAACTTTTTTGTTTTAGTGTTTCTTTTTTTAATGCTATTTTTATGTTAAAGGTTTTTGCTACGGTCTTACAGTGTGAGGCATTATTTTAAAATGCCTTTAAAATAATAAGACTTAAGCAAAACAAGGGCCTTTTAAATTTTATATTTTTCCTTACTCAAAGGCCTTTATAAAATATTAAAAATATATTTTTTCATTTACCTTATCTTTAAATCTTTTGATTATATGTATGTACAAAATAAGGCCCCAAGATTTTTTTGTTTATCTATTTTCGTTAAATATTTTTTACGTGCCTTTTCTTTAGCATTGCATTCTATGTTTCAGGTCATGTTGAGTTGTTTGACTCAAATCAAAGTTTCTTTTTGTGGTTTTTCTGGTTTAACTTTTTAAGCGCTTGCATCTACTCAAGAAGTCTTGGTTATGTTTTTTTTCTAATCTTTTTTTATGTCTATTTGGTTTCAAATATGTATTTGTTTAGCAAATGTTAGTGTTCCTTAATTCAGCTGTGCATTTTTGGATTTTCTTTTATTTCCCGTATTTCGTAGCAAAATATTTACAAGATTTAAATACCATTTTAGCACCTTTAGGTGTTAGAAAAAAAATAATTTTAAAATACTTTAAATCTTACAAAATATATTTTATGTAGCCAACTAGTTTTTTTTTCATAATACACTTAATTAGCTTGTACGCTTTTTTTTTGTACATTTCACTTCTTGTTTAACGAAAGTTAAAGGCTTTTTATTGCAGCTATATCTTGGGTAACGTAAGGTTTTTGTTGTCAAAATGATAAGACTACTACAGCCATATTAGAAAACTAGTTTCTGATATGTTGTTACTTTAATATATAAAAAGAGTTAGTTTTTGAACATTTTATAGCCAATCATAAAATACAACAAAAGACTCAAGAAACAAACCTTTTTTCAAAATGCTTATAAAAAATTTTAACAAAGTTAATCATTTCTCATTTCAGCTCGTTTAATATGTGAAACTAGCTAAGTGTTAAGAAAATTTTGAAAGTCCACTAAGAAAACTAATCAAAAAAAAAAAAGATATGAGCTAAAAATAAAGTTGAACAGTTTGCGATTTGTGATTTATTACATTTTACCCTTGTATTACATTTTAAAAATTCGTTTGTTTTCACAGAGTAGAAATTCTGAGTTCTTAATGCAAAAAATTTTAAATGCCATTTTGTAGCACAAACTAACTTTAATAGGTCATTTACGCATACATAAAATCTAGCAGATTTTAACTAAAATCTTAATGAAAATCTATACAGTTTACACCAAGTTTTTTATGACATTTATAAAGATTTCGCACCCAAAACAAAAACCATTAACAAAAATGTTCCTAAGCTACAAACAGACAACTGCAGTATAGCTAATTCACACACCCTTGTAAGTACATCGATTAATTTTTTAGTACATTTTTGAAAAAACATGGTTGCATCACTCTAGTAACGTAGTAGATTTTGTTTTATATGGGAAATCTACTCGAAATCTAGTAGATTTTGCTCAAATGTAAATAACATAAAATAAAAATTATTCAATCTATTTTTTGTAGTTTGAAAATATTTTTTATTATTTTTTGAAATTCTTTAAAAGAAGTGAAAGGTCTATTTCCTTATTAATTTACATATTATACGATAACTTTCCATAAAATTGTTGCGATATTAAATAACGAAAATTGTAACAAGATCTTTTAGTGTAGCAATTATGCAAGCGATGTCTAGTAGAGCAGTTGCACTAGTATTGTGTTTTTTCTCTTGTTAAATGTAAAGCAATGCAATAAAATTTAATAAAAGCTAAAAATAAGAAACAAGACACAATTATTTTGTACATGCGTTACTTTAACATCAACTACTTTAAAACAAAGAAAAAATTACAATCAAAGCTCTTGTTTTTCTCGTGTATTGTGTAGGAGTTGCTGCTTTTCTCTACTTGCAGAAAGTGCTCCAATTGTATTCTTTAATGATAATGTTTCTAGTTTGATGTAAATAAAACACTGAAGAATAATACGATTAAGTTAGAATTACTTATTACTTCTCGCTGTAATTTATGGAAATAAATTTTATTTGACTTTATTCCAGCATATCAAATGTAGAGAGATAATTTCTTAATTTTTATACATGTGGCATAAATTTTTCTTAATTTAAATAATTAGTCAACAATATTTGCCAATTGTCCCAATTTTTATTGTTAAGTCTATATTTTATTCTCCACATTGTGACCAGGTGGAAAAACGTCAGCCAACAAAAAAAAAAATCAATTGTACTTTTTTTACTATTTAATTTTCAAAGTTGCTGACCATTTGTGGTTTTATGCATTTGATAAACACGCTTGTGAGCCGATCTAGTTTTGTTTTTGGGCAAAACAGGCTGCCAAAAATATAAAGAAAACTTGTTGGAATTTTAGAAATATATATACAGATGTATAAAGCGACATACATACATACTTGTTAACAAACATATACATACATATGTACCTACAAATTAGTGAAAATCAATATAAAATTTTATTTTCAAGCTCCAAATAGTATGAAAAATGTTCACATATTTTTTTTAATTAAATTCCCATCTAATAACTTCTATTGTAATGGCTTAAATATGCAAAATAGTGTGTCATTAATGTCTTTTATTTTAACTAGCTCTATTTATTGTTTGTTTATTTTGTGTGATGTGACAGACATCAATATTTTTTTAATGACTTTAGTTCTGGGGCAGCTTTTGTCTCTTTGAGTAAAGTAATGTCTCAGAAACTGTATGAGAAATTCAAAAATAAATTTTTTGCTAGTTTATTGAAGTCTTTTAATAAACAACTAAGCAAACTAAATAAGTTACACACACAATAATTTGCTTTTTAGCTATTGGCATATAAGTTTCTTGCTTGAGTCTTATGATTTGAATAAAGGATCAATTTCCTTTAAATCACAACCATTTTAATTTAAATTTTTTTTATATTTTTTCAATTAAAAAAAATATTACAATAGATAACATTAAAAATAATACGGCACATAGACGATAATTTTAATAAAAACAAATAAAATTATGTAGTTTGAACTAAAAAAATCTTTTAGTACAATTAAGTTCAAAGAAATAGAATTTTTGAAAGTTGTTGCTACAATTTGAAAATTCTCAATACTGCCTGCCCCTGATACGAAACATTCTAGCAAATGAAAAAAAAAATATAAACAAATATGTATAATCAGCAAACAGCTGTTTACGTTTACGGCGAAAAAACAAAATTCAATTGGTTTCTATGGTTATAATTATAGCTATGGCGTTATGGCAAGTCACCTATAATCAAATACAGTGTTGCCCATAAAGTTGGTTAGAAGAGGTATTTTGTGTGGTTATAGTATAATTATATTGACGATTATAAAAAATCAGATTTAAGCTTTTGGTGGGAATCGAACCCTTGAACTGTAGACTGATAGACTATTATACATTGCTTTGATCTAAAACTTTTTTTTCGTACTTTTTAGCAATAAAACTATAATAAAATATATTTCACATCATGCACATTTATGAAGCAGAAATATATATTGTTTTAGAGCAATTAAAACAATATTAAATAACAATATTTGTGTAAAATTTAAGCTTCGTAATTCGATCACTTTATGAAATTATTTTCACTCATTATCAAAACAATATTATTAAATCTCTTTCAATCTGAAATTCGTTTATTTCCCTTTTTATGAAGTTTTTTTCTTTCTTTTGCTTGGCAAAAAAAAAACATTATTTATGATGCACATGAGTGATTTTTAAGTGATTTTTTTTTCTTCTTCAGTCTACTTAAATTTGAGCCAACTCTTAGATTGCAGATTGTCTTTGTTTTAAAGTCTGGTTTAATTTTTTGTTTGGTTTTTAACAGTTGGCCATTGTTGCAAACTTGTCGTCAAAGTTTGCAGTTATTTATTTTTTTTTATTTTTGCTTTTTTAATTGTTTTTCTTGGCTTTTCTTTGCTTGTATTTTAATTTTTCTCTGAGTTGGTGTGGAGTCAAGTCACTGATAAATGATTGTTTGTTGGTATGAAAAATAAAAGGTGGGAAATTGTAATGAGATCAGATATTGATAGTGGAAATAATTGTTTTAAGTGAAAAAGTGTAAGCGAAAACTGAGGCTAATAGCTCGACAGGGATTTGAATTCTCCAACAATTTTGTAACTAGTGTAAAGCTTTCCGTTTATTATAAAACTCTTTTTCACATAAAGAAACTATTTTTGCTTAAAAAAATTGTATTAATGCTATTAACTAAATTAGTATTGAATTAAAAAGGTGTTAAGTTTTATTTAATGCATTTTATTGCAAAAGGCTGCAATTCACATGTTTATTATTAAATATTTTGTTTCACATAAATAACACTGTGCAACAATATTGCATTTTTTTTTAATTTGGCAGGGAAAACAGCAATTTCTTACTATAAGCAAACGATTTTTTTTTTTTAAGTTAATGTATTTAAAAATTTTGGGTTGAAGTGGATGAGTTCACTAAACAAATTACGCCACTCGATATCTAACGAAATTATAAAATATGTGGAAATGCTTTAATTTTCTCTCTGTTTAATTATGAAACATAAATAGCTTTTTAATAATGAGACCTTCGACCCACGAATAGACATTCGAAAATTTTATTTCTCAATAAAAATTTTGTGGAAACAAGCTACATTTTTATTTATTCATAATTTCTTTTAAGGCGTCAAGCTAGTAGCTATTGTTTATTATTATCAAAGATATATTTTTATGTTATTATTATCAGTTGCTTAATCTCTTTAATTTAGGCCTTAATATGCATCTTTAACTACACATCAACACCTTTTATGATTAATATTATAATTTAGTGTTGGTTTTAATTACTGATTGTTAAAATTTTTTAAAAGCTGTGCTTAGCGTGGGGTTAAAATATATTAATGCGAACGGCACACGCACTTCCGGCCGAAAATCTTGCCGGCAGCCGGCTTTCAGCATTAAAAAATAAAAATTAAGATATACCCGAAAGCTCATTAGATAGCTATGAGCCTTTATTTTCTCTCTGGGGAAAAATATGATTTATTAAACTATATTCCCTTCAATCACACAAAATTTTCTCTCAATAACAATTAAAGCATGTAAAATGATTCAAACTACAAAACAAATAAAACCACAAAAACTAATAAATCAACTAAAACCGCTGCTGAATGTAAAAGCTTAAGCACACACAAAAAAAATCATAATATTATATAAAAGCAGTAACTTCCCCAAAATGGAAATAAAATAATAATAAATGCCTGCAACTGTTTTATTGTCTGTAACGGAAGGTTAGTGAATATTAAGTTAAAAAAAATTTAATTGGGCGGTAAACTTTATGCTTAAAGCAGGCAAATGCGCCACATGTCCGAACCTTAATTGTCAAATACTTTTAACCCTAAAATTAAAATTGAATTTAAATAAACAAAAAGTTGTTAAAAGAAAATCGCTGGTCTCTTGTTATCAATTACATGAAATACTCGTAATCAACTAAGAAGCACGTGTTTTAGAAATCCTTTTATTATCACCAATTTTACTAAAATAACAAGACATTTTAGATTTTGTCATCCGCTCTTAGTTTTAAATTCATGTAAATAAATTTTTATTTCTTGTAACTCTTTGATATCTTACCGCCAAAGGAAGTTTTTGTAATGTTCTTTCAACAACAAATTGTTTATTTTTAACAAGCATTTGTTAGGACTAATTGTGGGCTTGAGTTGTTGTTACAACGCTTGTTACAAAACCGGATATAAGATTAATATATTCTCATATTAATGAAGATAGTTCCTTGTTGTTTAGTGTTTCAGTTTCTTAATAAAATTCTAAGCATGCATTCAGTCGTCAATCAATGTTTCGAAACTATAAATACAGAGAAGTATAAAAAAATTCATTATTGTGTTTTTAAAAACACATCATGCAAATCACATCTACATTAAAATTGCTAATTCAAGGATTACTCATCCTTGTTTTATAACCAACAGACTGAAATTGAAAACTTTAGGAGGCTTTTCCTTAAAACAAAACAATGCCATTAAAAAGTTCGCGATAAGTTTTGAACAGAAAAACAGTAAAATAAATAAATTTTTTATAAAAAAAAACCATGTTTCCAGTAATTTTTGTTTCTAAATATGCAAAGCTATCGAAAACTTTTCTATGGAATTGTAAAGTTGTTGTTAAACTTTCATGAAGAAAATTTAAGTTATCGTTTATTTTTCTATAGAAAAATAAAATTGTGGGTACATTTTCCACAGAAAAGCTAAGCTATCGATAAATTTACTACAGAAAGGTAGAGTTATCGATAACTTTTCTAGAGAAAGGCAACATTTTATTAAGCGTTACTACAGAAAAGCAATAAAGGATAGATTTTCTTGATCACTTTTTAACAGAAAAGCAGTAAAATCAATAAACTTTCTCTAGAAAAATACAGAAAAATGAAAAGTTATCGAAAATTATTTTATAGAAATGCAAATTTATCGTTAAATTTTTCTATTGAAATCCAAATTTATCGTTAAACTTTTCTATAGAAAGTTTCTAAAGAAGTTATCGATAAATGTTCTATAAAAAGAGAGTTATCGGTAATTTGTCTACAAACTACCGGTTTGTTTTTCTATATCAAAGCAAAGTTTTCGATAAATTTTCTACAGAAACGTAAAGTTATCGATAGTTTTTGCATATAAAAGCAAATTTATCGATTATATTTCTATATAAAAGCAAAGTTATCCATAACTTTTTTATAGAAAAGCAAAGCTATCGATAGCTTTTATATAAAAAAGGTATATAATCGGTAATATTTATATTATTATTATAAATAAACGATAGTTCTTTTTATAGAAGAACAAAGTTATCGGCAGTTATTCCATAGAACAGCAAAAGTAACAATAAGGAAAAGGGAACTAATCGGTAATATTTCTATTATTATTATTATAAATTATTTATAATTTATTATAGAGGAGCAAAGTTATCGACATTTTTTAAATAGAAAAGCAAATTTGCCGATAACTTTTCTGTTAACAAGGAAAGGTTTCTATTATTATTTTTAAGTATCGATAAGTTTTAATAGAAAATCAAAGTTATCGATAACTTTTCTATAAACAAGGAATATAATCCATAATTTTTCTATGATTATTATAAATTATCTATCATTTTCAAAAGAAACGTAAAGTTACTGGCAATATTTCTATAGAAAAGCAAAGCTACCGATAACTTCTCTATAAAATAATATATTATATTTCTAATATTACGAGTATTATAAATTATAGAAAATTTTTTATAGAAGAGCAAATCTTTCGACAGTTTTCCAATAGAAAAGCGAAGCTATCGATAACGGTTTTATAGAAAAGCAAAGCTAACGATAACTTTTCTTTAAACAAGGAAAGTAATCGGTAATGTTTCTATTATAATAATAATAATAATAATAATAATAATAATAATAATAATAATAATAATTATCGATAATTTTTATGGTCTGTCCCACGATTTCACCAGAAATCGTTCGATCGGCAACTTGTATTGCAAACAACAATAACATTAGAAAATTCGTTGTTGTTTTCAATATAAGTATTCGGTCAAACAATTTCTGGTGAAATCGTGGGACAGGCCTTTAATAGAAAATAAAAGTTATCGAAAATTTTTATATAAAAAAGGAAAATAATCGGTAATATTTCTATTATTATTATAAATTATTGACAATTTTTTACAGAAGAACAAATTTATCGACAGTTTTTCATAGAAAATTGAAGTTATCGATAACAATTTTGTAGAAAAGCAAAGTTGTCGATAACTTTTCTTTAAATAAGAAGAGTAATCGATAATGTTTCTGTGATTATTATAAATTATCGATAATTATAAGAATATAAAATCAAAGTTATCGATAATTTTTCTATAAGCAAAGAATTTAAGCGGTATTTTTTCTATTATTATTATAAATTATCGAAAATTTTTAACAGAAAAGCAAAGTCATAGACAGTTTTTCCACAGAAAAGGAAATCTATCAATAACTTTTCTATATAAAAGCAAAGTTATCGATAACTTTTTTTATAGAAAAGCAAAGATACCGATAACTTTTCATAAGCATGGAGTTAAATCGGTAATTTTTCTATTATTATTATGTGTATATTATGAATAATTTTTTATAGAAGAGCAAAGCTATTTCCATAGAAAAGCAAAGGTAATTGTAGTTTTTTTTTAGAAAAGCAAAGTATGTCATTATTATTTAAGGCAAGAAAAGTTACGGATAATTTTTCTATTTAAAAGCAAAATTATCGAAAACCTATTCATAGAAAATCAAAGTCATCGATAACTTTTCCATTCCAAAGAAAATAAAATGATAATTTAAAACACATAATAAGGTAGAATAAAAATATTACAATTTATAAGTAAAATCATTACTTTTCTATAGTCTACGATAAACTTAGGGTTTGTGTTTCATAAAAAAACAGAGTTTTTTCTTAGACACAAATAAATCGATTACCATTTGGCAAAGTAATCGAAGAGTTTTGTGCAAAAAGAAAACTTTTTGAAAAGAAAAGTTATCGAAAACTTTTCTGCCAAAAAGTAGTATAAAGTATGATTAATCGGTAAGTTTGCTGCAGGAAAGCAATGTTATCTTTTTTATCTTCTGCAAGAAGAAAAAGTTGTGGATAGGCTTTTCACAGAAAAGAAACATTACAGATAGGTTTTGTAAAGAAAGGAAAGTTAAATAAATATGAGTTTTCTGAAAAAAAAAACGAAGCTATTGATATCCTTTCCTAAAAAAAGTAAAGTTATCAATATTTTTCGAAATTAAACCAAAGTTATGGACATAGTTTTCATGAAAACCTAAGGTTATCAATTTTTTGTTCCATAGTAAATAAAAGATTTTATCGTAAGCGATATGTTATCGAAATTTTACTTTTTTATTAAAATTAAAATTTTATGAGCCTATCCATATTTTAGAATTATCAAAATGTCAAAATTGTTGATAACTGTAAAATTGTATCGTAAGCGGCAATTTACTTACAAAAACATATTTGAATATTTTCGAAAAAACCTTCTCCTGAAAAATGTAATTTTTGTTGCTTACGATTTAATCGAAAATAAGGCTCTATATGTTTTATTATTATAGAAATTATATACTGGAATGCATGAAATTTAAGTTTTAACAAACTTTGATGATTTTATTGTTCAAATGATGTCAAATTATTATTTTATTCCCCCAATTTCTGGCAACGCTGTCCACAACTACAAATAATCTTCCTTATGCTGAATAAAATTTCCTTCGGACTATTTCCCTGTTCGCAAAATGGTCATCGTAAACTTTGTTCACGTGAACTTATGGCAACTTCGAAATATATTCCCTGTATCATGAATGATTTTTTCATGGGAATTTATTTATTCGCCATTTTAATAGTATTTGTTCGCTTTAATTTGATAAGGCGAAAATGTTAGAGTAAAAAAAATCAACTAAGATCCACAGAAAACAAATATGTATGTATCTCTATACTACTTTGATGAAGGGTATATAAGATTCGGCACAGCCGAATATACCACTTTTACTTGTTATTTTTTTATTATTGAGATTTTCGATTTCAATCGCAGATACAAAGTATCTGAGTGGAAATACGTTTATACGTTGCGTTGCAATATGTCTAGTGTGATCGATACCTGTCGTTTAGGATTTAAGTTTTATTAATTTTTTTCCTCTTTTTGGATTTTGTTTTTTCTTAATTTTAATGTTAAACAATAACTGGCCATTAAAGGCTCAACATTTGAGGCTGCCAATATTTTAAAAAAGGAAACCACATTAATGTTTTTTTTTTTGCTGCTTTTGCTTTTTGCTCAATGTTTTGTTATTGTTCTTGCTTACATATATATATATATATATATATTTCCCCCCTAAAACAGAAGGAAGTGTAAACAAAAGGAAATTTATGTATGGAAAGACAGTTGGTGTTGAAGTTTAAAGTATTTAATAAAGAAACAGATGTTTGCATACAAATTTGGATGCGCCAGTAAACTTATAAGAAATAAACTATTGTATTGTATTGTACTTCAAGCAAAAATTTTAATTCATTTAATTTTATACATACAAACATATATTTCTTAATTATTTTCTCCTAGTAGTAGACTCATTCCAATTCTGTTTTCTTATTACTGTGATTTAATTTTAAATGACTTTTGCTCTTTTTGTTTAAATAATTTACAAAAAAAAAAAAATATATATATATATATGAAGGTTTTTGTTTCTGTCAATAAATGACTCTCCTTCTACAAATTATCACTAGAATCGCAACAGTTTTCAAACAATTAACTACAAAGCTTTCGCAGTTGGCTTTAATAATTAACTTTCTGTTAATAGAAATTAAAACATTATCATTCTTGGAATATTTTGTACGAAGCCCTTTGAAATCAAGTGCGCGCATAAGAAGCAAAGAAATCTATTCAATCTTCATTAAAGTGAACACAATCGTATGCCGCATTTAATATAAATTTAAACATGTTTTGTTGCCCTCAAACAAACTCCAAAAGAATTGGCAGCAAAAGAAACCTGGCAACGTAATTTTTTATTTTATTTTTAAGCCCAGCTACACACTTGACTGTCTGTCTGCACGTTCGTCCGTCCGTCCGTCCGTCCGTTCAGCTATTTGTCTGTCCTTTCAAGCGAACGTGTTCTAATATTGAAATTATGTATATACATATGTAAATATAATTTTATGTTCTTTATGGCTAAAATTTTGTGTAAAGGCCTGTTAGAATAAAATGGCAATTGCTTTCAAAATTAAAGACATGCTTAAAATTGTTATTGTTGTTGTCAGTTATTTTCTTTTTCAAGTTCTTAACCTGTCGCAGTCGAAAGTCCACACAGCAAAACAAGTAAAGAAGATTTCACGTGCTGCATATTCAAAAAAAAAACAAGAAACAAGAAAAAAAAGAAATTTTTTTCTACTTAGAAGAGAAAGAAACTAAGTGACTTGAAATCGAATTTAAAATACAAAACGACAGAAAAATAGTGTGTAAAATGAACCACGAAGAACTAATTATTAAAAAAAAAGTCAATTATGAATATTTTAAAGCATAAAAGAAAAACTTTTACAAATAGAAAAAAGGTTAATTTATTTTTATAAAGAAACTAAAGTAAACGATTACTTTTCTCAAGTAATCGCAATCGATTAATATCATATGTAAATGTCAAGTAAGGTAATCGATTAATATCGTATATAAATGTAATTTTTTCTTCATATACACAATTTGTTGCATCGTCTGATGTTCTAGAGGAAACTATCAATCATAAATTTTCCAAATAAACGTGAAGTAATCGCTTAAACTGTAACAGTGTTAACGTTTGTCATAAATAATAGGCCAATTCACAATCTTGTGCAAATGGTCTTGCCACAAGACTTTGAATTGCGCTAAGATGTTTCATTAAGTAGCATTGTGTTGCAAACGAACAACATAATGCGAAGGGCAATGCACATACATATTTTTAAAATGACACCACAAAATGTCAACAAAAGAAATGCCTAGGAAAAGCTATATTTTTTCTATAGCAACGTTTAAAAATCTTAAGTTTTCTTTTTGATAACTTTAATTTTTGATGAAAATAGAAAACGTTATGCATATTCCATTTAAAAAAATTATTTGTTGTTAGCCAAGCGAAAACAAATGCATTCTTTTAAATTCGTATTTAAATTCACACGCATTATTATCGAAAACATTTACAACATTACTTTTATATGTAAAAAAATTGGTTTTATATAGAAAAGGTTCGACAGATTTTTTTATTAGTTATGGAAACCTTCCTACTCAAAAAAAAACCTTTAGATGACTGTGGTTTTCTATAGAAAAGATATCGGTGATTTTGCTTCTTATAGACAAGTTATCGATGACTTTACTTTTCTATAGAAAAGCTATCGATGACTTGAATTTTCTATAGAAAACTTATCGATGACTTTATTTCATATAGAACAGTTATTGATGACATTAATTTTGTTATCGATTATTTGATTTTCTATAAAATCAAGAAAAGTTAGAGATACTAAAATAAATAAATAAATAAATTTTATCTCCTATCTATAGAAAATCTTTCGATGGCTTTAATTTTCTATAGCAAAGATATCGATGAATCTGCTTTCCAGTAAAGAAGTTAGCGAAAAACTAAAAAAAAAGATATCGATGACTTTGCTTTCAATAGAAATATTATGACTCTTTAATTTTTTGTAGAAAAGTTATCGCTGACTTTGCTTTTCTATCAAAAAGTTGTGGATGACTTTAGTTTTCTATAGAAAAGTAATCGATGACTTTGCTTCTTTAATAGGAAAGCTATCGATGACTGTAAATTTCCATAAAAAAATATTGCTTACATTATTTTTCTATAGAAAAGCTATCGATGACTTTAATTTTCTATAGAAAAGTTATCAATGACATTAATTTTCTACAGAAAAGTTATCGATGACTTTGATTTTCTATAGAAAAGTTATAGATGACTTTAATTTTCTACAGAAAAATTATCGATTACTTTAATTTTCTATAGAAGAGTTATCGATGACTTTGATTTTTTTTTGTATCGAAAAGTTATCGACGACTTTGCCGTTTTACAGAAAAGTTATTGATGACTGCTTGTCTAGAGAAAAGTTATCGCTGACGTTACTCTTCTATAGAAGATGTATCGATGACTTTGATTTTTTATAGAAAACTTATCGATGATTCTTTAATTTTCTATAGAAAAGTTATCGATGACTTAAATTTTGCATAGGAAAGTTATCGATGAGTACAATTTTTAATAGACAAGTTGTCGATTACTTCAATTTTCTATATAGAACATTTGTCGATGACTTTAATTTTTCTATATAGAACTTATCGACCATATTCCTTTTATAAAAAATTGTTATCGATTACTATGCTTTTTTATATAAAGAAAAGTTAACGATAATTTCGCTTTCCTTTAGAAAAGTTATCGACGATAGTGCTTTGTTATCGATGATTATACTTTTTATCTATTACTTTGCTTTTTTATAGAAAAGTAATCGTATATTTTTTTTTCCATACAAAACTTATCATCAATTTTGCTTTTATGATAAAAATTGAGCAATCGAACAATGTTTAGATCATCGTTTATTACTGCGGAAATTAGTAATATTTTTTAGATTTACAAAAATTAATTGCCGAACTCAACCCGAAGAAAGCTCCGGGTATTGATGGAATTAGTAATCAGATGCTGATGAACTTGCCTCGTATTGCAATGAGAATCCTGTTATTCATATTTAATGCTATTTTACGACTGGAGTATTATCCACACAACTGGAAACTTGCCAAGGTTAAAATGATTCCAAAGCCGGGCAAAGATATAACAAAGGCTGAGTCATATAGGCCAATAAGTCTACTATCTACAATGTCAAAGCTTTTCGAAAAACTGCTCAAAACAAAATTGTCCCCAATTCTAATTAGTAGTGGGTGCATACCAGACCATCAATTTGGTTTTAGAAGTCAGCATAGCACCATTGAACAAACTCACAGATTAGTTCAATTTATAAGAAGAACTTTTGAGGGAAAAAAGTATTGTTCTGCGCTGTTTATTGACGTTTCCCAGGCATTTGATAAAGTGTAGAATGAAGGCCTTATTTTAAAATTGAAGACTTACTTACCAATAAACATTTTAAATCTTTTGGAAAGTTACATTATTTCCCGTAAGTTCACTGTTGCGGAAGGAGACTTTACAAGTAGGCCTGAAACAATTTCATCTGGTGTGCCACAGGGGAGTATACTGGGACCAGTTTTATATTTAATTTATACTTGTGATATGCCTGTGAGCAGTAGTATCCATACTTCCACATTTGCCGACGATACAGCCTGCCTTAGTATGCATGAAAACCCTGATGAGGCATCCCGCAAACTCCAGGAACACATTAGCCAGATGGAGCTTTGGTTAAACTTATGGAGAATCAAGGTAAATGAACAAAAGTGTGTTCAAGTAACATTTACTTTACGAAGAGATACTTGTTTCCCCATTCGGATTAACAATCAAGTTGTTTCTCAACATTCACATGTGAAATATCTTGGTATACACCTTGATCGACGACTTACATGGAAACACCACATTGACTCTAAGTTAACTCAAATGAAACTTAAACTAACTCAGGTACATTGGCTGATTGGTCGAAATTCAACACTTAGCCTAGACTGTAAACTTTTAATATACAAGTCGCTTTTAAAGCCAATATGGTGCTACGGAATTCAACTATGGGGCACTGCTTCAGCTTCAAATGTAGAGAAAATTCAACGCAGGCAAAATAAAATTTTACGCATGATAACATCGGCTCCATGGTACATCAAAAATTCAAATATACATCGTGATTTGAATATGCCACTAGTGACTGAAGAAATTGCAAAATACGCTGGCAAATATTTAACAAAACTCGAGTCACATCCTAATCCGCTTGCCCGTAATATTTTGAACTTTACTGGACACATCCGCCTAAAAAAGAGGGACACAATGGCTCTTATTCACAGCACTCCAGATGGGACTTCTTGAAAATACTTTTATTTTTTTCCTTTTGATTATCACTACTTACATATGTATTATATATAACTACTACTAAGCTTATGTCCGACATTGGTCGGGCCTAATTATATTTTTTAGATTTAAGATTTGAATACTTATTGTTAGTTCATATATGAAGATACAATAAATAAAAATCATGCATTAAAAAAAAAAAAAAAAAAAAAAAATTTTTTTAGAACAATGCAAACTTTTTTGCAGAAAGTTTTTCAGGAATAACATTATTTTGTTAAAATAAAAGAATATACATATCGTCGGTTGGTTTCTGGTTTGCTGCACAGTATATTCAAAATACATTATGTCCGCAGCAAACCAGAAGCCAACCGACGGTATATAAAGTATAATTTTATAAGCAACCAAAATTTGCGACATAAAGAAGAAATAAAAATAAAGTAACAGGCAAAGTAAAATCGAAAAATTTTCGTTTAAATATTAGACTTGATTTCGTGTTAAAGATGTGAAATTATTGATTATTTTTGCTCAATGAAACGTATAAAATTTTTAAATAAATATATATAAAAAGCGATTGTATTTATTTAAAAAAATTAATATAATCAAATAATTTTGCAATGAGAAGGAATTTGTGTCAAAGTATGAAATAAAAGGTAACAAATCAGTTACTTATTGAGACAAGGAAAGTACCCGGTTTTACTACAAAGCAGAAGTATAAAGGGAAGCTCTACCATTGGAGGATCTTAACATTTTTGTGGGAGGGGGAATTACGACTGAGTAGTACTAAAATAGATAATTACAGGCAATTTTTGATAATTCTTTTTTCATGTTCTTTCTTTTCTTGCTTTTCTACGCATACGAGCTCTATAGAGATATACATTAATGACCATGAAAAGAAAATGTTTATAAAACCAATAGCATGTATGTTAATCACTTTAACATATAAATACATTAAAGTTTAAATACATTATTTTAAAGAAGTACAATTGAAGTAAAACTTTTCCAAAGTCTTCTATTTAAGTAATTAATTTTGAGAACAGCCAAACTTCATTAAACCCTCTCTTTCTCCTACTTATTGTCATTTATGTTTTCCCTTACATATGTAAGCGCTGGTTGTAGTCTTAATTTTCATCTACACTTTCGAATTGAAATTCGAAATGAAACTTTTCGTCTCCCGCCATTATTTAAATGTCTTGTCAATCAGACTGAATGCAAACAACGTGGGTTGACACTTGTTGTTATGCTAAGTTGCATACACTTCTTTCTACCAGGGTTGTCAGATTTTTTCAGAGCTATTTCGCCAAATTGATTTTAAAAATCGCCAAAAAATCGCCAATATCGATTTTATGTGGTTTTTCTTAATATATATTTGATAATAAATTTGCTTTAATATAACACTTTTTTTAATATAAATTTTTAAAAAATAATCGTATAAAAATTCAGCAGCAAATCGCCAAAAGCAGAAATAAAATCGCCAAAATTTTTTTATTTATTTTATTAAATTCAAAACGCATTAGTAATTAATTAATATAAGAAAAATCATCAAAATCAAATTGCTTTAATCAAGTATGTTCTGTATTCCAAAACTTTTAATGTCACGTGGAATGCAGAACATACCGGAATATCTTACAGACGAGTTTTGTTACGATTTATTTTTGAAACTACTCCTTTAACAAACTAATTTTCCTGGATTACTAAAATTTTCAAATTCAATTTTGTTAAAAAAAAGCCATTAAATCGCCAACAAAATTTATTTATCGCCAGAAAAATCGCCATGTCGACATATCAAAAATTTAGTCGCCAAACAAGTTGAAAAATCGCCACGTTTGGCGAGAAATCGCCGTATCTGACAACCCTGCTTTCTACTCATTCTCTCTCTCTCTCTCTCTCTCTCTCTCTATTTCAATTTTATAAGCTACATGTTTAGTTTTAGTTTCAATTGTTGTTATTGACAAAAGATTTTGTTTTGTAGATAATGTTTCTGCTTTTGATTTTAGTTCTTCATGTCATGGTTTTTATATGGATTTTTTATTCTATACATTTTTTAACTGCTTTTTAGGGGTTGTTTCGTTAGTTTCTAGCCCCAGTAGTCTAGTTACAGGTAAACAATAAAATTTGTTTTTATTACTTTTTCATTACGTTTTCAATTTCAAGAAACTATTAAAGTTAATGATTTGTCATGACATTTCGGGTCATAAATAAATAAAAAATAGAAACAAGAATAGCTGGAAGACCATTAAAATTTTGTTTTTACCCAAGTATTATTTCAGGTTAATACTTTGTTAGGAAATTTTTTTTGGGCAAAATATAGATGCTTATTTACTTCAATAATGTCATAACTAAAAAAAAATAGTTTTTTGAGTCAATAATGCAGAATAATGCGGGATTTCTTATTTTATCTTGTGTAAAAATTTCATGCAAATGTCTTGTTTACTCAACTCTTGAGAGAAAAATAAAATTTTTTTTTCCATTAAATTCTGTGTAAACTTAAAACTTTAAACTCGTTTTCTGGCAAACCAGTTTTTTAAGTTATGACGTTCTTTGAGTGAAGGAGCGATATTTATATAGAATAAACAAAATTTTTGGTTTCCAATCAATTACGCTTCTTCAAAGTTTGTATCTTAAGTTTTTTGATTTGTATTAGAACTCAATAATTTTTAGGTTCGAATTGAAATAATAAGGGTTTTTATGAAAATGTTCAAAAGTCTCGTAAAACGGTGCAATTGTGCATTTTAACACTCTAGTAAATACAATTTCAAAAATTGTATAGAAATTTATTATGTTAAATTTGCACAATAATATTGACTCGTAAGCATAACTTGTGCAATTGTGCATTTTGTAAACAATAACTTCTTGCTTTTTTTTTGGATTTCCTTAGGCATTTTAAGAGACGCACATAAATTTTTTTTATTTTTATAGAAATATATAAATATGTTTTTAAACTAAAAATTGCTTGAAATTTTCTTATTTAATTTTTATTAAATGAACTTTTTGAGGTTTGTTTTAAATTAACATAAACTTCATGAAACAAGTCTCGCAAGTTTACCCAATTGCACAAATGGCAATTTTAAGAGTTTTCATGAAAACCCCTATTAATAATAATAGAAAAGTTAGCAATAGCTTTGCTTTTTTTATAGAAATTTGTCGATAAATTCGCTTTTTTATAGAATAACTATTAACTTATCAATGGCTTTGCTTTTCTATAGAAAAGTTATATATAACTGAAATTGTCTATAATAAAGTTATCGATAACTTTATTTTTTTTTTGTAAAAATGCTATCGATAACTAAGATTTTCTATAGAAAACTTATAGATGAATTTACTTTTCTAAAGAAATGTTATGGATAACGTGCCTTTTCTATAGAAACCTTAGCGATGATTTTGCTTTCCTATAGAAAAGTTATCGATAAGTGGAATTTTCTATAGAGAACTTGACGGTAACTTAGATTTTCTATGGAAAATTTATCAGTTCATTATCAATAACTCTCCTTTTCTATAGAAAAGTTAACGATAACTTGGCTTTTCTATAGAAAACTTATCTATAACTTGTATTTTCTATAGAAAACTTATCAATGACCTTGATTTTCTATAGAAAAGTTATTGTTAACTTGGCTTTTCTTGGATTGAATTTTCTATTGAAAACTTATGGATGACTTTGCTTTTAAAAGTTGTCGATAACTGGACCTTTCTATAGAAAAGTTATAGATAACCATAATTTTCTATTGAAAAAATATCGAAAACTTGGCTTTTCTATAGAAGACTTATCGATAACTTGAACTTTCTACTGAAAACTTATCGATAAATTTACTTTTCTACAGCAAAGCTATCGAAAACTTTACTTTTCTATAGAAAAAGTATCCATAGCTTGGCTTTTCTATAGAAAACTTGTCGATAAGTTGGAGTTTCTATAGAAAACTTATCGATGACTGTGCTTTTCTATAGAAAATTTATCGATAACTGAGCTAACTATAGAAAAGTTACAGAAAACTGGAATTTTCTACAGAAAAGTTTTCGATAACTTTGCTTTTCTATAGAAAACTTATCGATAACTTAGATTTTTATAGAAAACTTATCTATGATTTTGCTTTTCTATAGAAAAGTTATTGATAACTTGGCTTTTCTTGGGTTGAATTTTCTATTGAAAACTTATCGATGACTTTGCTTTTCTATAGAAAACGTATCGATAACTTAGCTTTCTATAGAAAATATATAGATAACTTGTATTTTCTATAGAAAAGTTATCGAAAACTTGGCTTTTCTATAGAAAATTTATCCATAACTTTGCTTTTCTATAGAAAACTTTTCGATAACTTGGAGTTTTTATAGAAAACTAATCGATGACTTTGCTTTTCTATAGAAAATTTATCGATAACTGAGCTAACTACAGAAAAGTTATAGATTACTGGAATTTTCTTTAGAAAAGTTTTCTATAACTTTGCTTTCGATAGAAAACTTATCGATAACTTACATTTCGTATAGAAAACTTATCTATGACTTTGCTTTTCTATAGAAAGTTATAGATAACTTGGCTTTTCTTGGATTGAATTTTCTATAGAAAAGTTATCGATAACTTGGCTTTTCTATAGAAAAGTTATAAATAACTTGAATTTTCTATAGAAAAGCTATCGAAAACTTGCTTTTCTATAACTTGGACTTTCTGTAGAGAACTTATCGATAAATTTACTTTTCTATAACAGAGCTATCGATAACTGGGCTTTTCTATGGAAAACTTATCTATAACTTGGCCTTAATATAGAAAACTTCTCGAAAGCTTGGAGTTTCTATAGAAAACTTATCGATGACATTGCTTTTCGATAGTAAAGTTATCGATTATTTAGCTTCTCTGTAGAAAAGCTATAGATGACTTTTATTTTCTAAGAAAAATACTTGATAAGTACATTTCGACATGCATTACGTTTTAACAGAAAAGTTAGAAATAAATTCATTATACCCTTTACCAACAAAAATGGTAAAAGGGTATATATAGGTTTGTCATTCCGTTTGTAATTTCTATAATATCAATAAGCGACCCATAAAATATATATATTCTGGATCCTTATGCATAGGGAAGACGAATAAGCGATGTCCGTCTGTCCGTCTGTCCGTCTGTCCGTCTGTCCGTCTGTCCGTCTGTCCGTCTGTCCGTCTGTCCGTCTGTCCGTCTGTCCGTCTGTCTGTACGTGAAATCGGTTTTCCGAAGCTCCCAGAAAAGCTAGAGACTTCGTTCTTGGACTGGTGTGTCAGAAATTTTCCAAAATAGATTGGTATTGAAATTCAGCAAAATCGGGCAGACGATTGCAGAGCTGGAAAACTTAAACTTCATTTTGCCATATAAAAGTAACTACCAAAAACAAATTTTTATTTTTTTTAATAAATGAACTTATTTTACACATCAGTACGATTACAACTGGTATTTTAAATTAAAAAAAATATAAAAAAATTAAAAAAACGTTTCCAGGGTTGGAAAACTTTAACTTTTTGTGTTATGTAAAATTAACTATGTCTAAAACTATATTAGTATTTTCTCGAGAACCGTAAGAGGTACAGACCTGAAATTTGGACACAGTGTGTAGACCTTTGGCCGCTACAACAACAAACATATGAAAATTGGAAATTAAAGGGTGTTCCAAAACGAGCAACGAAAAATTTTAAAATCCCATGTAATATACATACAATTGTATGTATGTATGTATATACACTTGAAATTTGTAAGGTTAGTGTATTTTTATACAGACTACAAAAATTAACACTAAAATTTCAAAAAATTTAAATTAAAGGGTGTTCCATCAGTTAATGCAATTTTGACTATGCAATTTTGACAACTTGCTGTATCTTGGAAACCGTGAGAGCAAAACTCTTGAAATTTTCAAAAACGGTAAAACTAAAAAATCAAAAAATTATAAAATCGCCAAACCGAAAAAAATCGCCAAAAACAAAAAAAATCGCCAAAGCGAAAAAAAGCACCAAATTACAAAAAAAATGTCTAAGACTAAAATAAATGGCGAATAACCGGAAAAATTGCTAAAATAAAAAAAATCGCCAAAATGAAAAAAAATCGCCAAAATGAAAAAAACCGAGAAAAACAGAAAAAAATCGCCAAAATGAAAAAAAGCCCAAAACAGGAAAAAATCGCCAAAATGAAAAAAAAACGCCAAAATGAAAAAAAAATCGCCAAAATGAAAAAAAATCGCCAAAACGAAAAAAAACCTTAAAAAACAGAAAAAAATCTCCAAAATAAAAAAAACCCCAAAACAGAAAAAAAATCGCCAGAATGGAAAAAAAAATCGCCAAAACGAAAAAAACCCCAAAAAACAGAAAAAAATCGCCAAAATGAAAAAAAAGCCCAAAAACAGGAAAAAAATCGCCAAAATGAAAAAAAAATCGCCAAAATGAAAAAACCCCCAAAATAGGAAAAAATCGCCAAAATGGAAAAAGAATCGCCAAAATGAAAAAAATCTTCAAAATGAAAATAAGCCCCAAAAACAGAAAAAATCGCCAAAATGAAAAAAACCGAGAAAAACAGAAAAAATCGCCAAAATGAGAAAAAAGCGACAAAACTGAAAAAATCTTTTAAACTGAAAAAAACTTCAAAAAAGCAAAAAAGCCACATTAAAAAGTGCTCAGAACCGAATGTACGGAACCCTTCGTGCGCGAGTCAAAGTCGCACTTTACTGAATTTTTTAATATTAAAGGAATTAAATGAAACTAAGTTTTTTCTTATTTCGTTTTTGCTTCGTTCACTTAACATATTTTATGTATTTTTTAAAGAACTAGATTGGTACAAGGAATTAGAAAAATCCTAAATTATGATTCCAGGGTTGGAAAACTTACACTTTTTGTGTTATGTAAAATTAAATAGGTCTAAAAATTTTTTTCTTTTTCTTTATAAATTGAATATATTTATGCTTCTGAAAGAAAAGTTTGGCGTATAAAATTTGAAAAATGAAAATTACAGCTCCAAAGATGGAAACTTTAAAAAAATGATAAATTTTTTCACAAAACAAATATGTATGTATGTGTCTGTATACTATATATATGTACGTACGTTGGTAAAGGGTATATAAGATTCGGCACAGCCGAATATAGCACTCTTACTTGTTTTTTATTAATCGCGTTATAGAAAAGCTTTGTCGAGAAAAAATAAGTTTATTCTTTCTTTCTAATGATATGAGTTTTCTTAAGAAAATTTCTGATTGCTTGCTATAATATATATTAATAATTGTTTGATTGCTTGTTAGTAATTTTTCAATACAAATATATAATCGATAGACTTGTTATTACACAGAAAAGTATTCATTGGTTGAAGTTGTTTGTTAATTATTTAAAACTATTTTATTTAAATGAGAATATTACATTCTAGTTGAAAAGATAGCAGGTTAAAAGTTATCGGATGCTTTGAAAATTATGAAAGAGTTTATCAATGAATAAGCAAGTTGTTGGGAGTTAAAAGTATTTTAAGAAGGTATTAGTAAGTCTTATATTTTAAACAAATAAATCAAATAGTTTATTAGAATATTTAACAATAGGATTATTCATTATTTGCTAAGCCTAGGAAAAGTAGTTTTAATTTAAAAGAAAATACTAAGTTTCTCCCAATTTACGCAAGATGCAGTCTCTATGTGAACATATGTAAGTTTAGATGATAAAACCTTAAGTATTGACAAAATATTTATGTATTCCTTAAACCTTGTGATGATAGCACCTGCAGTATAATTAAGCAACAATTATCTTATATTAAAATTCAATTAAATAAACTTAAAGTTCGAATCGATATAAATTCTAATTCCTATAAAAACAATGAATCGCTTATCGTAGAAAAAAATCATAAATTAAATCAACTAGAGACAATAACAAACTTGTATTACAATTTAATATGTTGGCAAACAATCTTTATTATCTTACCTTGCAAGTTTGAAAAAATGCGCCAATACCAGATTTTTTATATTTTAAGCAATCATTAGAAGCAACAGCAACAGCAGCATTAGATGTGACATTATTGTTGCTGGCTGATGTATGTGCATGAGTGGAATTATGTTTTGACTGTTTTTGTTGCACAGTCGATGAAAGGGGCGCATGGGGTGGTGCAGTTTTTATGGCCACAGTATCCATTGTTTTGTGTTTGAGAGTGAATAAATTGGGTGGGTTGAATTTTTTTTTCGTAACTTATGCAAAGCAATGAATTAATAAGTTTATTATAAGTTTCATTTTAGTTAATATTTATATAACATTAGTGTTATGCTTCACTAGTCACATGGCTTTTTTTAAGGGCTTATTAGGGTTTTTTTGCACAATTGTTTCACAAAAGAAAATGAACAAAAAAAAAGATGTTTCAAGACGAAAACCATCCCTCATTTTAATAAATGTTTAGTGGTTGGCAAGTTTTCGTTTCATTTAAAAAAGGGGTTATAATTTTTGCGTATGTTTTTCAAGCGCTTATTTTCGCTAGTAATAAATTCATATATTTTGCCAGACTTTTTTTTGCACATGTGTTAAAACAAGAACTTCTTTTTTATGTTAAAACATTTTTTATGTATTTTGTATTTATTTGAAGAGCTACCGAATGCACCTGTTCTTAGCGTTTTTCAAAGATGTCAAAAGGGGTTTCAATGGTTCACTTTAATCAATATTGATCAAAAAATGGTGCAGGTTTTGCATACTTTTCTCTTCCTCACTTTTAAATATATATCTTATGTTTTTCTTTTTCGCTTAATGCTTTTAAATTTGTTTATTTATAACCTTTTGACTTGAAATGTCAAAAGTTTATACATTTAAGTTTTAAAATCTTCCTTTTTATGTCTCTTTGCTAAACACACTCAAAAATGGTTTTATTTATCATTCCTATAAAATGTTGTTTTGCATTTACTGTTGTTGTTGTTGCTTTACGCTAATAGTAAAATCTTTTTAAATACAGAAAAACAATTTCTTCAATAATGATGTAAGTAAAAACAGAGATTTTATTTCAATTTCTTTTTGTATCAGCCTTGCAATAGCAACAACGCTATCCATAGACTCTTAAACTATTGTTGTTATTGTTTTTGCTTTAACAATTCACTATTCGACACCACTTTTGCATACAAAATTATTGCGCCACTACGTCTGTTTAACTTAAGAGCGTGTTAAACACTATTTAACTCCGTTCAAATAACAGGTAAAATTTCCCGTAACATACATATAAAGGGGTATTCGGCTGGGTTTTTTATTGTTATTTTTTAAAGCCATGTTTAGCCATTGTTTGGGAAATTTTTATGTTACCTGTTGATTATTTACGAAAGAGTAATTGCAAAAGACAAAGAGAGCCCCTTAAATAAAAATTGACTTGAAGCCATTTGTAAGACAACTAAATGTACAAAAAGTAAAGCATATCTTAAGGAAAATTAAATAGAAGTTACCATACTAAACAACAAGACATGCGCCAAAAATTTAGCTTAGGGTCCAACCTAACTAAATTAGAGCGTCAAGCGTTGCGTTAGCAACAGGGTACGTATTTTCAGTACATTTAAATAACATTTTATACGTTTAAATGTACTGAAAATACATACGTACCCTGCAGCTAACGCAACGCTGGACGCTCTAATTTGGGCTGGACTCTTAGAAATACATATATACATACATATAAACATTTTATACAAAAACTTTTTCCACAACAAGAAGTTTTGTTTACAAAATTATTTAACTAATAAAATTGTCCATGAAAAGTTGCCAATAAAATATTTTCCTTTAACAGAATTTACCTCCTTTTCTATAAAAAAAAAATAAAAAATTTCTGTTAAGAAAAATTTATCGTAAACAAAAATTTATCCATAACAAAAATTTTCAGCAAAAATGTTTTCCGTTAAATATTAATTTTTAAGAAAAGTATGTACAACAAAATAAATTTTCTAACCAAAATTTTTCATAAAAAAATAGTTTTTTAAGCAGGACCTACCAATAAAGTAAATTTACCAATAAAACAAATTTTCCACAAAAAATCTATCGATAACAAGAATTGCCTGGTAAATTTAATTCTGTAGGAAAATTAACAAAATAAAAAATAAAAATAATATTTTATTGAAAAAATTAAAATAACATTTAAAAAAAGTAAAACAACATTTGGGCTCCATATTGGGCCTTTTAAAATACAGGGGGCAAATCACGGCATTGGATACGACTCGTAATTTAAAATATTTCAATAGAATAGATTTCAATATGAAAATATTTTTAAATTACGAGTCGTATCGAATGCCGTGATTTGCCCCCAGGCTGTAAAGTCTTATCGTAAGCGACAATTTATGTATACAAAACATATTTGAATATTATATTTTCGAAAATATTTTATATTAATTATGTCTGTTCATGTTCAGATTAATGAAGCCTTACCAAACCTTTTTTATAAAAACAGTTTTTATATACATACATATACATACATATGTATGTATGTACTTTAAATAATTTTTTTTAAATAAAACATTTCTTATGAGCACAATGGAGTGATAAAATATTTTTTAAATAAAATAGAATATTTTTTAAATAAAATATATCAGCTTCTTAAAAAAAAGTATTTCCCAAAGAAATCAACCAGTGGAGTGGAATGGCGAATTTGTTTTAATCAGACAAGTATTTCTTCTTTTCTAATTAAAAAAAATTCTTAAAAAAGTCACACAACGAACTGACGGAATATTTAGAATATTTAAAACTGCCCTTTATAACAAAATAAGTGTGTTTGTGTTCCTACATAAAAAATTTTTATTACTAGTTGGTTACATTGCTATAAATTTTAATTTAATTGGACTTAAGGATTGTTAGCTTTTCAATTCTTATACCGTTCTCAGCAGATAAAAATTTAAGGCCTATTTTTGTAAAACACAACGCTTAGCATTGACAAATTTTTTATGTATTTTTTTTTTTGAAATTTTGATTTTTCCATATAAAATTTGTCAATGTATGGCGTTGCATTTTACAAAATTAGTCCGTTTATGATTTATGAGATAGGGATTTTTCGATTTTGAAACTTGTTTCCAATTATCGCAGGTTGCTTTATGGCTTTTAGAATATTTTTTTTTTTACGAAAAAAAAAATCTATAAAATATATCGAGCCCTTTTTTCGATTTTATCGTAAGCGACATGTTATCGGAAATAAACTTTTTTATTGAAATTAAAATGTTATCGGCCTACACATAGTTTAGAATTATCAAAATGGCAAAATTGTTGATAACTTTTAAGATACAGGCTGTACAATTTTATCGTAAGCGACAATTTACGTACAAAAACATATTTGAATATTTTAAAAAAATTCTTCTTAAGGTCGATATACATATAAATTTTTGTTAACCCAAAACAATGGTGTCTATTTGGCAATACTCGTTGACTTGGTGAGCGCTACATGGAAGAAAACTGCATAAATGTAAAAAATTTATTCAACGTTTTTGAAAGAGAGAGAAACATGTTAAAATTCTCATATATATTTCATTTTTAAAATGTATGGTAAATAAAAACAATTTTTGAAACTTTGTTTTTCATTTTAATGAAATTTTTAATTTCTACGAAGCATTCGCCAGTATAGTCACAAATTACAAATAAAATTACCGTTTCCGGTTAAAATGAAACATACGGCAATACTATGTCCATTTACTTTGTTTGCCCAATAGTATGGTAGCACTTCTTAATATCATATTTATTTCCCCCAAAAAGTATGCTTTATTTTTTTCATAAACTGTTCGTTGCTTAAGTTTTTTGATGTGCGTTGAATTTCTGCAAATTAAGAGTTTGTCATATTTTGGTAACTCTTTTTTTTTTAATGGGAAAAAGAGTTGTTTTGTATTTATTTGATTTTTGGGATATTATTTAGAAAAAGAAAAATAAATACAAAACAATTTCGACCATTGAACGTTATTTTTTTTGTTTTGTTGAAATAAATTTTGAAAAAAAAGTACGACAATAAGGCAAAATTTAAGTGCCTTAAATAAATACTAACTGGTTTTCTGACAACAGAAATATGAAGTGCTTCCAACCAGCTTTTAATGTTAGTGTTAGGTTTAATAAGCTTTAGGTTTTTTGTTTTTAATTTCGAAAGTAACTGCTTATTTATACATACATAACTATTTTTTGTAAGAAAATTATCAACGTTATTTTTGAATATTTTATATTATTAATTAAGTGTAATTAAAATTTTTGTTTTATCTACTAATTTAAAATATTAAAATTTCTTAACTATCGCTTATATACACATAGTTTGTCAATAGTTTTATTTCATGGCTTCAAGCCACTCACCATTAACTGTCATAAACATTTAAATAAAATCTTTATATTTTTGTTTTTTTTGTGCTCTTTATAAACCAAAGATAGTTTTATCCCAATCAACTAAAAAATTATGTATGTATTGAAATAAAAAAATCACCCAAACAATGCTATAAGAAAATCAAAACTCTTTAGACTATCAGCTGCCAGGCCCAACTCTTTCTTGGCAGCATATAAAAGTTGAAAAGTAATATAAAGACACAGACGGACTTAAATCTGAAAACAACAAAATGGCCGACATCGTAGCAAAGTATAAAATGAGAATGGTTAAGAGACTATGGTTTGTATTCCTACGTTTTTTTTTGCTTTTGTTTGTAGTAGATCTATGGGGAATGAAAAAAAAGGTTTATTTCAAAGTCAAACACGTTTGCCTGTTATAGCCACAGCTAAAGCACATAGAACTTGGCTGTATTAAGAGGTGAATATGGAAACACAAACACATACTTACATATGTATCTTTTTTCTATTATTTTTTTTCTGTTTGCGCAGAGGGGTCTTGATACAGCAGCAGGAGAACTAACATTCAAAGCAAACTTTTACGGATAAGACTGGGGCTTTTAAGTGCTTTTGTAGAAGTTGTTAAAAAGCATTGAACTGTTTTTGTCTTATTTTTTTTTTTTTTTTTGTAATATTGCTGCTGTAGCTCTAAGCTGTAAATAAAAACCAAGTTTTTAAGTTTTTCTGCAATTGTACTTGTGTGGCAGTATTAATGTACTTACATACACACATACAGGCACAAATACATACATACATATATACGTAAGCACATACAAGCTGTATATGTTTAATGACAAACTATCAGCATTGAAGATGAGTTTAATTTCAAGTTGTTGTTTTCTTTTATTCTGTTTTGATTAAGTTTTTTTCTGCAGCTTTTTTTTAGATTGGGTTTTGATTGCTGTGTGTTTTTTGTTTATTTTTTAGTTGCTTCTTTAGCTGCGCTGATTTATTGTTTTGATATAATGTTTCTTTTTTTTGTACACTACTTAATACTCTGTTTTTCTTGCATCTTCTGTTTGACTTTTTGTATTTATATTCCGCTGTTTTTTTTGTTACTTTTGTTTCTGTTGTACTTAATTTTTTTTTGGTGCAGACCTCAATTTGTTCTTTTAAAAGTTTTTAAGCTGATTTGTAATATTTAAAGAAATTCGCAGTTGTTTTGTAAAAAAAAATACTGAACAGCAGGGCAATATGCTTGAGCCCAGAGGAGGAAAACTTTAAATAAGAATAAGTAACATGTCTTATGCAATTTCGTCTCTCCAAAGTTGAGAAAATACTAATTTTTGTTTTTAAGTTTTCTGAGCAAAAGTATATAATAACAATCACATAAACTGTAACTAACCCCCTGTTTGTGTAAGACGTTAACGTTTGATATCTTCGCATTTTTGTAATTGACTAAAGGAAACTTGTACAACTTTTCTTTAATCTATTACAGAAACGTCAAGTTTTACACAAGCAAGCTGTAACTCTGAATCTACATTAAACACGCGAGCATTTTTCTTTTAACAGTTCTCAGTTTTATGTATAATTTTTTTTAGCAGTAAACCAGTTTGGGGAATGTCTGCTTTCATATTTTCATCATTAATAGAAAATTATTAAATAGCAACATTCTTATGGTCCTTCGAAGCTCATTACATTTAGCAGAGTTCA
This sequence comes from Tachina lurida, assembly GCA_944452675.1. Lineage (NCBI taxonomy): Eukaryota > Metazoa > Arthropoda > Insecta > Diptera > Tachinidae > Tachina > Tachina lurida. Next base: position 87,316,237 of record OX101755.1, read on the forward strand.
TATCTCAGTGACATTATTTGAAAATTTTCGATTTAAAATCAAAATTTCATTAATGTCCCATTTCAATTAAACTCTTTATTTAAATCTATACCGTTTACATCAAGTTCTTTTGACATTTAACTAGATTTTTTTTCAGTAGATTTGTAGGAAATCTAATAAAAATCGAATGTTTTTATTTATTATTTACTACCCTGTACAACAAAAGGTGACTGAGTGAATTAGCTATGGTCTGCTTAAAAAAGTGTGTGAATTGGCTACATTGCAGTTGTTTGGTTGTAGTTTTGGAAACAAATCAGTTGATGGGTTTTGGTTTGCATAAAAAAATCTTGATAAATGTCAAAAAAAAAAATAGCTGGTGTAAACGGTATAGATTTTCACAAAGATTTTAATCAAAATATGCCAAATTTTGTGCTGATGTAAATGCCCTATAAGCTCCAACTAAAAACTGCAATGTAGCTAATTCACAAATCTTTTCCAATACAGGGACTTATTTTTTAGTACAATTAAAAAATAATAATTGCAGCACTAACTTCTACTAAAATTGTAGTTGATTTCGACCAAACCTAGTGACAAATTGGGTTTTGTTTTTTAGGGGAAATCTATTAGAACTCTATTACATTTTGCTCGTCTTTTAATATCTAAACTTTTCTCACATGCAAATAAACTATAAGTTATTCAGAGCTCTTGACAGTTAAAATTATGCATTCAAACTTTTGCTTTTAATTGAGTTTTTTCTTCGCAAAATGTCAAAAAATATCTTTAGGGTTTTTATATCTGAATAAACTCTAGTACTTATGAGATTTTGGTTTCGAGTTGATCTCGCGTGCAAAATAAAATCTACTTCGTTGCTAGATTTAGTCAAAATCTACTTAAAATCTAGTAAAACTTAAGGCTCAACCACTGACAAATTTTATAGGGAAAAATATAAATTACAAAGACAAAATACCTAAAGAATTTGTAAATGAAATTTTAGACAAGGATTTTGTCTTGTACACGAAATCTTGAAAAATATCAAAAAAGGTTCGTGTAAACGATATAGATTTGGATAAATATTTTAAATCAAATACACTAGATTTCGAGACGTTTTTATTTTACAATATTAGGACCTTATAGGACATTTACATTGTCTCGAAATCTAGTACTTACGAGATTTCGAGCTAAATCTAGTTGCTTTTTACTAGACTCCCCATACAAAACGAAGTCTAATTTGTCAGTAAATTTGTGGAAATTTACTCAAAACGTAAAGTTTTTATTAATTTTTTACTACCCTGTAGAACATATTTATATAAAAGGTGAGTGAATTAGCTGCGCTACACAAAATTTTCTATTGAAGGTGTGTGAATGAGCTGAGTCTGTACTTTTTGGGTTACAGTTTAAGACAAATTTTTAGACAAAGGTTTTTGCCTCGGATACGAAATCTCGATAAATTTAAATAAAAACCTTAGTATAAACGATATGGATTTCGATAAAGATTTTAAATCAAATGTACTAGATTTCAAGGCAATACTAGATTTTAAGGCAATCTCAAATTTGTACTAAAAAGTCAGCCTGTTAAATAAGAGGTGCGAGAATTGGCTTCATTGCAGTTGTTTGGTTGTAGTCTTGGCAAATTTTTTTGGATATTGTTTTAGATAAAAATCTTGATAAACGTGAAAAATTGGTGTAAACAGAATAAATTTTCATAAAGGTTTTAATTGAAATATGCTAGATTTGTTTCAGGTGTAAGTGCTCTAAAAAATAGATAATTTCTTTATTTTCTTTTAAAGATTCAGTTAAGTTCGCATTTCTTGCACCTCATTAAGTCCAAGATCTTAGTTTCATAACAAATTGTTAATTTCTTTATATTAAATTGCAAAGAATTATATTCACTATTAAAAAAACTTGTTTGTGTTAGAGAAAACACATTTCTTATCAAAACTTAATTTGATTAAGAGACAGTTTTACTATAAAAAACTTTGTCCGCTGAATAGAGGGTCAAGTTCTTAAAAACAATAGGAAAATTTCCTACTTCGTATCAGAATATAGCTCTGACGTTATCTAATGTTTTAAATGAGTTGAAAACTGCTCCTCTTCTAGTATTCAAGAAAATATGTATGTTTTGCTGTCATTTAAGAAAATGATTTCTATTTTTAGCAATTATAATTTTTCCTTACTTTGCCTCCCATAAAGCTGATCAAATCTTTAAAATTAGTTTCATATACATACATACTTTGGCATTCACAATATTTTGAATTGCAAATTATTCTCATCACTCCTTAATGTATATATTTCAAATTCAATGAAATAACTTAAATATTTTAATTTATTTTAATGCAAACACCTACGCACAAGCAATCTTCAATAAATACTAATATAAATTTTAGAAAAAAACCTTTTAGTACTCACTTTTTTATGACAAATTAATTGTCATGCTTTGAGAAAATTCTTAAACAATTGTTTGACATTTGCATAAATTGTCAGTAGTGAAGTTCAGTTTGCAAATTGTTTGCTAATAACTATTATTATTAGTAAGAAGATAAAAGCAGCAACATGCTTTTTCTTAAATCAAGACAAATATAACGTCAAAGGAAAATTATACACCGAAAAAAATTAGCCGCATTACTTCCAAATTTTCTTAGAAAAAAGGATATATGTATGTAAGCTGTTTGCTTATTTAAAAAAAACTCTATTAAAACTAGTTTTAAACTCTTACCATCATATTCATAAAAAAAATAAAATGATTTTGAAATCCATTTTAGGAAAATATTGTGTGAAAATTTTTAAATAAAACGCATTTCAAATTCATTTTAAATTTTATGAATATGGTTTGATTGAGAATATACGCCTTAGCTTCTGTGTTTAAAAAGGTGTGTGAATTGGCTAAACTGCAGTTGTTGGGTTGGAGCTTAGGAAAATGCTTAGTGGGTTTTGTTTTGGATAAAAAATTGTGTTAAACGTCAAAAAGGATTGGTGTAAACGGTCTAGAGTTTCATTAATTAAAATTTTGTATATTTTGTACAGGTTTAAATGCCTTATATGACTAACTTTTAGACAAAGGATTTTGTCTTGGATACGAAATCTTGAAGAATGTCAAAAAAGCTTCGTGTAAACGATATAGACTTCGATAAAGATTTCAAAGCATCTACACTATGTTTCGAGACAATGTAAATGCAGTGTTGACGTTTTCGTTTTACACAATTAAGGGCCTAATAATACGGCATTTAGATTTAGATTTTAATTGAAATCTGCTAGATTTGGTGGAGGTGCAAGTGCCTCATAAGAAAAAAGTTTTATAGCATTTCTACAGAAAATTATTAAGGAACAAATTTACTTGTACCAAAAACCCAAATTTTTATATCTGCTAAAAAGCAATCAACAAGTCTAAAAAAAATCCAACCACCATCATGTTTGATTTGATGAAAGCCTCATATTTGCAGAAAAGACTGCTCATACAAACATATTGCAACAAATTAATGACATCTGATCTGGAACCAAATACGGCCGCATGTCAGCGTAAAGAAAAGAACATTTCAAATCTTTAAAATCATGCAAAACACGCGCCATAAGTTGAGCTCTACAAATGTTTGTATATGTGTATAAAACCTATTACAGACTGGCAAATAAAGCAAAAATGTTTGCAACAGACCAAATAGAGCAAAAGCAAAAATGCGCAATACATTTAAGATACAAATAAAGGAGTGGGTTGCTTAAAAAGAGCAACAACTAAAAAAGTATAGCAAACTACATAGAATAAATGAAAATAAAGTTTTGCGCGCAAATTGCTTAACAAAATAGTAAAATCAATGTGAAGAGAAACGCGCTAAAAGGAAAAATCAACATGATGCTGGAGCTATTTTTGGAAAATCTAGAAAAATAGCGCGCAAATAAATGCTTAAGAAAAATAAATGATTACATAGAAAACTTGATTGCAACTAAATGTTGCAATAAGGAAGACAATATAATAAAATAAACTCACACATTTATACAACATAACACACAAGCAGCCCTTCTTCAAACGAGACTTTTTGCAATTGCAATAATGAACTTTTTGCAGAGTTCAAGAACATGATTTTCTGTTGTTACCCTGCAGGAAATGGAACTGACACAAGACTAGCCCCGTGGCCGATCCCCAAGTGATAGAGACCAGTCCAAGTTCTAACACTTCCTATGAAGTGGACCAGTCACTTTTCCATGGGGATGGCCTAGGATGGGGTTAATTGATACTTTGTATGCACCTTGCGACTTATCACTTAACTATCTTATAGGGAGCTATTCCGTGTAGAATATTAATTATATATAAATGTCATACCGACATTTATGTAACTGTAACAACGCAAACTTGAACTTTTATTTTTCAGTAAAAAAATTTTTTATATTCAAACTATCAAACTATCATATTTCATATATATGTATGTATATACGTACCAGTTAAGCTTAGGTTAATATCCTTGTTCCAGAGTGACTTGGCAGTCTATTTATATTGATTCATTGTTTAACCTTCATGTGAACAAATGTCCCAGCGAAGTCTTTCTTATATGTGTTACATACTAACAAAAAAAAAATATTCGTAGTACATAATACATGTCCTAGAGGAGCCTTTCTTATATAGACAAACTAAACAAAAAAATATTCGTAATACATACAACCGTAATATTAGTAATAGTATCCTATTGAAGTATGGATGAAGTTATGGAGAATAAAAGTGAACAAACAAACGTGTGTTCAGGTAACATTTACCCTATGAAGAGAGAGAGAGTGAGAGGGAGAGAGCTGTTCCTCAACATTCACAAGTGAAATACCTTGGTATACACCTTGATCGACGGCTTATATGAAAACTTGACTCTAAGGCTTAGTCTAAGCTAACAGAAATGAAACTTAAATTAACTGAGATACATTGGCTGATTGTTTCAAATTAAATCCTCAGTCTAGATGGTAAACTTTTAACATACAAGTCGACTTTGAAACCTTTATGGTGCTACGGAATTCAGTTACGGGTAGCCCGACCAGACATCCCGCTTTTGAAATTTTCAATCTCTTATTAGATTTTTTTTAAATGTAAGTGATAAAAAATCAATCCAAATACTTTTTAAGTGTAGTTATTGCTTAACAATCCAAATCTCTGTGTGCTTCGTTACTCGTGTTTTAAGATTAAGTGTCACGCTAATTTGTAGAATACAATTATCATTATTAATATGTCATGAAGAGTTTCAAAATTATCACTGCATTATTTTCTGTCGGAATCATTGGAATTTCAAGTTTGTGCTTGTATAGATTTATAACCACCCTTGACACAAACCTTCTGCTTTAAGAGAGCTCTATTAGTGTCCTCACAGTGCTCTGTTAAGCTATAATGCATTTCGAAAGGACTTTTGCAACAAATGAGGCAACCGAGATGGAAAAAAATAATGCAAATTTATTGACAAGGTGCTCCTCCACCTCCTCCTTTATTATTGCCCATGAATCTATTTCTGAATTTGAACTAGATATTCGACCCTGTTCTGTAAACCGATCGATTTGAAACCGCACGATTTTAGAAAACTAACTCCGACAATAGAAATATTTTATTAGATTTGTTTAAATTTTTTTATTATATAGATTCCCAAATATCATATTGGGAAAAAAGTTATTGTGTATGATTGTAAACACGTCTGCAGGACCATTATTAATTAAAAAAACGAGAAATTTACTAGGATTCGGTTTAGAGAACAGGGCCGATTGCCAAGTTGTTAACTTGGCATTTTCTGAGTCAATATTAGTACATACCACTTTTTCATATTTATTTTTAAATCCCGCTTTTTGAGGATATATTCCTCAAAATCCCAGATGTGGCATAAAGCCACATCTGGCCACGTTAGCTATGGGGCACTGCTTCAGCTTCCAATGTAGAGAAAATCCAACGAAAAAAAGATATATTTGTACTATTTGATAGGTCCTGGATTCAGCCACATCAAACATGTTCACTGCCGTTTACTACAATACCAGAACGAGTCCCAATTCAAGAAAAAGGTGAATAAGTAACCATTTACACGATATGTCTTCTTTTCACCATACACTACTCGTACTCCCTACTTTTGTTAACATTCCCATTTTCTCAAGTCATAGAATGAGTACGCTTGGTGCAATTGTCACCAAATTTTCTGCAGGGTATTTTCAGTTTTAAGAAGCTTCTCGATTGGAAGGTTTATGAAAATGTGAAGTCAAGATGGAAAGAAGTCACCTTACACGCATATGGAATCTAGAGTTTACTTTCGGTTGGAGAGAATTAGTTTCTATAGGAAAATTATTAAAAATAATGTTTTTGATATTATTAAAATGCTCTATAGAAAATATATTTCTGAAAAAAAAACTGAATCAATAGCGAATAACTTTTAATTAACAATGAACAATTTTCAATAAAAATAAATTTTTTAGGACACCAATTTTCTGCAGTAAACTTCTGCTGTTCAACAGAAAAATATTCTTTAAAAATTTTCGTTTTTTAAGAGACCAACTCAACTCAGTTTGGTTATCTGAGAGCTAACCTAACTTTTATATTGACATTGCCATTCACAAGTTATATAATATAATAATAAAATAATTTAAAAAAATATTTCTTGTTGGTTTGTGGCACGTCTAGATGAATTTCGTTGCTACTGAAAGACATTTAGACGTGCTAAACTAAGAACATATAAATTGTTTAATGCCCTAATTCAATAAGAAGATTTAGGACGTTTTTGCGTGAAAATACTTTTGAGTTCTTGTTTTTGAATTCTCTAAATTATTTTCTTCAAAAATGGTTGTTGTCTTTGATAATGAAAAATAAAAAATATTATTAACATGTTTTTAAAACATAAAATTTAAATTAAAGTATTATACAATAGTTTGAAAAATATATGAAAAAGTATGTGTTGGATATAATGTTTGGAACGAATTCATGAAGCAAGTACACGAACCTTCTAGCATAGACAATAAATAATAATTGTTTTAAAGAATCACAATTACGTCCATAGACAAGACGATACAATCGTCGAACAGAATTAGGGCATAAGTTCGTATTAATTTTGACAAGCGTTTAATAAAAATAAAATATTGAAATAATAATATAATAATAGTTTTCTTGTGCCATAACATATTCAAGGTAATAATTTATTGTGATTAGCAATACTAAAACTTATATGGGTCTTATGTGGGTGGACTCTCAGATGTATAAAACTGAAATTAGTTGAGATTGCCAATAGGAGCATAATTTACTATAGAAACTTCTCCATTTTAGATACTAGTTTGCTTTAAAAGAACTTTTTAACAGAATAACTTTTTAGCAAAACTTTTTTCATTCCAGAAACTGAGGCCTAATTCCCGCATTCGATTGCAAGCCAGTTATTCGTTTCTTTTTTTTATATATTCGTCTATTTCGAATACATTTTCGATCACGAACGCAGGAATTAGCCCGCTGATTTCCAATGAAAAACTGTTCTCATCAGTTGACTAATTTTCTATAGGAAAATTTTCTTTTTAAAAGATCAGTTTTCTGTAGAAAGTAAGCAAACAGCTTTATAACTTAAAACAGCTGCAATTTTTTTCATCGTTATTGTGTTTTCGACGACAAATTTACACAGCGAATTTTCACAGACGAATTCGTCGTATGGGCTGAAATTCGGCGTTCGTCCCAGTTGTGTTTTTAGCACAAGGGTTTATTTTCTTTAGCAAATTTATAAGCTTTCAGAGAAAATTTTATAATATACTGCTCTTGTCACGATACCAATTTTCCATGTTCTCTTTTCACGAGACCAATTTTCTATAGAAAATTTCTCTTCTGAAGAGTCCAATTTTCTATAGAAAATTCCTCTTGTCAAGACACCAGTTTTCTATAGAAAATTTCTCTTGTCAAGAGAACAATTTTCTATAGAAAATTTCTCTTGTCAAGAGAACAATTTTCTATAGAAAATGTCTCTTATAAAGAGCCCAATTTTCTACAAAAAATTTCTTTTGTCAAGACACCAATTTTTTATAGAAAATTTCTCCTGTCACGAGACTAATTTCCTATAGAAAATTTCTTTTGTCAAGAGACCAGTTTTCTATAGAAAATTTCTCTTGTCAAGAGACCAATTTTCTATAGAAAATTTCTCTTGTCAAGAGACCGACTTTCTATAGAAAATTTCTTTTGTCAAGAGACCAGTTTTCTATAGAAAATTTCTCTTGTCAAGAGACCAATTTTCTATAGAAAATTTCTCTTGTCAAGAGACCGACTTTCTATAGAAAATTTCTCTTGTCAAGAGACCGATTTTTAATAGAAAATTTCTCTTGTCAAGAGACCAATTTTCTATAGAAAATTTCTCTTGTCAAGAGACTAATTTTCTATAGAAAATTTCTCTTGTTAAGAGACTATTTTTCTATACAATATTTCTCTTGTCAAGAGATCGATTTTCTATAGAAAATTTCTCTTGTCAAGAGACCCTTTTTCTATAGAAAATTTCTCTTGTCAATAGACCAATTTTCTATAGAAAATTTCTCTTATCAAGAGACCAATTTTCTATAGAAAATTTCCCTTGTCAAGAGAACAATTTTCTATAGAAAATTTCTCTTGTAAAGAGACCAATTTACTATGTAAAATTTCTGTTGTCAAGAGACCGATTTTCTATAGAAAATTTCTCGTAGCAAGAGACAAATTTTCTATTGAAAATTTTTCTTGTCAAGAGACCGATTTTCTATAGAAAATTTCTCGTGTCAAGGGACCGATTTTCTATAGAAAATTTCTCTTGTCAAGAGAACAATTTTCTATAACAAATTTTTCTTTTCAAGAGACCGATTTTCTATAGAAAGTTTCTCTTGTTAAGAGAACAATTTTCTATAGAAACTTTCTCTTGTCAAGAGAACACTTTTCTATAGAAACTTTCTCTTATCAAGAGACCGATTTTCTTTAGAAAATTTCTCTTATCAAGAGACAAGTTTTCTGTAGAAAATTTCTCTTATCAAGAGACTAATTTTCTACGGAAAATTCCTCTTATCACGAGAATAATTTTCTATAGAAAATGTCTCTTGCCGAGAGACCTTTGCAGCACTGTATATAGTGAATCCGAAAACCAATTTTGATGATTCTTACATCAATCGATTTTTCTTAATGTCACTGTGTCAATATGGCGGCCAACAGACGCCATTTTGTAAATACGAAAAATATAAAATGTCTGCGTTCAACAGGCATTTTAGAATCATCTTCAGGTTTCTCTTGTTTTCATTTCCAATGACCATTTAAGATATTTAGCAATCGGGTTTTTTTATTTTTTTTTTAATAACTACTTGTTAATAACATAATTTTTCTTGCTTAAAAGATTTATTTCTTATTGAAAACTTTTCGCTCAAGAGATAAATTTCTTTTTTAAAAATTTTCGGAAGGTTTGTTGTTCTTCAAGATTTTTTTTTAAATGTATAATATTATATACATATTTAAAGCACATAAATATGTAGTTGAACGAAGTTCAATTTTCCATTGCAAAGTGACGACCATTATTATTTTTTTTTTATAGATTGGCAGCATCAATACTTTTACATTTTTTTTACTTATTTATGCAATTTATTTTTTTCTTTATACTTTAATGTTTACTTCTCTGATTATGGCTCCATAAAAAAACGAACCAGAAGAAAGAAACGTAAACATAAAATTCTAAGAAATACGAGTATTGTGTACAATCGCTACGCTGTTATACTGCACAAACATAATTTGCTGACCATTCTTCCACTCTGCTGAAGATCGCTCCAAGTATCCAGCCAGACAACATGTAATTTCAAGTATTAAATGTTTTAAAAAAGTTTTAAAAGAAAAAAATCCAAAAAAAATATGTTTAATAAAACTGGTTTCTTCTTTAGTTTATGACAACTAAAGTGATGGTTTTATGTTTAAGCTGAGCAATTTTTTTTCCATATTAATGTTTTCTGTCAGATGAGGGGAAACTGGGGCTTGTACAGTTTTCACTGTTTGCAGAGATTTTTGTATGTGTGTGTGTGTGTGTGTGTGTTGTTGGCAAATTTATGCAGCTTTTTTATGTTTCATGTTCGCTTAAAGCGAGCCAAGCGCACGTGCGCCATTTGTTAACTCGTGAAGGTAAAAAGCAAGGATTGAGATGCTGTGGCATCATATGGATTTGCTGTGGCTTTTTGCACTTTTTTTTGGCTCTAGATTTTTTTAACAAGGTTATAGCGATATATTGAGTTTCAGGTAATACAAATTAGGTTTTGTTGCGTTTTTTCAACAATATTCAAACTAAAAGTTTCTCTTTTTTAGAATATGAGTATCATATATAATATGAAAATAAGGAAGCAAATATTACCCAAAACCAAGAACCAAAGCACATTAATTTCCAGGTAATATTAAGATTAAGACAATGAAAAAATCCAACAATGAACAAAACAACATGGCATTTATTTTATCCAAAATGACACAAAATAAAAATAAAAATTATTCACCTAAGAGTCTGAACACAATGCAACGATAATTTATTGCGGTGCGGTTTTTCATACGATTTTGAAGGAAAAAACCGCAGTGCGGAACGGCATAAAATTAAAATCTATTTTATTTTCTCTGCGGACTTTCTTATTCTCTCAATTTTCGACACTCTTTCTCTTTCTGATGTTGCCACAGTTTTTGAATAATTGGCGGTGTTCACAACAAAAAACATGATTTTTTTTGTCATAAAATATAAAAGTTTAAAAAATATATCAAATATGTCTGCGAATGTATAAAATGTTAATCATTTTTTGTTTTTAGTTACTGCCATTACAAAATATTTAACACAAATGGAAATTTTTTTTATAAAAATGTATTAAAAAAAAAAAAATTAATAAATATTTAAACAAACAATGACAAGTATCGCCGTAGCCGTCTTCCGTTGTATTGTGTTTATTTTTCTCTCCCGCAACGAGAAATCGCACCGCACCGCAAACATTGTGTTTAGACTCTAAAGCTGAAAAAAAATTCTCCACGACAGCTGCCACTAACAAAATTTACAACGTTTATCAGCTTTCACAATTTTTTAGTAGATTTTTCATATTTTTTAAATTTGTTTTCTAAGAAAAATGTTATCTATGGAAAAAAGAAGTCTCTGGAGAAAGGGTTTCTTTAGAAAAATGCGTTCTTTGGAATAATTTTCTCTATAGAAAAGCGTTTTCTATAGAGAAAGGTTTTCTATACAAAAACATATCCTATGAAAAAAGCATATCTTCAGGAAAACATTTTCTATGGAAAAAGAATTTCTACAGAAAAATATTTTCTATGGAAAAATGCTTTCCTTAGAAAAACATTTGCTATGGAAAAAACGTTTTCTAAAGAAAAACATATTCTGTACAAAAAATGAAAAAATGTTTGCTGGAAGACCAATTTTTTCTACAATAAAAAGTTTACAAGAGAAGAAAGTTTTCTAAAGAAAAAAACTTAAAAACAGATATTCCATAGAAAATCGATTTCCATAAAAGCAGTATTCTGAAAGATAAAACTTTCATTAAGAAAACTTTCTATGAAAATTTTTTTTCGAGAAAGAAATTTTCTATATAAAACAATTTAATAAAAAAAACTTTTACGGTTAAAAAATTTGTTATTTAGTATAAAGATTTAAACAAAAAAAACTTTACTGTTTAACAAAACTTTATATAGAAATTATGTTTTTAGAAAAAAATCCTAAGGAAGTTGAAGTAGAAAAATTTATTTCATGAAGAAAGTTCTTTATACTTGGTGTTGTGTGTAGAATTTTCTTATAGAAAATAATTTTTTGTTATAAAAATGTTCAATAGAAAACATGAAAACAGTTTCCCTTTAGTATAATAAACATTTTTCCATAGAAATTTTTTTTTTCTAATGGAAATTTCTTTTCTAATGGAAATTTCTATACAAAATTTTGTTTAATAGAAAACAATTTTTTATTGCAATCTTTATACTAAAGAAAAACTTTTTTTAAGAAAAAGATTTTTTTATAAAATTTTTCTATAGAAAATTTCTTGCTCGAAAAAATTTTTTTCCAAAGAAACTGTTTTCTACAGAAGACTTCTTCGAGAATTTTGATTTTAAGATAACTTTTATCTATTCTAAACTATTTCTCTGAAAAACTTTTTTATAGAAAAATATAATCACATAAAATTTTTTTTCTTTCTGATAGTTTCAATAGAAAAAGACTTTGTGTTGAAAAAATTTTCTAAAGAAAACAGCTTTCCATAGAAAAAAGATTTCTATAAAAAATTTTGCTACAAAACATTCTTTCTAAATAATTTTTATATGAAAAGAATATATGAAAAATATTTGAATTACTTTTTTGTAATAAATAATAACAAAAATTTTCTGCGAAAAAAATTTCCCCGAAATAACTTTTCTAAAGCAAAAATATGTTCTCACAAGTTTTCTACAGAAAAAAACTTCTACGTTAAAAAATTTTGTGCAAAAGAAACACATTTACTAGAAAAGTATTGTCATTGGTATATAATTTTTAGAAATATTTAAAGCAAACAAAATATATTGTTAAATAAAGTCTTTAAAAAATTTTCTGGAAGATTAATTTTGTGCAGAAAATATATCTTTGTTGAAAAAAAATTGCAATGGAAGAAAACTTCTATGGAAAAAATATTTAAATTTATAATAATTCTATACAAAAAAATATTCTACAGCAAAAAATAAAATTTGTTAGAAAAAACTTTTCAATAAAGAATATATTAAAAAAAAACTCAAGTAAATTTATAAGACATTCAGTCTTATCTCAGGAAGGGTGCTGCTAAAAACGCACTCCCACTCGGAGACCCAGTTGGGTCCAATTGTGATCGACATTTATTCTTAAATGTTGTAGGAATTTTTGCTTGTTAATTTTTTTTAGTTGAATTCTACTGAAGCAGGAATAAAATGCTGAAGCAAAAAATAAACAAGAAAAAATTCATAAAAAAAATATTGTATATCTTATTTATTTTTTTGACTAAAAGTTTTCTTTGGAAAATTTTGTTTAACATAAAAATTTTGCTTTAGAGGAAATTAACTAAAAAAATTCAGGGGAAAATAGAAAAAAAATTTATAGAAAAACATATACAAACATTTTATGTTAAAAAATAATTTTGTTAAATAAAAGAATTGCCTTTAAAAATTTATGAATTTTTAAAACCATTTTGGAATTTTTAAAAACAAAAATGTTGCTTGAAGTATTGTGATATTTATTTTAATAAAAAGCAAAAATGTGTTGATGCACATCTCAAAAAATGTGATATTACGACTATAGAAAATCCTATCGATTTAACTGCAATAATTAGAAAATAATTAAGCGAGCAATCATTAAATAATATAAATGAAAGAAGATTTATTTAATTGCTACTATTTTTTATAACCTTAAAGCAGCTTAAGTTTCAAGCTAAAGATAAAAGACTTTAAGTAATTAATTGCACAAAAGGCAAAGGTATTTTTAAGAATTATGTATCAAATTAATCACTAAAATTTTAAAGAATTGTAAACGAAAAATTGGAGTCTTGCGAAACCATATTCCGATCGTATTGGAACATTTAAAATGGAAAGAAAAATAAACGTTTTGAAAAAAACATTTAAACAAACTTTATGTGGATATTGAAAATCCAATACACATTTTTTTTAATTTCATCAAAAATTTTCTAATATTTTTTTTAATAAAGATGTGCGTTTGCTTATTATTTTTTCCTACTTCTTTTTAAGGCTTAAAACTAATTTTTTTTTGCTTGCTAAAGCTTCCAAATGAAACGTTACTTTTATTGCCCCGAGCAAAAACAAACAAAAGACTTAGCAAACAAACTTTAAAAAGCACAATTTCAAATTTTGTGCAAACAACCAAAAAAAAAAAATTCAAGTTCAAGTTTTCGCATTTTGTTATTTTAAATGTCTAAGGCTTATTTACGAAAAGCCCGAAATCCTGCTTTTATTATTAAAATTTTTTTACCCAATGCAATTATTATTAGTATTCAACAAACAGATGTTGCATTAAAAAAAAATAAACATGTTGCAAATAAGAAGAAAAAAATAACAACTACACCTTTTCAAAGCCAGTCAGTCCACCTTTAGTCAAAAAGAAATAATAAAAAAAAGTTGCAAAAGTGAAGTAGTGGCAGACACAAAAAAGTTTTTTTTTTTATAACACAATACATTTATTTATGTGAGGCTCGTGCTCAAGTAGTTATCAACTTATTAGTGCTTGGTCTACGACAAACAACATCTTTTAGAAAAGGCTTTTATAACTCCAACAGGCTTTAAAGGTTTAACTTCAACAATAACAACAAAAAAGTTTAAAGCACAAAACTTAGCTCTATTAGAGGCCATCGATAGTTAGTTAGTTTTTTTATTTTTTGCTGTCTTGCTAACAGCATGATGCAGCCTTTCTTTAGTGTTTCTTTGCTGTTTGTGCTTTCGTTTTTAAGGTTCTGACTACGACTTAACTAATGTTAACAATTTATTTACATTAAATCTGAGTTTTTTTTTCTATTCACTTAAGAGATGAGGAAAAAAAATTTAAAACTGCGTGTTGCATTACTTTAACAGGCTACTGAATTAAAAGGAATAAAATAAAACGGCTTTGTTCAACAAAAAAAAAACCTTCGAGCTTGCAATGTAAAGGAAAAGAAGATTAGGTAAAATTTATGAGGCCTTAAAGTAAGAAAAAATAAGTAAATGTTAAGTTGACAGGGTAATAAAGATTTTATAATACGAAAATACATGCATTCAAATAAAAGTGATTGACATTTTAAAACAAAAGACTTAAGCAACATGCACTAACCCTGTTAAACGCACAAGTAAAAAGTTTTAAAACTGAAAACAATGTTTGTTTCCCTAATGAATCACATTTTCTCATGTGAAATAACCAGAAATTAGGCTTTCCAAAAGAAATGTGCAGGGGTGTCGCAAAGAAGCACATAAGGGGTTAGGTCTGTCCAACTTTGAGCAGTCTGGTCATAACATGCATACATACATATAGTCGGCCTAGAGTGTAAACCAAATAACTCACATCAATGCAAGTATGGGAATTTTACTTTAATGTAAAATAGTTATAAGTTCAAATAGTTTGAAAATTAAATTGGAACTAATTATTATTAATTAATCATTCAGAAGAAATTATTTTCTATTTTTTGTTAGTTATCAAATTTTGAATAGATTTTACAAATAAATCTAACAAATAGAATAGTCCCAGACCTGATATAAATAAAACTATTTGAAAAACATAAAATATACAATCATATAATTATAACACACCTTTGTATAAAAATTACAAATAACAAAATTACAATATTATATAATTAGACAATAAGGCAAACCATACGATATATATATATATATATATACATACATACATATATATATATATATAATATATATTTATATATATCGTCGCTTTTCTAACTAACTGACCTAACTGACATCATTTTGAAAAATGAGTTAAGTCCACTATTATTATTTATGAAATTATTTAAGAGTTCGAAATTAAATTTGTACTTTATCCTTGAAAATAAAATTTTTCCGGCATGTTCGAAAATTCGAAGAAAATTTCGAAAATTTTATACAACTAAATGAAATCTCTTTCTGACATCTTTGCTTATGACAAATAATATTTTGAGAAGAATTTTAATACTTTCCGGAGGAGCCAATTTTTTCGTCAGGTTCGAAAATTCGAATCCAGTTCAGAAAATATCATCAAATACGTTTTTTACATCGTCGATTCCAACAAATAATACTTTAAGCAGCATTTTTTAATACTTTGCACAAATGCCAATTTTTTCTTCTTAATTAAAATTACATTTTTCCTTTAAAATAAAATTATTTCGGCATGTTCGAAAATTCGAAAAAAGTTTCGAAAATTTTATACAAGTAAATGACATCTTTGCTTATGACAAATAATATTAAAAGCAGAATTTTTTAATACTTTACGTAGAAACCAATATTTTCGCTATGTTCGAAAATTCGAAATCCAGTTCAGAAACTATCAAATAATTAAAAATGCAACTTTTTCTTAATATAAGTCTTATACCGACTTCTGATTGAATTTTACAGATAGAATTTTATATTTACATATTTCCACATGAAAAAATCATTGTGTACACTGAGGGAAAAGCTGCAACTTAAAAATAAGAATGCATCACATTTATTCAATCATTTTCGATATAATAGAAATATATAAAAATAAACAAAATTAAAAAATAAATACTGAAAATTAATATTTTTCAATTCAATATGGTTTTTATTGATTTTAAGCTCTTTTTCTCTGTGTGTAGATTTGCATAGAGAATTATTGTTGATGGCATATCAATTTATTTTTGTTATTAATTAAAAAATAATCAAAAATGTAAAAAACTCTGTGACTAAATTATTTTCTAAGCATTAACTTCTGTTCAAAATGACGAAAAAAATTATCAATTTCTTCAAGTCTTTTGGCTTGAAATCTACTGACGAGTTCCATAAGCAGCAGCGAAATACATATAGACATTGCTTAACCAAAAAAAAACCAGCATAAGTTCAGCATACAGTAAAGACTAAAAGTAAAATAAATATACTTCGGTGTTTCCTGTATTGCCTTAATATACAAAACATTTCAAAAATTCCGCACACTTTTTTTTGAAGTCAGTATTAGCTTGTATTCGAATATTTTTGAAAAGTTAAAAGTTTTTACTTTAAAAATTAATGTATCCACATTAAGCACAAGAAAAGGCATTGCGCCAAAATAATTTCTTATATCTAATCACATTTGAAATTCGTACAAATACAATTTCAAAGAGGTGAGAAAAGTCGAAAGTAACAACAAAATTCAAAAGGTTTTGTTTGTTGTTGGTGAAGCACGTCTAGATGCACTCCATTTCTGCTTAGGAAACTCATCAGTAGACAAATTACAAATTACAAAAAATAGTACTTCCAAAAATTTTAAAACATTCCTTATTTCTATTTGAGTAATAATTTTATGGTAAGTTCATAAGCATATTGGAACTAATGCTCAAAGATATTGCCTTCTGCCGAGCCAACCTATTAACTCTTTAAGATTATTTTCCAATAAACATCAATACTGAAATTCATCTTTAAAAATAAATCTAAGATCTCTATTTAATAACCAACTAAAATCTTAAAGAAAATCTACTTCGTACTCAGATAAAATCATAGAAAAAATTCAAATGAATTGTATCGCTCTACAACCAAACACTCCTCTAAATGTACAAGAAAAAAAATAGCACATACAATAACAAACTCATTAAAATAAAAATGAAATAAAACTGCTTAAGCCCCTTAAGCTTTATACATAGATTAAATTAATTTTTCTAACAATACTTCTCTATACATTATTTTTCTCTTTCGCGTCTATACAATAGTTATAAAGAAACTTACAATAAAACTCCAAAGCAATTTGATTTATCGTAAAACTAACACTAAACAACATGATAAATAATAAATTGTTATAAATAGTTTTCAAGACTGCTGCGCAAATGGACGTGCCTATAACTTCTGTCTTACCTCTTTACGGCTCATAATCCCCAGCACTCCTTAAAGGTTTCTTAATCCTGGTTTAACAAAAAAAATACACACACACACTCAAATACGTACAAACACACATTTACCACTTTTATTCATTAACATTTTCGTAATTGACTTTATTTAGCCACGCTATCTTGTTTGAGGAGAGAGAGAGATAGAGGGGTTTTCCAGAAACCAGTTTGGCGTGTGCCAAACGATGTTTAAACCAGAAAATTATAATAAATATAAAAAATTTATACAGCAGCTTTTTGTAGTGACATCGACAGCAGCAACAACTGCAGAAGTTTGTATAGTTTTTGTCTTTTTGCTAAACAAATATTCCTCATAGAGCAAAAGGTTTGCTTGCACAGTCCTCCCCAGTAGTGGATTGAGGTTAAACAGATCTTTAAAGGTACTAAATATTATATTTTTATAAAATTTACATACTGATTTACATTCAAGTAGAATCTAAATGATTTCTTTTTGTCTTTTGTTTTATCTATTATAAAGTATAAGGAAAAATTCGAACTTGTGTTCGAATTTTCGAACATGACTTAAAAGCTCGATCGCACGGAATACAGCTTATCGATTTGAATATTTATTTAATATACTTCATAATTTGCATGATTAATTTATACTTTCTTAAACATATTACAACAAATTAAAATAAATTCTAAACTCAAAGAGAAAATTTCCAAACTTTCTTTGACCCTTCAAATTTTCTTTTATTTAATAAAATGTTAAATATATTGTGCAACATTTACCTAAAAATTTGCAAAAAAATTTATAAAAAAGAGTTTAATTTTAAATCTTATCTGAAAGCCCCATTCTGTCTGTAGCTAACTTCGATTTTATTTTGTTTATCACAAAATTTGCTAAGACTTAGTTGCTATAAGTAAATTAAATTTAAATTTATAATTTTAAATATGATATATGTATATTATGGCCCTATTATCGATATTATATTATAAAAAACATATTTATAAAAACTCTATCCGACGTTGAACCCAAAATATCTTACTCTTGCTGATGAGTTGCTACAGTAGCAATAAAGTGCAAACAAAATAAAAATAATAAATCAATATAAATAATAAAACTCGCTACTTTAAAAAATGAATTCGAATTTCTAACCATTTTTGAAAAAAAAAACATATTTTTTCCTACAAATATCCTTGTATAACTATTTTTTCCAAGCATTTTTAATCCTAGACCATTTTGCATTAAAAAAAAAAATTTCGAACTTATATTCGATTTTTCGAAATTAACTCAGAAAAATTATTTTTGTAAGAAATGTTTACAATTTATTTAAATATATTAGAACATTAGTCTTTAAAGCTAAAAATTTCATCATACATGCAATTTTCGAAGTCGATTACGAATTTTCGTTCATAAAAAAATTTTGTGTTTTTTTTTGCAATATTAATAAATTTGAGAAATTATATCTTACTTATTGCTTATTTTTTGAAGAAAATGAATTCGAATTTCTAACCATTTTGCAAAAAAAACCTATTTTTTCCTAAAAATATCCTTGTATAATAATTTTTTCTAAGCATTTTTAATCCTAAACCATTTTGCATTAAAAAAAATTTTTTCGAACTTATATTCGATTTTTCGAAATTAACTCGGAAAAATTATTTTTGTCAGAAATGTTTACAATTTATTTAAATATATTAGAACATTAATTTTTAAAGCCAAAAATTTCAACATACAAGTAATTTTCGAAGTCGATAACGAATTTTCGTTCATAAAAAAATTTTGATTTTTTTGCAATATTAATAAATTTGAGAAAGTATATCTTACTTTATTGCTTATTTTTTGAAGATAAGCCAAATTATAAATTTCGAACTCAATTTCGAATTTTTGCAGAAGTCACGCAAATTTGATTTTCGAAAAATTTTACCAAAATTTTGCCCCAGATATTTATTGCCAAGGCCAGGAATGTTAAAAAAGGTATTTGTTTATTTGCACAAAATGTTGTTTAATGTCTTTCAATTTTCGAACATAACGAAAAGTAGTTTTATTTTTAGTCAAAATTAATAGTATAAGACTGTCACTTTTAATTTATTATGAAATATTTTAACTTACAATTATTTCGAATGTTCCAAATGAGCCATTACCATGTGACTATTAGCATAATAATATTGCACGTTGTACCATAACTGCCAAAGAAGCTTAAACGATATAATTTTCGAAGTATTTTAGCGGTTATGGCTCGATATTTATATACTTTAGATTTTTCTAGAAAATTTTTAATTTCTAATTTGTATTCAGCTTTATGTCGAAAAAACATTTAAAGAGAGCTACTGCTCATTTTCTTAAAGATTTTTTGCTTTGTTTATACAAAAATTTTTCGAAGTTTTTCTTCGAACTTGGAAATGTCATAATATAAAAATTAGAGAAATTCCAAGACATTTTTATAGATTGTAATGCAAAACGAAGCGACGTAAATTTCACTTTCTATTTAAATACAATGATTTTTATTAAGTGGCTCATATTTTGAAATCTTTTTTAGATGTTTTATCGCCAAAAAAATACTACGTTACCTTTTATTGAGATCTATAAAATTAGTAAAAAGCCATCAGATATTCGTTTGTGTTCTTCAGGATAGGACAACCCTTCAAAAGGATATTTCCGTTTAAACGCATGTTAAAAATTTCTTCGCAAGTTTAATCGAAATCAGTAACCCAAATCGAAGTCAACGAATACAAAAGGACGCTACTGGCTAGTAGACAGCATACTAGTCCAGTAGTCGGAGGGTCGCAGGTTCGATTCCGGCCAAAAACTCTCGATGTTTCTTCGGACAAGACAGTTTATTTTTTCTTATAAAAAATGTATAGGGTGTAAGTGAAATCGATGCAAAACGGGGCTCTATTGTTGGTAATTTTTCGAAGATAATTATTTGTAAATAACGTTTTTCTTATTTTGCTTTTCATCCTAAAGGAATATATACTAAGCCCCATATTCATAAAAAAATAAAATGAATTTTAAATCCATTTTAGGAAAATGTTTTATGAAAAATTTCAAATAAAATACATTTCAAATAAGAATCTGAATCTCACTCAAAATAAAATTAACCACAAAAAAAATTATATAAAAACAAACATATTCGAAAAAGTTATGGACACGAATCCACTCCTTTATGTGCCTGACTTTTCTTTGGCCGCCTAATACCACTTCTGTGATGTTTATATTAATTTAGTTTTTATATTATTTTTTTATTATTTAGTCTTCATTTCATGCATTATTTCCAATAAATTTTTTTTAATGCAACTTTGGAATGAATTAGCAAGTAATTTCGAATGTTGTTTGTTGTTCGAGTATGTTGTCTTTGAATTCTTGGAATGAAATCGTTGTTGTTATTTTTGCGTCTTAATAATTGTCGCTTTAAATTGCTGGACATGAGTGAAATGACAAACAGAAAAATTAAAGTTTTTTGCTGGCAGTGAAAATTTAATAATTATTTTATTATATTTTCGACACGGAACTTTCAAAAGGATAATTACTTTTATAGTATAAAAAAAAAGTAAATGTAAAGAGACAAATGAAGTTATAGAAGTGCTACTACTTACTAACAGTTGCATGTTCGATGAGTTGTTGAAATATTTTTTTAATAATTGCAATAACATTGTGGTTGATGACTTACCTGAAAAAAATAAGAAAAATTTATTTAAAAATATTTTGTATAATTACATTACATTACATTACTAGTGGCATAATAATTTTAGAGCAAGCTAATGTTAAGAAAAATTAATTTAAGTATATTCCTTATGAGTGTATAATTGAAGGTTAGCCGCGAATAACGTTTTAAGTGACAAAATAATAACTTTTCAGGACAGCCAAAAAACGTATTTTAAAGCAAGATTGGTTTTTTCGTTTAAATTTTTTTAGCTTATCGAAAATAATGATAACTAGCATTAACTTTTGTTTTTGTATCTCTGCTACATTTATCAATTATTTTCGACAATTTCGTTTGCATGATTTTATTAGTTACTTACAAAGTTTTCCACCGACTGATTGGATTGTAATTGTATTTTGACGGCGATAAGATGCATAATTTTGGATGGTTTGATGTTTGAACAACGCAAGAGAGTTATGTTAATGTTAATCTGTGAAAAAAGTGGTTTTTTAAAAAATGTCTTTTACAACGTTATTCGCGGCTGTGCTTCAATTATCACATTATTCTCCAATATAGAAAATAATTCATCAGGATATAACCCCTTTAAAAAAACATACTGGATTCATAAACATTTTTTTTTCTTTTTTGCCTACAACTACTACTTTTACTACATTTCTTTACTTACACTCATTTTCTCAACTGTTAATCCTTCATTAAAAAGTATAACATAATCCTTTCCAATAATTATATTGAGAGCAACAACATTAAATAGATTGGTAGAATACTGCACCTAATCATCTGAAGTCAAGTGTCTTACTAGGTGCTACGTTTTTAAACCCTTTACCAAAAATGCGACCCATAAAATATATATATTCTGGGTCCTTATGAATAGGGAAGACGAACAAGGGATGTCCGTCTGTCCGTCTGTCCGTCCGTCCGTCCGTCCGTCCGTCTGGTCTACATGAAATCGGTTTTCCGAAGCTCTCAGAAAAGCTAGTGACTTTGGTCCTAGACTGGTGTATCAGAAATGGTCCAAAATAGATTGTTATTTGAAATCAACGAAATCGAGCAGACGCTTTCAGAGCTGGAAAACTTAAACTTGATTTTGTCATATAAAAGTAACTAGATAACACTAATGTTTTTTTTTTTTTTGTTAAGTACGAATAAAATTTGTATTAAAAATATAAAAAAAATCAAAAAAATCAAAAAGAAATTTCCAGGGTTGGAGACTTTAACTTTTTTTGTTATATAAAAATAACCTACTAAAGCTAATTTTTCCTTTTTATCTATAAATTAAAAATATTTTACATTCTTAAAAGAAAAATATTGGTGTAAGAAACTAGAAAAATTTAAAATTATGATTCCAGGGCTGGGAAACTTACACTTATTGTGATATATAAAATTAACTAGGTCTAATTATTTTTTTTTTATATTTTAAATTATATTGTATATAGTTTATGTTTTGGAAAGAAAAGTTGGGTATAGAAAGCTCCAGAGCTGGAAAATTTTATTTATTTTTACTATTAAAGAAACTAATTAAAATTAATATTATCTTTATTTATTTTCTTTCTTTCTTTCACTTAACATATTTTATATACATTTTTCAAGGAACAAGGTTGTTATAAGGGCCTAGAAAAAGCTAAAAGGATGATTCCAGGGTTGGGAAACGTACACTTTTTGTGATATATAAAAGTAATTAAATAAAACTAGTTATTTCTTTGGTAATTAAACACATATACTCTGTATTTTCGAAAGAAATAAATTAATATTAAAACCAAAAATATCAAAATTATGGGTTTAGGGTTGGAAATTTAGAAAAAAAATTGTTTTGAGTAAAAAAATAACCAAAAATAATTTTTTTTTTAGTTAAACATGTTTCATGTTTTAGGAAGATCTTTACTCAAGATTTATTTTATATTTGCTGAATTTTTATATGGATATCTAACAGAAAAATGGGCTTGAAGGCCATCTTTGAGGGCCGTAGTTTTTAAATAGTAGTTTTTAAATAGATTTCGACGATATCTAGTGTTTTATATGGGAAATCTACTCCAGATCTGGTAGATTATGCTACAAATCTCGCAAGTACTAGATTCTGCTTCGATGTAGATGCACTATAAATATTCTTATACTTTTTACGAGCACTTTGGCCTTGTAGATTAATGGAAAAATTAATTAGTTCAAAATATTTATGGTGAACAAAATCCCGAAGATTTTGGTGATGAAATTGAATATTTTAAAATGTTACAATTATCTACTCGAGTACGCCTACAATCTCCAATAAATCATATTTCAAGTATCAAAAAAATATCTCACTGATTCACTACAGATTTATTGCGTAGATTATTAATTAAAAAGAAACTATTAATTTAAATAGTTTTAATCTGACGTAGAATTTAGTGCCATTATTTTGTTAAAAAAAAAATTATAAAACTTATTACTTATAGTACAAAGTTTCTAACAAAAACATGCCTGCATTACGCATGATTATAATAGAAACTTATTTAAGTTATTTTTTTAATTATTAATCTCAGCCATAAATCACAAGACGACACTGTTTTAAGTCAAAGAAACACTAAAAAAAATAAATTCCAAAATTATTTCAAATTAAACACTTGATACTATAAAGTATGACTCGTATTACATGGTAGGCAAAAGCTATTTGTCAAAGGCCACAGTCGGTTGTCAAAACATAAGAATGTACAGGTAGCCCCCAAAGAATGTAGAAAATTGTTATTTGAATCCTCTTAGGCAAATAAATATATACAAGCAATCAAAAAATAATAAATGAAATAAAAGACTGTAAAAAACATTATGCCCATATGTTTGAGAATACAAAATTACGCATTCCGTATGTCTGTTGACTTGAGTGTGCTGGTATGATGTCAAAATGGAGTAGAAATCGAAATGTAAAAAAAATTTGCACTACGCCAAATCGGTTGCTGTGACATAGATGCGCAGAAAAAGAATATTTTCTAAGCTGAATGCGTAATCTTGTATTGTTTGTTTCATGGTTTGAGACAAGACTTGCCTCTCTCTCTTCCATTTTCTCTATCTCACATTTTCTCTGTCTCTTTTTTCCTTCTTCTCTCTCTCTCTCTTTCTCTAAGTGAGAGGTCTAAATGTAAAACAAAATGTTTACCTGTAACATTTAATTGGAATTGAAAGGGTCACCAATTGGACAAATCTAAAGCATGTCGAAGCATGTCGAAGCATGTAATTTGCATCGAACAAAAACATTTTTGACTTATAATGTAAATAGCGTGTAAATTCGAATAGTTTTTTTTCGCATTAAATTCAATAATAATTTAAAAGCATTTAATGTCATAGTTTAGCTGGGACATTTTCAGCACTGAATTTCGTGCTTTCCTTAAAAAAAATTTCACATTGAACATAAAATATATTTTCATTCCTATTTCCTTGAAAAAAAAATTTACTATGTAGTTCTTACTTGTAATTTACAATCATTTCTTTCACTAAAAAAAAAACTTAAAACCTTATATAAAATTAATTTTGTTTGGATACAAATTTTATTTGAAACAAGCGAGTGAATTCAGCTTCAGAGATTCGAATATAAAGAACTCAATCTAACTTAAAATTATTCACAGATTTTTCTAAAATCTTTTAAGCCTTATTTTAATTTTTTGTTATTGTGTTATATATTACAAATAATTTCAATAAAATTTTGTCAGGACATATTGATCTTTGTAGATATTCAATTGTAAAAAGCTCAACTTCTTATTGAAAATATTATGGAAAATGTCTAATTTTATGATTTATTTAACCACTTGTATTTGCCTCTTGTATTTTTCGTGTGACCCTACCCTGTTATAAGTGTGTGTACTGTGCTAATAAAAAAAAGCTCTAAATTTCAATCTGCTTGTTAAGTTGTATTAAGGTCTTGCATGTTGTTTGCCTCGACGTATCTTCTCAATGTTTCTGTTTTTTTTTTGTCTATGCCTCCAAGCCCTTTAGTTTTAAAATTTTGGGTTTATAAAAATAATGTTCGTTGAAACATCAAAACAACATGAATTCATGTCATCAGTTTCGTAGGAGTCCCATTTTTTAACACGCATGTTTCTTAAGTCTTTTGATTCTTACTTTTTTTCTTTTGTTTGCTTGTGTGTATTTTATGGTTCAGAAAAGAAGCTTTTAGCACCAAGAGAAGCGCTGCCAACAACAACAAAAAGAGAAAAAGATACCATAAAAGTGTGTGACGTCAACTTTGATGAGAGTTATTTCTTTGTTGTTGTTGTTATTTTAAAATAATCAGCAGACGAGTTAAATTAAAAAAAAAATTAATGCCAAACATAAAAAAATTGAAAAATTAAAAAAATATTTTATGTTGACACCAAAATTAAACATAAAACGAAATTCAAGAGAAAAGAAATTCAAGCCAAAACAAGAAAGAGAAAGAGGCTTATGGGCTTATTTTTTTTTTGGGAAATATTTTCTATAGATTTCATCTTTATGATTTTATTTAATTTTATTTAATAATAATAATTAATAAACAAACTATTGACAGCCTGGAGCCTTAAACAAAACGTTGGCCATAGCGGATAGACTTATTACATTGCGACAATGTAATATTTTTCCCATTAATTGTTTATAGTGAAATAAACAAAAATAATTATGCTGGATTTTACAGGTATAGTGTCGCATAGAAGTACTGTCTTTTTTATAAGTTTGCTAGTCAACAGCATCCTCTTGCTATTGAACTTGCAAATTACCCTGACTTGCTACCTATAATTAATGCATGTTTGCTTCATTCTGAGCTTGTAATTAAGCATCATTGTTAAGATTTTACATTCTTTTATATATATTTTCTTCACTTTTCTCGCTCACTTTTGATTAAACAATGATTGTAATAAATATCAAGCGGAAATTGCTGTCAATGTGTGGAATATTAAAATTTATTGTATTAGAAAAAGCCACATAAAATGGCGCTTGCAGTTAACTTAGATGACATAATAAAAATCGGAAGTAAATTAATAGCTTTTGCATGATTTAAGGGAATTAAGTCTTATTCTTTAACGTCAACAATCAACAGTGACAGTTAAATTGTACTGTTAACTTTTGAAGCTCCAACAAGCCTTACATAGCATGATATAATAAATACAAAGCAAAAAAAGATGGTAAAATTGAACTTTCATTACAAAAAAAAAAACAGCTTTCAGAAAATTGAATACGATGAATCAAAACAATTCACATATTCCATCTGCAATAATGGCTGAGTATATAAAAACAGAAATCTAAATCAACTGACATTACACACAGCGGACCAAACACAGAAGAACGCTGATAATGAAAGTGTAGTGCCCTTCGAAAACAGCTAGTTGTTCCGTTCTACTAAGCGTTTGTCAGAATATTTACAACTAACTTTGGTATCATTTGTTCATTAATAATTATCACATGTCATTTGGCTTACAAAGCGACACGAACTTTATTTAGCCTGATAAAATTATAAATATAGAAATAAGTAATTTATTTTTCTGATTTTTAATAATAATTTCTTTCTTTCTAGAATTTAAAATATGTTTATTTAACAAAGGAAAAATATTGTTTTATTTAGTTACTATTACATACCAAAAAAGTTTATGTTTTCCAGCTCTGGAGATGTGTTTTTTATTTTTCTGATTTTCTAATTTTTACTACAAATCTATTTATTACTTAAATTAAAACTATCGGCCATGTCATAGATTTTAATTCCGTTCGGAATCGGAATTCAATCCAGTTCATTTTTGTAGGAGTTGGTGTCTAAAAAAGAAAACTAAAATACGGAAATTTGTCAGGTGTGCCCAGACTGTGGGAGGCGTTGGTATTCTGGAGTATGCTCCGGCTAGGGCTTGATATTTTTACGTTTATTCAATTCCAATTCCGAATGGAATTGAACTCTGTTTCGTGACCGTATATTTAATTCATAAAGAAAAACAAAAAAATTAATTTTATATAAAAAAAAAAGTTTGAATATTCCACACCTGGAATTATCCTGATATCTTATACCAATCTAATCTATTTCATTTTGAATTATAAAATATATTTAATTTATAAAGCAAAAAAATTATTTGAACTACTTACACTTATGTATATACCAAAATAATAAATAAATAAATTTTCCAAACCTGGAATCATCCGTTTAGATTTTTCTGATACTAATCTATTTCTTTCTTAAGTATAAAAATATATTTAATTTATAGAGAAAAAGAAAAACATCATTTTAGTTGGTTAATTTTATATGCTAAGCAAAGTTTCGATTTTCCAACCCTGGAATCATCTTTTTTGATTTTTTTTTTCAATACAAATTTAAGTTTTACTGAAATATAAAATTGGTTAAAAAAATATGTATATACCAAAATTAAGTTTAAGTTTTCCAGCTCTGAAACCGTTGTGCTGGGGTCAAATTACGGCACTCGTTTTTGAATAAAATATTTTAATAGAGTTTATATTGGAATATTTTTAAATTTCGACTCATATCGAATGCCGTAATTTGCCCTCTGATTTTCACTACCTATCTATTTTGGACCGTACATCAGTCCGGTACATCAGTCCAATACCGAACTCTCTAGCTTTTCTGGGAGCTTCGGAAAACCGATTTCACTTAGAGACAGATGGACAGACGGGCAGAAAGGCATCACTTATTCTATTTCCCTGTTCATAAGTATCCGGATATTTATATGGGGTCAGGCTGGCTACCACCAGAGATCGGTTAGAGAAATTACAGAGGCTAGCATGCCTTTGTATAACAGGAGCTATGAGGACGTGTCACGCGGCGGCTATGGAAGTCCTCATTGAACTCACATCTCTGACAATTGTGATAGAGGCTGCTGCCAGACAAAAAGTAATCAGTATCGCGGGGAAAAGCACTGACAGGAACTGCCTAATTAGCCAATGGGAGCAATCATCCCTGGCAAGACGATTTCCCCTACTTGCGCAACCCTCTGACGTGATGAATGAAGTGTATGACTTCGACAGGAGGTTTGAAACTGTTCTGGCCAATGGAAGGGTTTGGGGGGAAATAGAAACCCGGTATTCCTTTGAAACTGGCACCATCAGGTGGTACTCTGATGGTTCCAGAACGCCGGCAGGTTCTGGTTTAGGAGTTGTAGGACGAAGGACTAACTACCATGAGGCATTGGGAAAATCTCCTACCATTTTTCAATCCGAAGCTTAAGCCATTGAGAGATGCGCATAATTCAATCTTGATTTAGACTACCGAAAAAAAGAAATAGCCATTTGCTCGGATAGTCAGGCTGCCATCAAAGCGCTTAGCTCATATGAGTTTATGTCTAAGTTAGCATGGGAATGCCGCATTAAGCTAAATCAGCTAAGCAGCATGCATAAGCTAACACTCTGCTGAGTTCCTGGATACGCCGGCGTCTTAAGAAATGAAAATGCAAACAAAATGGCCAGAAGGGGGCCTAGTATACCCATGGTCGGACCAGAAATGTTTTGTGGACTTGGATTGGACAAAATTTGGGAAGATATATAGATGGATATCAAGAGTAATAGGGAACACCTCTGGCTCAATTTCCCAGGATTGAGGCATGTAAAACTAATGATTGGAACGTTTCATCGCTTTCATGTTCCTGAGTAAAAACAATCTAAGAATGCTCACAGGCTTCCTCTTAGGTCATTGTAGACTGAGAAAACACCTCAACAGACTTGGTATTGTAAGTAACAGCTTATGCAGATTCTGTGATTACGAAGATGAAACTCCAGAGTATATTCTGAAGGACTGTGAAGCGATATGCCACAGAAGATATACTTAATGTGGCAAGCATCTATTGGAGGATTGGGAACTGCTAGCTCTGGACCCACTGGCAATCCTTAGATTCACAGGAGAGTAGGTATTGATGAGGTGTTCTAGCATCTGGCAGGGTATACAATAGATCTATTTTGGTCACAGTATCCTGTGCTTCTCGTTTAACTTAATTCATTCATTCATTCATATACAGTTTATGGGTCGCATATTAATATTGTGGAAATTAGACATTTACCATTTTTGGCTAAGGGCGAAAGTCCGAGCCCTGGTTATGACTATGTCGTAATAAAGGAGTGATATGTAATATTTTTATGATATGTTTATAGAGTCATTGCCAATAGATTTTAAGCAACTCCTATAATAGGTTTTGAGCTCATGTTTCATTTATAAAATTTTCATCAACGCATTGGGGTTAAATGACCTCTTCGTAGCAGCTTTTATTTCAAATTAAATAAATTTTTTGTTTTTTTATTTTATTTCGTTTGATAAATGATTTGAAATTTTCCAACTTCATTTCCCTGTATTTTATAACATTAAAAACACATCCATCATTGGCTGCCAAATAAATGTTTTAACTATTATGCAGGCATTTGTGGCCATGATTTGTTGTATCTTTGGAATTCCTCAGATGTTTAAATTTCAAACAACACAAAAGAAAGTTATAAAAATTTGTTTATGTTTATGTGTGTGTATACGTACAGATGATTTAAATGCTGGTGTCAAAGTCAAAGAATAAATTTATAGAAAAATAAAAACCTTAAAAAGAAACGAATCGAATTACATGAAATGAAATGCACTTTCTTAGAATCATATACAAGAATTTTAAGCAGAGATGATTATGACTACAAAAAGAATATATGCATGAAATGCCTCATCATATTAATCAATGTTCTTATTAAAAAGTGTCTTTTAAATTATGGCGTTTGATGTTACAAAAAGTTTAAAAAATAAAAATTTTCTCTTTTTAATGCTTTAATGATTTTAATGTTGTACACAATATTGGCATTAGAACCTGGATGGCTGTAGTTTTTCAAATCAAAAACAACTCCTCCATCCCTCTCTGTGTTGTTTCAAAACCACAAACATTCAGTGACCATAAGTTCCATAATGTGGGTGTACGAGGGCGGTTCGGAAACTTCTTAGCCTAGCACAAAAAGCGCGGTATAAACAGAAAAAAGTTAAGTGTTTTGGAAACTTCCATCTCTGCTATGAACACATGTTAAATTTTGTTTCGATCTGGCAACTCCTTCATATAGAAACAGGTGTTCACAAAAGACGCATCCGCGATTTTTTAACAATGGAAAAATTAGAAATGCGTGGTGTCATTAAATATTTACATAAAAAAGGTTTATCGGGACAAGAAATTCATAATGATATGGTGAATGTGTTTGGTGAAAGTGCTCCTTCATATGCAACAGTAAAAAATTGGGTTGCTGAATTTAAACGTGGTCGTACAAGCATTGAAGATGAACCACATAGTGGACGTCCAAAAACAGCAACAACAACAGAAATTGTAGCCAAAGTGCATGATATGGTATTAAATGATCGACGAATAAAAGTGCGTGAAATAGCTAATATCATGGGCATCTCAAATGATCGAGTCCATTTAATTTTGCATGAAGAACTACAGATGAAAAAGCTTTCTGCAAGATGGGTGCCGCATTTGTTAACAGTCGACCAAAAACGCATAAGAATGAACATTTCTCAAGCTTGTTTGGATCGTTTTAAGCGAAATAAAATGGATTTTAAGTGTCGTTTCATAACTGTTGAGACATGAATCCACCACTATACTCCAGAGACAAAAGAGCAATCCAAACAATGGACAGAAGCTGGAGGAAGTGCCCCAAAGAAGGCAAAAACAATTCAATCGGCTGGTAAGGTTATGGCAACGGTTTTTTTGGACTTCAAAGGTATTTTATTGATTGACTATCTGCAAAAGGGTAAAACAATAAATTCAGAGTACTATTGCAACCTTTTGGATCAATTAAATATACAAATTCGAGAAAAACGTCCTGGCTTACAACACAAAAAAATAATTTTTCATCAAGACAACGCACCAGCGCACAAGAGTGTTTTAACAATGGCTAAAATCAACGAATTAAAGTACGACTTGTTTGACCACCCACCTTATTCTCCTGATTTGGCTCCCAGTGACTTTTACCTGTTCCCAAATCTAAAAAAATTCCTTGCTGGCAAGCGTTTTACCTCAAATGAAGATGCAATTACAGTTGTAAACCACTATTTTGAAGACCTTGAAAAAAACTATTTTAATCAAGGGATAGAATTAATAGAACAGCGTTGGACTAAGTGTATTGAAGTTTCAGGAGATTATATTGAAAAATAAAAATATTTTTGAAAAACTAACTATTCTCTTTCATTGATAGGCTAAGAAGTTTCCGAACCGCCCTCGTAGAATTACATAATCAATTTTTTTCTCAATTCATGTAAAGATGCTTGAGCCACGAAACTAT
Organism: Tachina lurida; assembly: GCA_944452675.1. Taxonomy (NCBI): domain Eukaryota; kingdom Metazoa; phylum Arthropoda; class Insecta; order Diptera; family Tachinidae; genus Tachina; species Tachina lurida. Next base: position 87,347,508 of record OX101755.1, read on the forward strand.
ATGGAAATAGTTTTGAAAAATGTATGTAGACAACCAATAATCTGAGCCAAAATAAAAACAAAATAAAAACTTTTAAAATGTAAAGAATGCAGCTCCATGTCGTTTTTAAAAAACTTTTACACAATTTGAAATAAAACATTTCTTCTTAACATAAAAATACCACATCATTTTAGTAATTTTCTTTACTTTATTCTCAATTCAATGTTGAAGTTACACGTACAGCTTTTCAATTAGTTCAATTTTTTTTTTTGTATAATTTTTGTTTTGTAACATGTTTATTTCCCTTAATAATATTTAACTACACACATCATTTCCAATTAAAATTTGTTTTTTTTTCTCTCTCTTATGGCGTATGACACGATAATTTTGTGTTAAACTCAAAAGTAAAAGGTAGTTTTAAGTGATCTACATTTCCGCCGCTGGTTTTTATTTCTTTTCCAACATAAAAATAGAAAAACAAATAGTTCATTAATTGAAAACCCCCCCTTAAAATGTAGAAAATAGTTTTTATTGAGGAAATTAACCTAATTTCTCTTTTAATGACAGACATAAGGATGGCTGCAAAAACATAAACTTAAGCTGTAGTTATAAAATCTGTTTGAAAATCAATAAAAAATAATTATTTGAAAACACTGATTAAAGAGGGTTCAAAGAAATTATTTTTCATTGTAAAGCAAGGCTATAATTATTTATTCTTAAGTGTTTTAATCACTCAACACGAAATTTTACTTTTGAGTTAAAAAAAAAATACAAATTTCTCGTCGATACTTCAGTATTGAGATTCTGTCTGAAGGTTGTGTTTTAAAAGGTACTTTTTGTTGCAAGTACTATTCTTTGAAGGTACTTTTTATACAGGTTACTAATTTAAAATTTGATTTCTTAAGCGCACTTTTTAAAATAAAATAAAAATAAAATACTTTTTTTAAGGGATACTTTTCCAAAAAGTACTTTTTTGAAAGGTATTTTTTAAATGGTACTTTTTTAAAAGGTACATTTTTAAAAGGTATTTTTTTAAAAGGTACTTTCTTAAAAGGTGCGTTTTTAATATGTACTTTTTTAAAAGGTACTTTTTTGAAAGGTACTTTTTTAAAAGGTACTTTTTTAAAGGTACTTTATTAAAAGGTACTTTTTTAAAAGGTACTTTTTTAATAGATATTTTGTTTAAATGCACTTTTTTAAATCTACTTTTTTGAGAGATAATTTTTTAAAAAGTACTTTTTAAAAGGTACTCTTTTAAAAAGGAACTTTTTAATAGATATTTTGTTTAAATGTACTGTTTTAAAACATACTTTTTTGAGAGCTACTTTTTTAGAAGGTGCTTTTTTAAAAGGTTCTTTTTAAAAGGTACTTTTTAAAAATGTGTTTTTTTAAAAGGTACTTTTTTAAAAGGCACTTTTTTTAAAAGATAGTTTCTTAAAAGGTACTTTTTTAAAAGGTACTTTTCAAAAGGTATATTTTAATTTTTTTAATTTATTTTTTTATAAGGTACTCTTTATTTTTTTTATGTAATTTTTTAAAAGCAACTTTTTTGAGAGGTGCATTTTAAAAGGTACTTTTATTAAAAGTTATTTTATAAAAATTTCTTGTTTAAAGATAGTTTTCTCGAAAGGTACTTGTTTCAAAAAGTGGTTTTATAAGAGGAATTTTTTAAGTTTTTTTTCCAAATACTCGTATACTTTTCTTAAATGTGATTTTTGGAAAGTACTTTTTCACAGTTTTTATTGGATTTTAAACTCAAAAGGTGCTTTCGCTCTTTAATGAAGGTAACATAGTTTGAAGGAACTTTTTATGAAAGGTACTTTTTGAATATCGCATTATTTTGAAAGGCTCTTTTGAAGAGTTAAATCTTTGAAAAATAAATTTTTCCATATATAGTTTTTTAAATGTTTTTTATTATAAGGTAAATTTTTTAAGATACTTTTCACAAAAGGTACTTATTTTAAAGGGTGCTTTTATAAAAGGTTTCAACGTTTCTTATTAATTCTGTCATTAAAAAGGCTTTTTTAAAAAGTTGTTTTTCAAAGTTTTTTTTAGGGTTTTGCTTAAAATTTACTTTTTCCAAAGGATTTTCCAAAGGTACTTTTCTTAAAAGGTACTTTATTTAAATAATACTATTTTTAAAGATCATTTTTTTAAAAGTACTTTCTTCCAGCAATTGCAGAACTGCTGGAAAAACTTAAGCTGTTCGTATAAATTAGTGATGTGAAGAATCTAACTCGTGCATATGTGACTATTTGATGCGGTTTTTGGTACGGTGGGGTCATTGGATCTAATTTTTTTTTAAATTTGGTGAGATCAACTTTTACGATGACAGTATTGCGCTACCAAGCGATGGTTAGTAATTTTGTATGACCGGATTTGGAAGATATTGATATGGAGGACATTTATTTGCAACAAGACAACGCTACGGGCCTGACTGTGTAATTTCTTAACGAAGTGATCACAACTGGCCACCGAAAACGCGTGACTTAGCACCTTGGAAATTTTTTTTCCGAAGTTACGTGAAAGTTAAATTCTAATCCAATAGCCCATAATCGATTCAAAGCCTCAAAGATAGAATTCGTCAAATTATCGAGGACATACAGACGCAAATCTCCGAGGTGGCAATGGAAAATTTCATGAAAATAATATCTTCCTTGGGTAGTATTTTTTTTATTATTAATGGCGTACCCTCGCTTTTACATTCAAATAAACATGTGATTATTTCTCTTAAAAATGCTTTTTTTAATAATACGATAATGAAAACACTTATTGAAAAATTTTTACAAACATAAAACCTAATCAGGAAATGAAATTTTTTAAATAAACTTCCAAATGATGAGATTCTCAATATTACTTTAACAATTCAACAAAAATAACTTAAAATATTTGATCCACTTCTTTCAAAATTATTTGAAATATCAATTCTTTCATTAAGTGTTGAACTCGATGGCACATTTTAAATTTTTAATTATATCAACTTTACATTTTTAATTCATAATCAAAACTATTTGTATAAATCCATAAAAGTTGAGACCCCATATAAATAATTGTATATTAAAAGAAACCAATTCTCGTATTCCATTTCATTTTAATTAAATGTACAATAGCTGACATTTATAAGTAATCTGCTGACAGCATAGAAAAAATTAATCCCAAAAAATTTTCAAACTAATATTTGTTTGAAAGAAAATTTAGTTTCAGTAAATATTTTTTACTATTCCAGTAAAGTGTTTGTTTCAAAGTATATTTTATGGAGCAGAACAGTGATCAGCAATGAGTAGTGGGAAAGTGAGCCGAGTTGAATCATGACTTATAATTTCGCACTCATACTTATTGCAACGTTGACCAACTTCATATCAACTCGAAAGTTTGAAATACTTATCCAACTCATACTTAGCAACATTTATGACGTTGTTGATTTCAGCTCTCTTTGACTCAATGTCTATGACGATGCAAAATAAGCATGATTCACAATGCGAACTTCGCATACGAACTTTAAAATACTCATTATGAGGTTATGTGTTTGCTACGTTGCTTTTTTTTGCACGAATTGAAAACCAACGCTATTTACTGCTTTTTTATACTAGTTGCAAACTGTTTAATAACTAAACTTTTAAATATACGTAAATATATGGATGAGTTGAGTGAGCTGAATCAATGTAAATAGTATAAGTATTTTTCTGAAATAGGAAATCAAACTGATGTGATTTATACTTTATACTTATAAATCAATGTTATCGTGATTATGCGTAAATCAATGTAGTTAAGTTTAAATGATGTCTACTCACTTATATTTAAAATTTCATGAGTCAGTATAAATAGCGAAAAAACGATTCATTGCCGATCACTGGAGCAGAAACTGGTCACCATGAAATTAGCCGGCACTTACTTTTATAAAACACGATCAATTAAAATAAACGACAACAAAACAACAAAAAAACAAAGATAAGCACCAACACACTTAAAACAACAAATTCTCTCAGCCGAACTCTGTTAAATTTTAATTTTTACGAAATTGTTATCCGAACTTACAAAATTATTTATTATTATTATTCATACAAGATATTTACTGATTCCGAAAATTTGGTTATTGTAAATTAAATTTTCTTTTTCCTGGGCAGTTTGTAGATAATTGTGTTAACAATAGAAACCAATTCTCGTATTCCATCTCAATACAAGTTTATGTTCAACAGCTGATATTTATAAGTCATCTGATGCTAAGCTAGTAGATAAAGGAGATGCTGAAGTACGTGGTAGCTCAAGAAAATGCAACGTTCTACCAACCAGTCTAGTTTGTAACATCAAGATTAGTTGTAAATATTCTGACAACAACACATAGTTGAACGGAACAGCCAGCCGTTTTCGAAGGCCACTAGACCTTCCTCATCAGCGTTCTTCTGTGTTTTGGTCCACTGTGTGTGGTATCAGTTGATGTAGATGTCTGCCTTATATACGAAACTTTATTGCAAATGGAATATGTGAATTGGTTTGATTCATTGCATTTTTCAATTTGCTCATATATATGTTTGGTAATGAAGGCTCAAAATTCACCATCTTCCATATATATTACAACAGTCTTACCATTGTCGTTTGTTCCTTACTAACTATGCACATGTTTGTTAATTTGCTTATTTATTATTATTTTTATTATTATTTCTAGTTTGTTGTTGTTATTTGTCTTCTTAAATAAAATTCAATGCATTAAATAATTGAAGTAGAGCCCAAATAAATAATATTTGGAATTCATATTTTTATACAGCAGGTAGAGAACAGAGGGCTTTTTTTAAATTAATGTTAAAATGTTTTTGCCAAGTTATTAAGCCAGTGAAATATCTATTACCCCCAATACATATTTTGCGAACAAGCTTGTGTCTTAAGTCTTTTGTTTTTTGAAACAAAATTAAGAGAAATTAAACACGATTAAAAACCACAAATTTAAAAAAACACCTTGCCCGTGTCATTATTAAGAAAAGCAGCTGGAATTATACAGAAAAACGCATTTAATAAGTTCACAATCAAAAAGGATCTAACAAAGCAAGAAAAAATAAAAACATCAAAACTATTTAAGCAACGCAAATGAGACAAAAACACTTCATTCAGTAACAATATATTAAGATATATTTGGCACAAGCTACTTTTCCAAAAACTTTACAGCTGTTTAAAATGTTCGCAACAAAAAACTGCATACAGGTGGCAAAAATGAATCAGTCACTTGTCTGGGAGGGAAGTTTTTTTCCTTCTGTTCTTTTGCCAAGACGTTGATATAAAATCATTAAAATGTAGAAGACAATTTTAAACTTGTTCATATCAAACAAATTGCCCTTTTCATAGCTCTTGTTGGTGATTTGAATTTGAAAAAAAAACTAATGTGTGGTTTCAAAATATGTATACCTTTGGCCTTAAATATTGGTTTGGTAATTACACAGCATCCGTTACAGATTTTGTTGTTAGTTTGAAATTTTTGAATTTTTCAAAGCTTTACTGCCTGTTCTTTGTTTGTATTTTAAGTTCATTAAATTTATGCTTCTTAAAATGCATAATTTTAAGTCAATCTGTGGTTTCAAAATATGTATACCTTTGGCCTTAAATATTGGTTTGGTAATTACACAGCATCCGTTACAGATTTTGTTGTTAGTTTGAAATTTTTGAATTTTTCAAAGCTTTACTGCCTGTTCTTTGTTTGTATTTTAAGTTCATTAAATTTATGCTTCTTAAAATGCATAATTTTAAGTCAATCTGAAAAAAAAATATGTTTGCTTAAAAATAAAAAATTATTATCTCAAAATTCAAGCCGGTTGGTTGTTGGTTGTATGGCAGCATGCAGGTGCCCACAATCAAAAACTTTTGTTTAACGTATTGCTTTCGAAGTTATTATGTGTCTGTGCCATTGCCTGCAAGCTTTAGCATTAGAATTTTTTGTTTTATTTCATTTCATATGTGTGTATTTACAGCAGCGAAAAACATCTGTAAGAAACTGGAGCAAACATAATAATGATACAAAAAGTATTCGTAAAATTTTAGATTTCCATGCAAAATTACTGTTGGAGGCTTTGAAGTCGTATGGTACTCAATTACAATCCGTCCGTATTATTGTAGTAAAATGTTAAGTATGCATTTAAGCACCTGTTTTTATTGACATTGTTGCTGGAAAAATTGTCTATTTCCTTATTACCTCTTCGATTCGAGCTGTTATGGCGGTTCCAAAATGTTTGCTATACACGCAACAAAAAAAATTATGTTGCTGAAAAGAAGTCTGGTGAAACTAGTTAAAGATATGGACAATTTTAAGCTTGAATTATTAGAATCATTATTATAAAAGATAAATTCAGTGCGAATGTCAGGTTGTTGGAAATTGAAAAAGAAACTTATTTCTCCAATTAACAACATTAATTTGAAAAAAAAAACAAAAATTAATTATAAATTTAATTGTGTCAATTAAACTTTTTATTTAATTAATTTGTTTTGTGAAAAATTAAAAATTTATTTGGTGCTCTAGTATAATTTATAGTGAATGATCAACATATGATTAGAAATTCGACAAACGAAATTGTTTCAAAGATTTTGGTTTCGCTATTAGCAATAGCCGAATATTTTTAACCGACTTCAAAAAAAAGGAGGAGGTTAGCAATTCGTCTCTATTTTTTTTAGGTGTGTATCTTCATAACTCAGTACACTTTAGATCGATTGTAAATTTTTTTTTATTTTCCCATTCCCATTGGTCCCATTGTAAAAAAAGTGGGCGGAGGCACGCCCAAATTTTTTTTAAATATAATTTTATGATATTCTACTTCTTAGCTTGCTGCGAAACCTATAAAAAAACTTTGGTTCTCAATAATTACACAATTTTAAAGTTACAAAACTGGGCGTGGTTACGCCGATTAAAATTTATTATAATATTTCACGCGGTTCTACTTAACCTATTTTTACGAAACTTACCACACACTTTGAGCTCTAAAATTGACACAGTCTGCTTTTTAAAAAAATGGGCGGAGTCAAGCCCATTAAAATTTAATATTATATTTCACAAGCTTCTATATTACCGATTTTTACGAAAATTGGCACACAACCTAATCTTAAATACAGGCGCAATCTCGCGTTCCAAAAAGTGGGCGGGACACGCCTATTAAATTTTAGTATAACATTTCACATGCTTGTAGTTAAGCAATATTTATGAAACTTGGCCCATACCTTGAAATCTTAAAAATACACAATCTTTTTTTTCCAAAAAGAGGCGTATCCACGCCCCATAAAATTTAATACTATATTTCACGTCCTTGTAATTAATCAATTTTTACGAAACTTGGCACACACCTTGAACTATGAAAAATACACAATTATGTTTTTTAGAAAGTGGTCGTAGCCACGCCTCATAACATTTAATACCATATTTCACGTGCTTTTACTTAATCGATTTTTACGAAACTTGGCACTCAACCTGAACTTTAAAAAATACTCAAGCATGTGTTAAGAAAAAGTAGGCGGGGCTACGCCCGTGTAACTTTAGTATTAAATTAAATGTACTTCTGCTTATAAAAAGTATGCACTAAAGAGGTAAAAATAAAACTTAAAAAAAAAATTAAACTGAGTTCAAAAATAAGCACTAAAAAGCTAAAAATAATATAGATCTTGTTAAATAAAATATTTTTATACATGTATGTTATCTATAGTGCTGTTTGAAGTTGGTGCCAGTAATACTGGTACTAAACGCATAAGAACATGCCCGGTAAAAAAATTGGAAGTACTTTTTATGTACTAGTTACTAATATTGCTGGCACCAACTTCAAACAGCACTATAGGTAACATGTATAAAAATATTTTATTTAACAAGATCTATATTATTTTTAGCTTTTAGTGCTTATTATACCCTTTACCAACAAAAATGGTAAAAGGGTATATATAGGTTTGTCATTCCGTTTGTAATTTCTATAATATCAATAAGCGACCCATAAAATATATATATTCTGGATCCTTATGCATAGGGAAGACGAATAAGCGATGTCCGTCTGTCCGTCTGTCCGTCTGTCCGTCTGTCCGTCTGTCCGTCTGTCCGTCTGTCCGTCTGTCTGTACGTGAAATCGGTTTTCCGAAGCTCCCAGAAAAGCTAGAGACTTCGTTCTTGGACTGGTGTGTCAGAAATTTTCCAAAATAGATTGGTATTGAAATTCAGCAAAATCGGGCAGACGATTGCAGAGCTGGAAAACTTAAACTTCATTTTGCCATATAAAAGTAACTACCAAAAACAAATTTTTATTTTTTTTTAATAAATGAACTTATTTTACACATCAGTACGATTACAACTGGTATTTTAAATTAAAAAAAATATAAAAAAATTAAAAAAACGTTTCCAGGGTTGGAAAACTTTAACTTTTTGTGTTATGTAAAATTAACTATGTCTAAAACTATATTAGTATTTTCTCGAGAACCGTAAGAGGTACAGACCTGAAATTTGGACACAGTGTGTAGACCTTTGGCCGCTACAACAACAAATATATGAAAATTGGAAATTAAAGGGTGTTCCAAAACGAGCAACGAAAAATTTTAAAATCCCATGTAATATACATACAATTGTATGTATGTATGTATATACACTTGAAATTTGTAAGGTTAGTGTATTTTTATACAGACTACAAAAATTAACACTAAAATTTCAAAAAATTTAAATTAAAGGGTGTTCCATCAGTTAATGCAATTTTGACTATGCAATTTTGACAACTTGCTGTATCTTGGAAACCGTGAGAGCAAAACTCTTGAAATTTTCAAAAACGGTAAAACTAAAAAATCAAAAAATTATAAAATCGCCAAACCGAAAAAAATCGCCAAAAACAAAAAAAATCGCCAAAGCGAAAAAAAGCACCAAATTACAAAAAAAATGTCTAAGACTAAAATAAATGGCGAATAACCAGAAAAATTGCTAAAATAAAAAAAAATCGCCAAAATGAAAAAAATCGCCAAAATGAAAAAAACCGAGAAAAACAGAAAAAAATCGCCAAAATGAAAAAAAGCCCAAAACAGGAAAAAATCGCCAAAATGAAAAAAAACGCCAAAATGAAAAAAAAATCGCCAAAATGAAAAAAAATCGCCAAAACGAAAAAAAACCTTAAAAAACAGAAAAAAATCTCCAAAATAAAAAAAACCCCAAAACAGAAAAAAATCGCCAGAATGGAAAAAAAAATCGCCAAAACGAAAAAAACCCCAAAAAAACAGAAAAAAATCGCCAAAATGAAAAAAAAGCCCAAAAACAGGAAAAAATCGCCAAAATGAAAAAAAAATCGCCAAAATGAAAAAACCCCCAAAATAGGAAAAAATCGCCAAAATGGAAAAAGAATCGCCAAAATGAAAAAAATCTTCAAAATGAAAATAAGCCCCAAAAACAGAAAAAATCGCCAAAATGAAAAAAACCGAGAAAAACAGAAAAAATCGCCAAAATGAGAAAAAAGCGACAAAACTGAAAAAATCTTTTAAACTGAAAAAAACTTCAAAAAAGCAAAAAAGCCACATTAAAAAGTGCTCAGAACCGAATGTACGGAACCCTTCGTGCGCGAGTCAAAGTCGCACTTTACTGAATTTTTTAATATTAAAGGAATTAAATGAAACTAAGTTTTTTCTTATTTCGTTTTTGCTTCGTTCACTTAACATATTTTATGTATTTTTTAAAGAACTAGATTGGTACAAGGAATTAGAAAAATCCTAAATTATGATTCCAGGGTTGGAAAACTTACACTTTTTGTGTTATGTAAAATTAAATAGGTCTAAAAATTTTTTTCTTTTTCTTTATAAATTGAATATATTTATGCTTCTGAAAGAAAAGTTTGGCGTATAAAATTTGAAAAATGAAAATTACAGCTCCAAAGATGGAAACTTTAAAAAAATGATAAATTTTTTCACAAAACAAATATGTATGTATGTGTCTGTATACTATATATATGTACGTACGTTGGTAAAGGGTATATAAGATTCGGCACAGCCGAATATAGCACTCTTACTTGTTTTTTAATTCGGTTTAATTTTTTTTTATATTTTATATTCTGTACTCTTCTGTATTTGTGAATTTTTTTAAAGTACGAATATCTTTCCTTTTTAAAATGAATGCTAGGAAATTACTTGGAGGGGACTTTAACAGACATCAGCAATATGAAACAGTTTTAGGAAAATTAAATGGACTAGTATGTCCTTTAATTTATTTCGTAGATCTAACTGTTCTTTAGTGATATATTTGCTAAAAATTAATCAAAACTCGTTGAAAGCTGTCAACGTATGACCATGACAGTTAAATGCACACAGAATCCAGCTAAAGCCCTCAATAATCAATTTCAATATATTTTTAATAAAAAAAAAATATTTTACTGAATAAGTAAAATAATAATTTGGGATTATTAGCGTATTAACGAAAGCTAAGCTGAAAAAATAGGTTTTATTTAGTTACTTTTAAATACCAAAACCAAGTTCAAACTTTCCAACCCTGATACAATATTTTTGATTTTTCTGATTTTTAATACTAATTTATTTCAATCTAAAATATAAAATATGTTTTATTAACAAAGACAAAATTATATTTATTTAGTTAATTTTGTATACAAAAAAAATTTAAATTTTCCAGCTCTGCAGCTGTTTTATTTTTCTGATTTTTATTTTATTTCTTTCTAAAGCAGAACATACAATTATTGGCAATTGAGTCTCTCAATTGAATTGATTCTTGTCCACACACTTCATAAACTGAATTGAACGGTTTTCATTCAACTGACAAATTTATATTTTTTTCACAATTACAAATTAACCCCCATATTCATAAAAAAAATAAATAAATTTGAAATCTATTTTAGAAAAATTTTTTATGTAAAATTTTATATAAAATACATTTCAAATTCATTTTAAATTTTATGAATATTAAAAACTTTTATTGCATTCATTCATTAATTTTTATATTTTTTATTTAAGATTCAATGAGATTAAATACAATTTTAAAAATACTTGACAAAATTAAACTACAAACATAAATTTTGACAGCTGACCAAGCAACTTGAGCACACACAGCACAATCGAACTGAAAGATTTACTAGCTAACTGGAAAAATCAAAATCTTTTGATTTTTATTCAACTAGATCGGCAACTGTCAAACTAAACACTTGGCAGAGCCATGCATGCCTTGATTTAGACAACAATCGACTCAGTTGCCAAGTGAATTGAAACGTGTATGGGGTGCTTAAAATATAAAATATATTTAAAAAATTAAATTGATCTACATACCAAAAAAAAAGTCTAAGCTTCCCAACTCTGGCACAATATTTTTAGATTTTGCTGATTTCTTATACCAGTTAACTAATTGCTTTCTTAGATATAAAATATGTATAATTTAAAGCAAATAAGAAATAGTGTTTGTTTACCATAAAAAATTCAATTTTCCAGCTCTGAAACAGTTTTTTGGCTTTGCTGATTTTCAAAACCAATCCGCTACGCCAGTCAAATAGCGAAGTCTTTAGCTTTTCTGGGAGCTTCGGAAAACCGAACGTACATACAGATAGACTCACGAACATCACTTGCTCTTCCCTAGTCATAAGGACCCACAATATACATACATATACAGGCATGTTCTTAAAATTACATTTTTCTAATCACATGTAATTGCAAAATTAATAAGGGCCGTGCAGATATTCTTTTCTCTCTCTTTTTTAATTTCGCTGTTGAATATAATTAATATAATTTCTGAAAGAAATAGGATTTCAAAAACATCTGAAGGACCATTATTACTTATAAAATCACATGTGATTTTCAGAACATACCTGATATATATACTTTATAAAATTCTATTTTTTTTGAGTTATAACGTTCTTTTAATAAATGAGTGATATGTAGATGCTGCTTCGCTGCGCAATTGACAATAATAGAATATGTTTGTATTCCATTAACTGACAAACGAACACACGTAAATGCTTGCGAACAAACATTGTCGGTATTGATGAACCCAAATCGACTTTCTTTCTTTTAGAGTTTCTTTCGAAAATGTGACATTTGTAAGCGCGTTGCAGTGCCACACTTATACAAACAGAATTACCAACTCAATTGTTTTACGTACTACAGGAAATGCTTAACTAGAACAACCTGAAAAAATGTACTAAGATTTTATGGGCGTGGCACTACCCAGATTTATTTGTGCTTAATTTGGTCATAGCAACAGGTTAATGTGTAGGCGAGATTTTATAAAAATTAGTTTCAGTAGATGCAATTCAAATACAAAATTTTTATATGGGCGTGGCATGGTCTACTTCAAATGTTAAGGTCTAATAAATCAGTGAAAGTTAATCTATATTTTTGGTTTAAAATGTGTTTAAACTAACCTGTAAACAGTATTTAAACCATCTGTAAACGCATAAAAATGGGAGTTTAAACTATCAATACAGGCCATATGGTTTTGTTACTTACAGACCATATGTTTTGCATCAAAAGAACGCTCAACTTTTTTCCAAGCCTCTCTTTTTTCTTCAGATCTATTCTTTTTTACTATTCTACTTCGCCAAGCATTAATATAATTCCTTTCTCACTAAAATTTGGTGACCTTTAATTACAGTCTCTTAACTTTTTTGCCTTTTTGATTGTGCAAAGAATTGATAGCCTGCTGCAAAACAGCTGTTCTTTGACATTTATTCTAGTGCTGCCACAATATTATTTTTTAAACTACACATAAGGTATGGTTCACTGATTTACTCCTGTTGAGTTTAAACTACATATAAATTTGGATTTAGTTTAACTATCTAACATTTAAAGTTTGACTGATTTATTAGCCCTAATTTATCTTAATATGTATGCAACCTTTAAATCAATTGAATGTCTAAAAGACAGTGAAATTTATAAACTAAAAGCCCCTCAAAACTGAAGTAAATGAAACACCCCAAAACACATAACTCTCAAGTGATGTTTTATAATAATTTATTCCTTTATTTATATTACAAGCATAAAAAATTTTTAATTAATTTCTTACAATAAGTCCATGCAACTTATCAAAACACTCACATGATATAAATTTACAAAACACCACTGCTCTAAACTGCACACGATCATTTGTGGCGCTTCATATAAATAAGTAAATGCGTGTATTACACTGACTTCCAAACAGAATTATAATCACTTTGTTGTTAGATTTTTTTGTATGTGATTTCATTTGAAATTCTTAATTTTCCCCCCTCCCGCTTAAACAAAAGTTGTAACATACACATGACCATAATTGTGGGTTTCTGTTTCTTTCATAATTTCTTTTTAAAGTGTTAAAACCTTTAAGCGTTATTGCGCATTTAATTTTTATTTATTGCTGCTTCTTTTTTTACGCCCGACTGCCTCCGGTGGGAATTTTCTTATTTTGTTATAAATACAAATTTCCATGCTTGCATACATGCTAAGAAAGAATAGTGGCAAAAGCCTTCTGAACTTGTTAGCAGTATTGACTTCATGGTTAATTAAGCTGAACATTTAGTTGGCAAATGAAAACTCCGGCTAGACGTTTGATAGACTTGCGAATAGAAGCGGCATTAATCTTCGAATTTAAATATGTTTGGATTATTTTTTTATTTTTTAATATACATACATATTTGTTTAGATCACAATCACTTGAAGACTTTATGTTGTTTAAAATACAACTAAAGAAAAAAATAAATAAGAAGTATCCTGAAAAAGTTTACGTAGCTGATTTTACAAACACATGAACACATACGAACATTCACATATAAAAACTTCCACACTCATAATATTAATGGTTTGATCAACTATATTGGCCAAATATTTTCGAAGTCGTGGACTATTCAGTAGTTTAATAGATTGGTAATGGAGTATATAAAATTATGTTAATATTATTATGTACTATTTTAAAAGTTTTAATAACAAACTTAAACCGCGATTTAGTTTAAATAATTTGCTGAAAGCTTATACTCTTCCAATTTTTCATATTCGCGTTCTTAAGAGGACAGAGTATAGCTACGGAAAGCAATTATCCCCCCTTCTTGCAAATGTTTATTTGATAAAAAAGATGATGGCCGCCAAACTTTAGGGTCATCATATATGGTAGACTACTGAAAACGAGTAGATTTTATCAAAAGCATTTTTTTTTAACAAAAAGTGCGCTTATTACATTAAGTACTTTTCTTCAGAATTCTCTTTTTTTAATTATTTTCTTGCAAAAATTAGCTTTTATATTAAAAAAAAAGATTTTTTCAGAGGGCATTTTACTTACAATATACTTTTTTTTGCAAAAGTTAGTTTTTCCAAAAAAAAAGTACACTTTTTTAACAAACATACTTTTTAAAGGTACCATTTTACTATAAGTACCTCTCAAAAAATATATATTACAAAAACGTAACTTTTCATTATAACAAAAATTAAAAATTTTAAAAATCCCCGATATATCTAGAAAATATGTGATATCTTCTAAGCGGCTAGACCGATTTTCTTCAAGCATAGTTTAGAACCTTCTCAATCAAGTCACCTTTCAAACAGAAAAAAACTAAATTAAAATCGGTCCAGCCGTTTGGTCTGTAGGTGGACACGGACAGATACACAGATTCACAGAAACACTGACACACAGACACACATTACAAAATTATAAATTATAATTTTATATACATATAATAATAAAATTTGGTCGGGGTTTAAAAAGTACGATTTTTCAAAAAGTACATTTTTACAAAAATTACCTTACTACAAAAAGTACCTTCTTACAAAATTTGCCTTATTTTATAAAGAACTTTTTTACAAAAAGTAAATTTTTAGAAATATAGCCTTCATACAAAAAGTTCCTTTTTAAAAAAAGCACCCTTTTACAAAAAGTACTTTTTACAAAAACTACCTTATTACAAAAAGTACCTTCTTACAAAAAGTGCCTTATTACAAAAAGTGCCTTATTGCATAAAAAACCTTTTTCCAAAAAGTAAATTCTTACAAATATAACCTTCACACAAAAAGTACTTTTTTACAAAAATTACCTTTTTACAAGAAGTAACTTTTTACAAAAAGTACCCTTTTCCAAATAGTATCTTTTTACAGAATGTGTCTCTTTACAAGAAGTACCTTTTTATGAAAAGCGACCTTTTACAAAAAGTAAATTTTTACAAAAAGTACATTTTTAAGCTTTTTTCAAAAAGTACCTATCTATGAAAAGTACCTCCAAAAAGGACTTTCTTACAAAAAGCACTTTTTTACGATATGTGCCTTTTTACAAAAAGTATCGTTTTACAAAAAGTACATTTTTAAGCCTTTTACTTTGTACAAAAAGTAAATTTTTACCGAAATCGCCGTATAATAAAAAGTACATATCTATGAAAAGTACCTTTTTACAAAAAGTAACTTCACAAAAGCAACGTTTTATAAAGTACCTTTTTATAAAAAGTACCCTTTAAAGCATAGCTGTTCAGCAATGATTAGTAATCGTAGTGATTACTAATTTCGTTGCTTTTTTTTTAAAGGTGAAGTAATCGTAATTTAGATTATATTCAGTTTCGCACGATTACGAATAATAGAAAGGTAGTCTGAATTACTTAAAATTACTAAAAATAATCAAAAAGAATCAAAAGTAATCAACAAACAATCCAATTACCTCTAAGGATTACTTTTGATTCTTTTTGATTATTTATTAAGAATCAAAAACAATATTTGAAAGTAGTCGTATTACTTTTTGATTACTTTTGATTCTTTTTGATTATTTTTGGTAATTTTAAGGAATTCAGATTACTTTTCGATTATTATTA
Source organism: Tachina lurida (assembly GCA_944452675.1). NCBI lineage: Eukaryota > Metazoa > Arthropoda > Insecta > Diptera > Tachinidae > Tachina > Tachina lurida. The sequence continues at coordinate 87,363,215 of OX101755.1, forward strand.
GTAATCGTAATCAATTATTTATCCGCAATTATTTTAAAGGCAATTATATAATCATTACGATTCTGTTTAAAATGTAATCTAATTGATTACTAATCGTAAGCGAAATTTAACAGCTCTGCTTTAAAGTACATTTTGCTTTTAGCTTCAACCCAAAGAACTTTCTTGGAAAATTTTAATCTTTTCCAATACGTACATTTTTCTTATAACGTGTACCAATTTTAAATAGTACCTTTCTAAAAAAGCACCTTGCTATAAAGACTGCTTTCTTACAAACTATACCTTTTTCCGAAATAGGACTTCATAGCAGCAAAACTAACATATTTTCCGTATTAAAATCATCTATTTTAAAAAATAACATTTTCAAAGTCATTTTGTGCCTAAAATAAGCTTCTTTTAAAAGTTATCTTTAAAAAGTAAACTTTTAACAAAAAACTTTTTATAAAAAGTACATTAACCTTGACTTAAAAAAAATTATAAGACTATTCTTTTATTATTAAGAATAGAATTTGACGAAAAGTACCAATTTTTACAATAAAAAAATTTACAAAAAGTACCTTTTTATAAAAAGTACCGTTTTACTAAAATTATAGCTCTACAAAAAAAAAATCTACAACAAAATCTTTATAAGAAGTCTCCTTTCACAAAACTTACTTTTTCGTAAAAAAAATGCTTTTTACTCCAAAAATCTTTCCAAAGAAATTACTTTTTTAACTATTTTCTCAAAAGCAAAAAAAAACTAGAGCTTTTACAAACCCTCAATGGTGCAGTTGAGGGTTTTGCCAATGGCTAGACAATGGCACTAATTAAATTTTTTTCTATTAAAATTAAATTAACCACGAAAAAATATTATTAGTTCAATAAATTGCAATTAAGGAACATTCGTTCTTATTTTTTTTTTTGTAATAAAAGTTTCATCAAGTGTAATAAAATAAATTAATCAAATTTATTATGCACAATTTGCTCCACAATATAATTTATTTATTTTGCACGTGTTTTAATTGCTCAATAGGAAAGGGACAATTAAATTTAAATTTTATGCTCACAGCCTTTTCCCTGTTTACTCTTTTTGTAATTGCAATTTAATTGCGGATCTCAAATAGCAAATTTAGCAAAATGAGTTTAAAAACCTGGTCATTTGTAAAATTAATATCAGTTGTTAAACAAACGAGTACAATAAAATTATGTGCCCATTTTGAAGTATATAATTTTTCATTTTTATGAAAGTTATAATAATAATATTAAGGCAAACTCAAATCAAATAATGCACTACAGCTCTCCTTCCCAATTCCCACGATTATTGTGTTTGTTTTTCCTTCCAATTCTAATAAGTATGTTTTTCTTATTATTTTCCAGGCATTGCATGCTGCATGCCATCAAATTTTATGCAACAACTTTAATGGCTCATACATTAAATATGAAATATTATTTGCCTTTGCTGGGCAACTTTTCGAGTGTAAGTTGAAATGTTTTGCTGGGAATTTCTTTTGTCTTTGTTAGATGCATTAAATTTCCTTGAGTAAAAATATTATTATTTTCATTTTTATTTGGCAAAAAGAAAACCATATGAAAGATTTTTTTATTTTTATTAAAACACTCTCAGCTCATTTAAAGTAGTACAATATTTTATATGGTTTGTTAATGGAAATGAAAGGAAAGTAGAACTTTAAATTCAAAATTATTTGGAATTAACTTGGGTTAATTTATGATTTTTTTTTTTTTTTGCAAAATAAAAATAAATTGCTAAATGTTTGTTTAAACATTGGAATAATTTAGAAAGACAATTTAAAATGTGTTTTTCAAAATAAAACCAAAAAAAAAATATTATGCAGATAATTATCTAATTGCTTTTACCATAAGGCAAAACAAAAGACTTAAGCCAGAAACTTGTTGTTAAATGCATCTCTATCTCACTCTCTCTCACTCTCTCTCACTCTCTCTCTTTCTTTTACACTTACCCAGCTGGAAAAGTAGGCATTAATTACATAAATAATGGGAGAAATAATGTATTATTTTCCAAAGCAAGAGAATGCATTCCCTAGGAAACGAGAGGGTAATATCATCACACACAATAATTACACATTGATTATCACGTGCATCACCACATCTGCCGAAGAAGAATGTATAGTTTTTGCTTGAGACAAGTGTTTTGAATTAAATATTAAAATAACTCATTACTTACCCAGGACAGTAATGAGTTCTGTAATGAGAAATTATGCATACATGCTGTGCATTACCTTCTCCTTTACCATTCATTACCTTTTCCTACTGGGTGGAAACTCGGGCCAGTTAGTTTATTTAAAATAATTTAAATTATGTGAATTGAATTTTCCCACCGTCTTACAATAAATCATCAGTTATAAGCACCTCTTATTTATTCTTTAATTTCGAAATTATACCACAACAATTAATACAGAACAAAAAAAAAAAAACACTGAAGTAAAACCTAACAGTCCCCTCTTCAAAGCAAAAACTTCTTAAGATATTTTAGATACTGCGGGTATGTATATGCTTACAATTTTCTTATTTCAAAGTGATAGAAAATACTGCAACAAAAAGGAAGGACAGACAAACATCTAAAGGCTTATCGTGTGAACTAATCTCGAGTTGTTTAATTGAGCCTAACTTAAGAATAAAAAAAGAAACAAATTACAAGCACACTAGAAGCCAACTCGAGCTTTGTATCAGCATAAGTTTTTGCAGTCTAAGAATGTAAAAAAATACTTAACCTTAGAACTAAGTCTACTTAAGACAAAACGTTAAAATTTTATATTTAAAAAAAAATAAAGTAAAAGAAGCCAAAGAAAATTTTCTTGCAGAAGAATCAAGTGTTCACTTGCACTTGCACTTGCACAACTAACGCACATGCATGCAACAGTATGATGTAAACATTTTGTATAAACTTTGGCAGGGAAGGTAAGCCAGCATAAGGCAATGGTTTTAGAAGATGAATAATGGAGCATATAAAAAAAACCATAAATATGATCCAAGAAGCAGCAGTTTGGTGTTTTGAGTGTTAAGCTAAGATTTAAAAGTTGCTAGTTGTTTATGTAAAAAGTTGCACACGTTGTCTTCTCTGATCATGCTGTGTTGCCTTTATGAGATAGAACCATCGAGAAGGCGTCCTAAATCATCCAACACATTCTTAACATTTTATATTTTTAATAACCAATTTTGTTTATCAAATATGCAAAAATTGTCAACACATAAAACTCAATAATTTTTTTTTATTTAACTAGAAATTTTCGTATTCAAATATCAAAATCATCTTTTTCTGTGTAGCTCTCCTCCCATCTAGAAAGCAATGAAAAAGCGAAGGAATTATAAATGATGATGACATTAGAAACTACACGGTTGGATCAAGGGTGATCTGCCATGTTAAGTCTGGAATTTCCTCAACTGATCTGGGCATACAGCTATCCTATAATGAATTCCCGATAGTGCAAGTGCAATCCGAGCTAAAATATTTACCATAACAGATGCTTGAAAGAAATGCTGGGGGAAAACCGCATTTTTTTTTGTCAAAAGCTAGGCAGCCACTTCTTGCAGTAAGATCGCTGGTAACCTTCTCAATTTTAGTTAATCAATGCAAGGATGTCCTACCCAGGATGTCCTAACAACACTCTTATCTGATTTGCTGCTTGAAGTAACTTCATCGGCACCATTAGGAATAATATCGTGAAACACTATCTACAGAAAGCAGGTAATACATGGCACAGGCTGAGTAGGATGTCAAAGAAAATTTGGCCATATTTTCCTGATAAACGCTCAAAACAAATAGTAAGAAATAATCAGGACAATCATGAATAAAATTCCGCAAGAAATGTCTGCCTTTTCCAATTACAATTTTTTTTTTGTCTCTATTACTTGCTATTGTTTGAAGTTATACCACGGCAAACATTTCTCGCAGAATTTTATTTATGATTGCCATCAAGCAGAAGACTAGGAAGGTTGGTTGTGGTGTTGGTGGATAGACATACTGCTGCCCAGGTCTTCCCTTTAATACATTTTGTCGCAGCTGTCAACAACAAGATGAAAAAGAGATAGGAACTGTTCGCAAATGCATCACTGCGCTATAAATTGAAATTTGAAAGTTATAAACTGGTTCAATGAAGTAGAGAACGGACAAATAAATGCCAAATATGGTGCACAAACATGATTACTACTGAAAGAGATTATCAGCGAACTTGTATTGAATTTTAAGCAAAAGTTTGCACGTATGATGCAGAGCAGTTTCTCACCTACTGTACTCGGAGCCGGCGTTGCACATTGCACGATATACAATTTCTGTAAAAACACATACTAGACGTCCTATTGGGGTTATCACAGATTGGTGGAAGGAACCTGATAAGACCAAGTATTGCATCTAAATTGGGTCCAAATATTTATCTTTATTAGGAATCAAATAAAGTGGCAACCATCAAAACAGAATTTAACGATTATACTTGATTGCTCTTAGGTAAGAAGGAATCATGTAAAGCAACCAACCCTTCACCAGCCGTTAATTATTAAAGTTTTAATTAAAGTGTTTGTCGCTTGTTTTTCATATACGAACTTTAATTGTCTGTCCTCAAGATGTCATCAAAAAAAGTACCATTATACAAAAGTACTTTTTCCAAGAAGTATTTTTTAACAAAACTTTTTTCATTTACTGAAAGTACAGTACCTTTTTATAAGAAGCAGCTTTTTGCAAAAATTAACTTTCTACGAAAAGTACATTTTTACAAAAAGCAGTTTCTTTTACAAAAAGTACCTTTTTACAAAAATTAACTTTTTACAAAAAGTACCTTTTTAGAAGAAGTACTTTTTTACGGTTGTCTTTTCACCAAAAGTACTTTTTTACGAAAATTACCTTTTTACAAATCACAATGGACCCAATTGGGTCTACGAGGTGCGGAATAGCACCACCCCCTTCCTAACCTTTTTACAAAGCGTATCTTTTGTAAGGTACGATTTCTTTCCATTCCAACTGAAATTTTAGCAAGAAGGGCAATTTTATAATAAAAAAATATGTACTATTTTTACTTATTTTAGCAAAAAATTATAAAATATTCTGTCAAAAATAATAAAAAATTTTTGCAATACAAAATTTTTTCTCCTAGGAGTATTAAAAATTAGAAAAAGAAAGTGCTCTAAGAATCACAAGGCAGTAACAGATTCAGCTGCTAACAGCTTGCAAAAAAACTAAACAGCAACTCATCTTTAATGTCAATGTACAGCTTTAATTATCCACAAGACTGAAAGCAACAGGCCCATATATCACATGAATCATAAAAACAAGATAGCGCACTCGGCCGCACAAAAAAGATGTTCTACTGCAAATCTACGTCATCATATAGAACACAGATATGTTTGTTGTAAAAAGCTAGACACTGAATATGGCGCATAAAGCATAAATATCGCATGATAAGAGCACATGGGAAGTATACACTGAGAAAAAACTGCCTCATAGAATCAATAAGATTTTCTCTATGAAACGTTTTTAGGCTAAGGGGTATCCCAGCAGAAAGAAGTGAAGATTTTTTCATAGAGATTCCTTATTGTTTTTATGTGGTAAATGTTATTAATTTTATCAAGACGAAAACCACATAAAATCAAGAAGAAATCTTATTATTCACAACTTTTTTTATTCAATTTACGTTATTTTTGGCAGCAAAAAACAATCCATAGAGAAAAGCTTTTTGATTCTATTCGGTTTTCTTATAAATTGTAAACTATAGGGATTTCTTATTGATTTTATTAGGTTGCCTTATTGATTTTTTCAGTAAGGTTTTCTTCTTGATTGTAATAGGTTCCTATATGAGTATGTGTAAGGCATCTTATTGATTTTTTTAATAAGGAAATCTTCTTGACTTTATGAGGTGTCTTGTTATTTCAAATCTATAAATAGACATAGAGACAATTTTTTTCATGATCTTTTTAATCTTATCTTAATATATATAAAAATCAAGAACACGTTTATTTGTTAGGGGTGAACTCTTCAATGCCCCAACAGATTTTCGCCTTCCACCCCAAAAAATATTTGTAAAGGACCAGCGCGTGTTTTATATATATTCTACCCCGGTAAATGTTACGCCCCTTTCAGAAATAGTGAATCGTCCGACAGATGGCGCAATTTTTAGTTTTGTTGTGTTTTTGCACCGTAACTCAAGAACTACTGAACCGATTTTGACCAAACTTCATATACATGCTCTATAGGGCGTGAGGAGTGTTTCTGTGTAGTTTTAAGTTCGTCCCACAGATGGTCCAATATTTAGTTTTTTTTGTGTTTTTGCACCGTAACTCAAGAACTACTGCACCGATTTAGACCAAGCTTTATATACATGCTCTATGGGGCGTGAGGAGTGTTTCTGTGTAGTTTGAAGTTCGTCAGGCAGATGGCGCAATATTTATTTTATTCGTGGGCAAACTCCAATTTTCATATTGTTTCACCAATGCCATATACAACACTAATGTTTGCTTAGGGCCAGCAACGCGGACCGGGGTCAGCTAATTTTTGTATAAGAATGTTTGCACAATAATTTCAATGGTTATTCAGGCTGCTTGTTAGCATATTGGTTAGAGTGCTTGTCTATCAGGTAGAAGTTTGCTCGTTCAATACTTGGTGAGTAAGTTAGTTAAGAATAAAACATAATGTATATGTATGTACTCGTATGTATAAATAAAAAACATCTACGATATACTACGTATATACTTACATACATATGTATATAGTTTAGAATATAAATGAAAATACATAAGTACAGAGAATAAAGACGCAATTTTTTTATTTTGTTATTGAAAAAATCAATAAGATAACCTCATTAAAACTACAAGATTTCTTCTTGATTTTTTCAAAAAGGTTTTCTCTATGAAATTAATAAGATTTCCTTATTGAAAAAAACCATAGAGATTTCTTATTAATTTTGTTCTAGTTTATGAGGTATTTAGTAGGCACTGTTTCTCTGTGTAACTTCTTATTAATGCACTTTAGGAAATAAAACGGAAACCCTTTTTGTAGAGGCCTGATTGTTCACGAACCCTACAACAATATCACCTATTTGCATTGGCCTACCTTCCCTCTTGCTGTAACAGAAGTTCATCAAAACAAAAAGGGATGATGATACACATTTTCTTTGTCTCTTTTTAACCGTATCACACAGTCATTGTGTGTCTTTTTACGATAACAAAATACTAAATATGTCTTCATTTTAATATCTTGATATTTGCTTGTGTGAAGGTGTATTTTGTATATCGAATGCAACCATCTTTACAAAACAACCAAACAAGTTCTCAGCATTTTCATTTTCTTCATTATCATCATTGTTTGTTATTTAATTCGGTTTAGTCTCCATAGTTATACTCGGTACTTCTTGTTGTGTCACTATTTTAATATCTTCAACTCATGATACAAAATATTGCATACATTTCATGCTTAAAAGGAAGGAAGTTAAGGAAGTTATTGTTTCTATTTATACTTTAATAAGATAATTCATACATTTAAATTGAAAAGGGAGTGCTGGTTGTGGCAAACTGGCAACTTCCTTCCTTCCGTACCTTTGCATGAGCATATGTATATACAAACTGTGTTATGTATGGGAATTGCGAGAAAGTGGTGGCTGAGAAGAATAGATTACTCTTAAATTAAATTGCTTCAATTTTTAAAGCAACAAGTGTAAAAAAAGCTTTTAAACGCCGGCTGGTTTCAATAGGATAAGTCACGTTTTCTAACGAAGGAAATTGTTTTTTTTTTTTTTTTGTTTGTTTTTAATTAATATGTATTTAAATGAAATAGTTTAATAAGGTTTAATTTTGAATAGGAACCTGTAATAAAACCATTAGAATATTTTTTTAAAGGCCAAAACAGTATAAGAACAAAAAAAGGAGCGCTGGCACCTTCAACTATTACAGACCTCGGGAAACTTGTTTTTTTTTTCTTTTAATATGCAAGTTACTGCAAAATAGAGGCAATAAAATGTTCTGCAAATCACGAAATGTCAAATCACGGTGATTTCAAAAAATTAACAAAAGCTAAATCATTGCTTTTGTAAATTTTACGATTTATAGCGATGGAAGTTGGAATGAAATATTGTATTATATATGACAAAAGCTTAAAATACAAAAAAAATCACTAACAACTCAGCTATTAATAGTTTATTTTGGAAATCACTCGGGCGTGTTCTGAAAATCACGGTAATTTAAATCACGGTGGTCTCAAAAACAAACTATTAATAACTCACTTGTTAGTGGAATTTTATTGTAATCTAAGCTTCTGTCATGTATAATAAATATTTTATTCCAACTTCCATCGCTATAAATCTTGAAAATTACAAAAGCTGTGATTTAGCTTTTATAATTTTGAAATCACCGTGATTTGATATGTTGTGATTTGCAGAACAGGCCCGACTGTGATTTTCAGAAGAGGCCCGTAAAATATGCATTTCCAAAATTTAAGGATTTGGTAACTGTACTCAGTAACTTTTTGCGAACCGAAAATCGTAATATTTATCGACATATTTATTAGTTTGCAGTAATGATAATGTCATTCTCTAATTCACCATATTTAACTATATATCAGATTTGGAATCTATGCATACAAAAGAATAGTAAAAAAAAGCTAAATGAATTTGAGTATGTAATTTTATTTTTCTTACAGCAATCGATTGCAAAATGTGTTAAAATATGTAGTGCGATTCAGTTACTTTTAACGATCCGACAATCGTAATTTTTGTCTATATATTTTGTCGCTTGCAATAACGATTCGTGTGACTCTGTAACTTCTTCTTAACGACAGTATGCAGCTTATATTTTCTGTTGATTTTTGTTAATGTCTTGTGGCATCTCCGTCTATGAAATGTTAAAATAAACGAAAAGAACAAAGCAAAATAAGAAAACAAGAACTTATTTTGAATTTGAGCTTGTGTGGTTTTTTGTTTGCTCGCACTTGTATAATTTTTGAACAAGGTAAGTAATAATATGTATATAATTAGAATGACGACTACCAATAAAAGAAATAGCGCCTCCGCTGAACAACTCAACCATTTGATAAATTTTTTTGGTTGAAAATCCTAGACAGCAAGCCGGTTCCAACAGCTCCATGGAAAAGTAAAGTGCAAAAATAAGTGGAGACAATTGGCCGAGACTATAAATAACATCAGTGGAACGTTTCAGACAATGGAGCAATGGCAGACGACTAGATCAACAAACACAGAGCTTGAAGAAAAAGTAATATTACACATTGGGAGCCAGTGCATTGAGGGACACGAATGTGTTGCTGAGAATAAGCCAATGATTAAAGCGAGTGTAAATAAAAAAGTTCTTAAAATACAGGCATGTTCTAGAAATCACAAGATTTCAAATCACTTGTGATTTTAAAATCACAATTGTGATTATTGGTGTGGTGTTCTGAAAATCATAAAAGTTTTAACTTCCGAAAACACAAGAACAGCTGATGTTTTGTTTTGTAAATGCAAAATCACAAATGCAAATCACACAGCAAATAACAACATTTTATGCAAAAGAAAGTGTCTTCAATTGTTTCATAATTTTATAAATTCTTTCGTAGAAAATTCCTAATTTTTCTATAAAAATCAAAAAAGAAAATATTAAATTTAATTCATTTATGGCGAATTTCAAAATGAAATGATTAAAAAAATAGCCCAGTGATTTAAAATAGGCAGGCATTTAGCTGACCGGCTTAAAATCACAAAAATTCAAAAAGATTTGTGTGCAGAACAGCTTTCTTGCGAATTCAAATCACTTTCATTTTCAGAACATGCCTGATAGTTACGTTTATTTTTAGGGGCTGCAAGTGCTCATATCCCGTTAAAAATTTTACTGAATAGCAAATGCGATAAAGTTTCGTTATAATTATTTTAACGATGCGATTATCGTTAAAAAAAAGTTAATGATTCGCTCTACAAGTACAGGTACAGGTACAGGCTGAATGTTATAAAAACAAAAGACTTAAGAAACAAACTTTATTCTGATTTTATTTTTATTCTCTCTCGCTCACCCTTTTAACCATAATTATAAAATTAATTATAATTTAAATATAAATACAATAAATAACGTTAGCTGTCAACACTCTGGCCGAAAACCACAAATAACAAAATTTTTATTATAATAAATGATCAGTGAATAATTTTTTTTTAATTTACACCCAAAAGAAATAAACAATGAAAGCAGGCAAATAAAATTAATTGAAAACCATCTTCAGCTAACACAGCAAAGGGTTATAAAACAAAAACAACATAAAAAATTACAAGAAAAAGACAGGTAAGAAATGTTCTGCAAACCCGGCACCCACATCAACATGTAAAAATAAACTCAAAACAAAAAGAATGAATAACCAAAATAAGTTTAACACATTGGGATAGTGCACAGGTAGAACACGCATTTAAAACTACGAACAGAGAGAGAGAGAGAGAAAAAACGCAATTAAAATAAGAAACATCCCTCTAGTCAGCCCAGAACCATATGACTCTATGACAACATTATTTTCTCTAGCAACAACTACACTAGTTAAAATGTCGACAACTTTCCTTTTGTACACGAGTAGAGATACGTTAGAGATATAGAATTAGTTCCGATGTACATATTTCTGGTGACATTGTCAATGAACGCGTCAATAGTTAGTTTTCCTTTTTTATTATGATATGAAATAATGTTAAAAACTTACGTCCATATGTATGCGTGTATGTATTTACTTATAAAATTGTAGACGGGGGTCACTAAAATGTACTAGTGAATCTTTAGTTCAAATGTCTGCATAAAACAATAGTGCTAAAGTCTGCTGGTAGATTTTCAATGACAACCCTATGTTATATGTCAATACGCGATAACATTGGCTGGGCTACACCTACACAGAGAAAACAGTGCCTACTAAATACTTCATAAAATAGAACAAAATTAATAAGAAATCTCAATGGTCTTTTTTCAATACGGAAATCTTATTAATTTCATAGAGAAAACCTTTTTGAAAAAATCGAGTAGAAATCTTGAAGTTTTTATGAGGTTATCTCATTGAATTTTTCAATAAAAAAATAACAAAAAATTGCGTCTTTATTCTCTGTACTTATGTATTTTCATTTAAATACTATAGTATGTTGAAGATGTTATTTATTCATACATACATATATACACATTGGGTTATATTCTTAACTAACTTACTCACCAAATATTGAACTGGCAAACTTCTACCTGATAGACAAGCACTCTACCCAATATGCTAACAAGCAGCCTGAATAACCATTGAAATTATTGTGCAAACATTCTTATACGAAAATGAAAAAGATCGTGAAAAAATTGTCTCTATGTCTATTTATAGATATGAAATAACAAGACACCTCATAAAATCAAGAAGTTTTCCTTATTAAAAAAAATCAATAAGATGCTTTACACATACTCATATAGGAACCTAATAAAATCAAGAAGGAAACCTTATTGCAAAAATCAATAAGGCAACCTAATAAAATCAAGAAGAAACCCTTTTTAAAAAATCAAGAAGGCAACCTAATAAAATCAATAAGAAATCCCTATAGTTTATAATTTATAAGAAAACCTAATAGAATCAAGAAGTTTTTCTCTATGGATTGTTTTTTTTTTGTGCCAAAAATAACGGAAATTGAGTAAAATAAGTTGTGAATAATAAGATTTCTTTTTGATTTTATGTGGTTTTCTTCTTGATAAAATTTATAAGATTTACCACATAAAAACAATAAGGAATCTCTATGAAAAAATCTTCGCTTCTTTCTGCTGGGATACCCCTTAGCCTAAAAACGTTTCATAGAGAAAATGTTATTGATTCTATGAAGCAGTTTTTTCTCTGTGTAGTCGGTAGTACTATTGACAATGTCACTAGTTAATCACTACAATTTTACTATTTACATTGAGCGAAGAAACATCGAAATTGTGGAATAGAGCCCCTAAAATTTACTAATGAATCTTTGGTACCAATGTCTCCATGTGGTACAAAAAGAACTACTTAGTCAGTAGTGCTAGAGTCTAGTGGTGGATTTTCAATGACAAGCTAATGTTAAATGCCAATAGCTGATTACATTGTCAGGGTCAGTAGTACTACTGACAATGTCACTAGTAAACCACTACAATTTCACGATTCGCATTTCCTGCAGGGATATTGAAAAACAAAATACTCAGCATAAAACTAGTGAAACAAAGTGAAACACACTCATTTAATATACAAATAATATTTGTATATACAGACACACAATTATATCTAATGGGAAGCAACCCTTTCACAAGCAGTTTCTGCATTAATTTCAGTAATAAAATTATCAAGAATATAAAGAAAACATATACGTATCTTGAGAAAAACTTGTTGAATTGCAAGAAATAATAGAAGGCAGCTGAAAGAGGAAAATCTAAATAATAAAAAATAAATAAAAGGCGGCAGTATTTGGGTTAAAGGTACTCGTGCAACAAGAGAAGACTAAAAATCATTAGAGTTTGCGGTCTAAATACAACTGGAGCTACAACCACTGTCGACTAGCAGATATTATAAAAGAAAACGTTATATGAGAAATATTAAAATTTTAGAAAACGTATTAAAATAGTATTTAAAGCACCCGTGGCCAAATAGGCACCATAGTGCCGAACTTCATCGGGTTAGGTTTAGTTAAGGTTTGACATATAACTTCCAAGAGAAAGTAAGTTATCAGCTGTTTTGGATCTAAATAACAAGTCCCTTTCAGTGTGGTCAGATTTTGATCTTAAAATTCCCCAAAATTCGCCAAAATCAATTTTATGTAGTTTTTCTAACTACAGTGGAATCTCTCTTGAGCGGACACTGAAGGGACCTTTGAAATGTGTCCGTACAAGGGGACTGTCCGGTCAAGAGAAAACTAAACATTTAAATGGAGCGCTGCCTGGACCTGTCAAGAGTGTCCGTCTAAAGGGGGTGTCCGCCTATAGGAAGTGTCCGTTAAGAGAGATTCCACTGTATATATTTGATAATAAATTTGTTTTTACAGAAAAATTGTTTTTATTATATATATTTTTATAAAATAATCGTATAAACTCTCAGCAGAAAATCGTAAAAAGTTGAAATAAAATCGCCAAAAATTCTTTTTTGTAAATCTTTTGCATCCAAATTCAAAACGCATTAATAACTTTAATTTATTTATTTATTGCTATTGATATTATAGATAAATACAATACCAACTTAAGAAGGGTAGAAGCACTAGCTTATAAGACCATCGGCTAAAATAACTATTATTAACATAAGAAAGTTCAGCGAAATTAAATTGTCTTAATTTCTTGCAAACGAGTTTTGCTAAGATTTATGTCTGAAGCTACTCCTTCAAAAAAATAACTTTCCTAAATTAAAAAAATGTTGAAGTTCAATTTTGTTAAAAGGCAGCCATAAAGATCGCCAGCAAGTTTATTAATCGCCAGAAAATTAGCAAAATCAAAACTTTAGACGCCAAACAAGTTGGAAAATCGCCACGTTTGGTGAGAATGGAATGGTAATATAGTAAAGCATTTGATTGTAAATTTTCTAAATTCATAAGAAATTGTTTTTGTATTTTTTATATTTTTTATAATTTATTTAATGGTGTGAAATGTTAATTTAATATCAGTTAATAATATCATTAATTGTCAGTAAGGAATTCGATTCCATAGATAAATAATATATCAATAAATAAATTCCCATATCTGAAAACCTGGTCCCTTTGTGTAAGCAAAAATATGGTGCAACTACAGATGGTGAAGTGAAGGTATTTATAGCTTATTTAAATTTTTGGTATTTCCAACCCTGCTATTGTGTGTTTTCTAAATTTTTAGAGCACCGTTGCAGCGCCTCTGGTGTTCAGTAGGCGCATTATTTGAAGCCACGTAGGTATCCCTTCCAAAAAATAGGATTTTTCGAGGTACCTAAAAAAAGGCATTTGTTTGGTCAATAATTTTATCGTTGGAGCTTAATCTGTTTCCACCGAGCCATTTCTTTAGGTTTGGAAATAGGAAGTAGTGACTAGGGGCTGAATCTGGAGAAAAGGGTGGATGAGGGAGCAATTTGAAGCTCAACTCATGGCTTTTTGCCATGGAAACTGCACATATGTTTGTGGTAGATTGTGAGCAAACGCGCCATGCATCTCGCGGAAAGCTTAATCATACCCAAGTAATCGTTTAAAATAGAAACCACTGCGCCATAAGGGATGCTTATAGCATCAGCAATCTCACGCACTTTTACTCTTCGATCGGCCAACACCATATCGGGGATTTTTGTTTCGAAATTTTCGGGTGTACTGACGTCAATGGGCCGTCCAGAACGTTCAGCGTCATTTGTACTTGTGCGAGCACAACGAAAGTCACTAAAACACTTTTTTAACATTCAAATCGTTGTTGCAGAGTTCCCATAGTATTTATAGAGCTTTTCCTTAGTTTGATTTACGGTTTTTTTTTTGCAAAAAATAATGTTTAATGAGCACTCGAAATTCAGTTTTTTCCATTTTTAGAAAAATACACGAGGTTGTATGTTTTGAACAGCTGTTAAACGCAAAGTAAATGACAACACTTGCTCAAAAACTGAGAGTATTAACACATGGTACTTGATGGGAACAGTGTTGCATTTCATATAACTGCGAGGGAAGTTCGAAAAGTCACGGACTTATTGATACATCTGAAGCATTTAGATGTGCTTAAACAATAAAAAATAAATTTACTTTCCAAATTTTTTGTTTTTTTTTTTTTTTTTGGTTCATAGTTTTTTACACAATATTTAATTCTTCATAGTTTTCTATTTTTCGAATCAAAATTTTTCGCTGAAATATTTTACCTATTTATAACCAAAAAACCAAAATCCTGCCCTGTTTAAAGTCTGCATTATAAAAGTAAACCTTTCATGTTTCCCTTGCGGCAACGGTGTTAACAATTCGCCAATGAAAATCATATTCCCATGAAACAATTACGTGTAAACTTATTTTCTTGTACAATTATTTAATTTTTTTATTTTTTGCTGTATAAGTTTTATGCCCCAGAACAGCAAAACTGGAGCTTTTTAAAACCAAAACTTAATTTAAAGTAAAAAATAACAAATATTGAAATACACAGGTACTAAAGTACAAAACATTGTAAATGCGATACACCTGCTGGATGATTTTGAATTATTGTTTTTGTTCTTGTTTTTTTAGTTCTAGTCAAGACAAACTTAAGCTCAAAACAGTTGCCGGTTGTTGTTGTTGTTGTTGCTTGGGTCATTTTTAATTTAATTTTAATTTACTTCAATAGTGTCATAACTCAAAAAATTCGTTTTTTGAGTTAATAATGCAAAATAATTCAGCATTTTGTATTCTATATCTTATGTAAAAATTGCATATAAATACTCGTAGCTTTTACTACCAACTCGTGAGAGAAAAATATTTTTTTAATTTCTTCTTTGCAAAACTAGTTTTTTTTAGTTGTGACACTATTGAAGTAAATGAGCGATATGTTTTTGTCTTATGTATTTTTTCAAGAGTACAAATCTCGGCTGTTTTTTTTTTTTTTTGTTCATTATAAGAATAACTTTAAATAATTATTTTATGCTTGTTTTATGCTAAACACATGAGTGGAACAATGCAAAAATATATATACATATATAATTTATTTAACAACACGACATGTACTCGTGTATGTGTTGTTGAGGGTTAAAATTTTCCTATGGGAAATCTGCTTCATTTATAAAGAACTAAAGTTAACGTGTTAAAAACTAAAAAACAAAAGGGAAACTTACCTGTACAGCACAATTGAGAAAACAATTATTTTGTCCTGGGCCATTGAGCAGACCCTTGGACGGTGGCTGCATGATGGGTGAGGTGAGTATATTTGGAGCTCTTAGCAGCTCTATAAGACGTGTACGTTCTGTCACATTATGCACAGTGCCCATGTTATAGTGTTTAGCTGGTGATTGTTGGTATACGCCAGGCTTGGGAGTACCCGCTTGTGCTGTTTGCCGGTAAATGGTGGGTGACATGGGAGAGGCCATGTTTAAATTGTGTGAAAGTTATGGTATCAAGGCTTTTTTTTGCGAATTATTTTGATTCCATTTTGTCTGCAAAAGAAATAAATATAAATTAATAAAATTTTAGTGCATATAATAAAAAATAAATAAAAGGTGTTTTTTATAGAGTGACACAAGTTTAAATAATAAAAAAACAAGGAAATATATTTTTTATATCAATAAAACGGGCTTTATTGGAAAGGAAATTTTATGAAAATAATGTTTAAATATGATTTCTGCTCGTGGAAGGCCCAATCTGGAACCCCAATTTTCAACAACTTTTCGCAGCATTTAAGGTCTCGTTTCGCCGCTGACTCTTCGAATGTTGATTTCCAGGTGTTCAATTGTTTGTGCTTTATCCACGTGGCTAAGTGACTTAACATAACGCCAAAGAAAATAATCCAATAGGGTTAAATCACACGATCTTGATGGCCAATTAATTGGGCCATTACGTGAAACTATTTTTTTTATCAAAAGTTTCTTTGAGTAAAACAATTGTAGCGCCCACTGTGTGGCATTGGCTTCGTCCTGTTGGAACCACATATCAGCAAGATTAAGGCCACGAAATTGAGGTATGAAAAAATTTCGAAACATGTTGCTATAACGTTCACCATTGACAGTAACATTCTTACATATGGGCCAATGACTCCGCCACCCATAAAGCGCACCAACCAGTAATTTTCTGCGAATGTAATCGTGTTTCGATAAAAGCTTGTGGATTCTCCTCGCTTCAAGCGCGACATTTCTACTTATTTACGTACCCATTCAACCAGAAATGGGCTTCAGCGCATGACGATGAGTTTGACGAATATAACAATTATTTTGATTACATAAGTCGATTCGTAATGAAATTTCAAAGCAAACTTAACAAAACATCAACCAACAGCTATTAAATGGGTGCTCAAATAAAGCAGTGATGCCAACTCAAAGTTGTGACTCTCTAAAAAAAACACCCTTTATAAAAACTTTTACTCTTCATATTTCCGTAGTTAAAATATTTTAATTAAAAGCTTCCAGGAATAAAGTTCCTTTTTAGCTCGTTTGAATATTTTGCTGTTGTAAATTATTTTATTTTAATTGATTCAATTAAAGTTTTTATTGAAAATATTCATTATTGAAAAAGTACAGGGTCCGCCATCTAACGTTTTTTTTTTCACCTAGTCCTTATTTCGTGAATGGTAACACTTAGCTCATGTCTGATTTGACAGATAATTAGTTTTATCCTTCCGCTGAACGAATATGGTTGTGTATACGCTTGAACAACGCTGGGAAATATTGCTTACAGAAGATGCCGATTTTGCCAAAAAAAAAAAGCATATTTTCAGATGAAGCTCATTTTGATATTGGCGGGTATGTAAACAAGCAAAATTGTCGCATTTGAGGCACAGAAAACCCGCACGCATACATTGAAAAGACGACGCACCCAAAACGAGTCACTGTTTGGTGCGGATTTTGGTCCAGAGCCATAATTGGACCATTTTTCGAAAATGAGCAAGGAGTGGCCGTTACAGTCAATGGCGATCGTTATCGGGCCATGTTGAACGAATTTTTGTTCACAAAAATTGAAGAGGAGGATATTGGCAACATTTGGTTTCAACAGGACGGCGCTACGTGCCACACAGCCGAAGCTACACTCGATGTTTTGCATACATTTTCAAAAAAAAAAGTTATCCGGCGCACCCTATATTATAAAAAAAACTTTGTAATATCAGTTAAAATTTTGTAATATCAATTGAAATATTAATTACACCAATTAAACTTTTACATATTTAAATTTTAATCAGAAATAATTTCTTAATCAGGCTTAAGTTCAGTAATTTCAATTCTTACCGAATGAAATATTTTTATTAATTAATGTGATTTTCTAAAGAAGAGAAGAAAAGTTAAACTAGACTTTTATTAGCTGAGGGAAATACCGATATATTTCTGAGCAGCCAAGCACTTCATCAGCATTTTAGTCTACCAACTTGGATAGAGATTGTTATTAACATCAGCTATTTAATGTAAATTTTCAATGCAAAAATATCGCTATTTCCCCCAGCTATTAAAGTCTAGTGTAATTTTTCTTCTCTTCTTTAGAAACTCACATTAATTAATAAAAAATATTTCATTCAACAAGAATTGATATTACTGAACTTAAGCCTGATTAAGAAATTATTTCTGATTAAATGTTTAAATTTTTTTAAATGGCTTAGCAATATTTTCTAGAAGCTAAAAATTCATAATATTATCTTTACTAGCAACACAATTTTTTTTTTTTTTTATGCATGAATTTTTATTTATTGTATCTTCATATATGAACTAACAATAAGTATTCAAATCTTAAATCTAAAAAATATAATTAGGCCCGACCAATGTCGGACATAAGCTTAGTAGTAGTTATATATAATACATATGTAAGTAGTGATAATCAAAAGGAAAAAAAAATAAAAGTATTTTCAAGAAGTCCCATCTGGAGTGCTGTGAATAAGAGCCATTGTGTCCCTCTTTTTTAGGCGGATGTGTCCAGTAAAGTTCAAAATATTACGGGCAAGCGGATTAGGATGTGACTCGAGTTTTGTTAAATATTTGCCAGCGTATTTTGCAATTTCTTCAGTCACTGGTGGCATATTCAAATCACGATGTATATTTGAATTTTTGATGTACCATGGAGCCGATGTTATCATGCGTAAAATTTTATTTTGCCTGCGTTGAATTTTCTCTACATTTGAAGCTGAAGCAGTGCCCCATAGTTGAATTCCGTAGCACCATATTGGCTTTAAAAGCGATTTGTATATTAAAAGTTTACAGTCTAGGCTAAGTGTTGAATTTCGACCAATCAGCCAATGTACCTGAGTTAGTTTAAGTTTCATTTGAGTTAACTTAGAATCAATGTGGTGTTTCCATGTAAGTCGTCGGTCAAGGTGTATGCCAAGATATTTCACATGTGAATGTTGAGAAACAACTTGATTGTTAATCCGAATGGGGGAACAAGTATCTCTTCGTAAAGTAAATGTTACTTGAACACACTTTTGTTCATTTACCTTGATTCTCCATAAGTTTAACCAAAGCTCCATCTGGCTAATGTGTTCCTGGAGTTTGCGGGATGCCTCATCAGGGTTTTCATGCATACTAAGGCAGGCTGTATCGTCGGCAAATGTGGAAGTATGGATACTACTGCTCACTGGCATATCACAAGTATAAATTAAATATAAAACTGGTCCCAGTATACTCCCCTGTGGCACACCAGATGAAATTGTTTCAGGCCTACTTGTAAATTCTCCTTCCGCAACAGTGAACTTACGGGAAATAATGTAACTTTCCAAAAGATTTAAAATGTTTATTGGTAAGTAAGTCTTCAATTTTAATATTAGGCCTTCATGCCACACTTTATCAAATGCCTGGGAAATGTCTATAAACAGCGCAGAACAATAATTTTTTTCCTCAAAAGTTCTTCTTATAAATTGAACCAATCTGTGAGTTTGTTCAATGGTGCTATGCTGACTTCTAAAACCAAATTGATGGTCTGGTATGCACCCACTACTAATTAGAATTGGGGACAATTTTGTTTTGAGCAGTTTTTCGAAAAGCTTTGACATTGTAGATAGTAGACTTATTGGCCTATATGACTCAGCCTTTGTTATATTTTTGCCCGGCTTTGGAATCATTTTAACCTTGGCAAGTTTCCAGTTGTGTGGATAATACTCCAGTCGTAAAATAGCATTAAATATGAATAACAGGATTCTCATTGCAATACGAGGCAAGTTCATCAGCATCTGATTACTAATTCCATCAATACCCGGAGCTTTCTTCGGGTTGAGTTCGGCAATTAATTTTTGTAAATCACGCGTCTTAAACTTTATTTGTTGAGGGGGTAGAGCGACTATATTCGGCAAATCAGCAACACCAGTACATATATTTGGCGTAAAAACGGATTTTAAGTGCTCAGCAAATATTTTACCTTTTTCAGTATCGCTTCTTGCCCAACCTCCGGTAGATGTGCGTAGAGGTGGCTTATACTCAACGGGTGTTTAAAGCTTTCTGGCAGCGCGCCACAAGGAGTAATTAGACGCCGGTGTAACATCAAGACCCTCCAGATAACACAAAATAATCACTTGAATTTAAAGTAATAATTTTAATAACAAACTCACTGCTCTATCCCACTGTTCAAGTTCTCTTAATTACACAAGCAGCTGTAATAACGGTACATTTCTTCAATGATTTATTAAAAATTTTTTTATAAAATGTGTGCAATAAATATTTTAGACATCCAGCAAGTTGACATATTTCTTTTTTTTTTTTGCTCATCAATAAAACATTTGAAAGCAATTGCCATAATGCAATTCCACTGCATAATAAAACCAATAATAATAATTATTTTTTAATAAAAAAAAAGTGACCGCTTTGTTATAAACATTTTAAATTCCTAACTAACTCTCGTTGCCATTTAATAACAATAACATTCACTTTAAACTCTTCAACATTCATTCATTTATTCATACATTTATTCCATTTTTCATTCATTTAACGATTCATTGATGATTTAGAAAAAATAAATAAAAATCAAACTCTTGTATTTGTAAAACTAGCAGAGGAATTGTGGAAATTGTGCACTTGTGCAACAAGTTTTTTTTTTAAATTAATTTTTACATTAAAATCACAAATTCAAGCTTTAAGTGTCATTTAAAGAGACAATAAAAATAAGCAATAAAAACTTAAACAGGTTTAAAAAAAAACAACAAAATGGTCTATACAATTTATTTTTATACGCATAAATTACGAGTAGACTGAAGTTAGAAACGGTAAATTGGAGATAAAAACAAAAGATTTAGGAAACAAACTTAGAGGACAAGGATTGTTTTTATGTTTGAAACATTATGTTGCTGGTTAACTTCTTATTGTATTTTTTTTTTCTATTCTTATGTGGAAAAAAGATAGTAACCCATTAATAATACTGCGCTGCAACTATTTAAAAAAATAATAGTTGGAAAAAATTAACTTCTCAGTTGTGATTTATGCAAATATTTCTAATATTAAATTCTCTATTCTAAAGCAATATTTATTTACATAAATGCTTGGAATTCCTCAATTAAAATGAATCTAACAAATCTCTTGATGTTACCTTGTATATCTTACACTGAATAACACATTCATAATGGCGTCATAAGTTTTTTTTTATTCATTTATAGAAATTCTTCAACGAAATATTTGCATAATTTGTAACAGCAACTGCAAATACAACAAGTATTTGGCAAATAATTTAATTTAAAAAACTATATGTATATTCATTGTACTTACAAATGAACTTGAGAGAATAATAGGAATAGGCAGGTTTTATTGCCTATTCAATAATTTAGAAAAAATACATTCGTTCGACAGTTTATACTGAAAACGTTACGAGTAACAAATCATAAAAAAACTCGCGCGAACGTACTTCTACGGCATTGTTGAACAGATAGGCAGAAAGTAGGGTTGTCATTCACTAAACTTGTGCGATTAATCAAGAAATATCTTGAAGTTTTCTATACGTATGGAAAACACAAAAAGAGTTACAGTAACAAAAATTAAAAATTTTAAAAACCCCCGATATATCTAGAAAAGATGTGGTATCTTCTAAACAGCTGGACCGATTTTCTTCAATCAAGCACCTTTCAAACAGAAAAAACAAAATTAAAATCTGTCCAGCCGTTTGGTCTGTACGTGGACACCTGCAGACACAAAGATACAAAGATACACAGACACACACTACAAACTTATATCACCCCTTTTTTTTTGGTCGGGGGTTAAAAATATTAACAGCCTTATTTATAAAAAATTATTAAGGCTTTATAAAGGCTTTTTAAGAAAAATTTTGCATGAAAATTTGTTTTAAAAATATTTTTTAAAGCATTAATGATCAAACAGAATTGCGGCATAAATACATTTGCCATACAAAATGACACAAAAAACTAGCCTCCGAAAGCTGTCGATAGATAGAATCTATTTTATTTTGAGAACGTTTTTTCTTATGCTCTCACATATAAATAAATATTCTCTCATACATGTTACCATACTTTCAATAAATTTCATACATTTTGTAAACAAAACTATAAAGAAAAATAAGCACAAAAGAAAATAAAATAAAAATTAGAGAGCATTTGAAGTTACTGCCGTAGATTTTATTATGTTCATTGTTAATTTGACAGCGATTTTTCCTGAAGTTGCGGACTTATTCTGTTTGATCATTTAATAAGTTTTACTTTATTTTATAAAAATTTCAAAAATTATAAAGAATCATGTTGAATCAAAGTCATTTCAACTTGGAACAACATAAATTCAATACTAAAATAACACGAAGAACCATGTTGAATTAAAGTTATTTCATGTTAAAATAATATGAATTTATTTTAATGTAGTCATTGTATTTTATTAATTATTTAACTTACGTATGTATATTGGAACAGGCATCAGAAAA
Organism: Tachina lurida; assembly: GCA_944452675.1. Classification (NCBI taxonomy): domain Eukaryota; kingdom Metazoa; phylum Arthropoda; class Insecta; order Diptera; family Tachinidae; genus Tachina; species Tachina lurida. The sequence continues at coordinate 87,385,624 of OX101755.1, forward strand.
ATCTTTGTATGTAGATAATTGGCTTCACAGGGCAACGCGCTTACAGCTGCAGCCAGAACAGCCTTAAATATTCTTTAGATACACACTAAATACATATATACCATCATGAATAACATTTTAATTCAAAATTACTTTATTGATCAGTTAGCAAAAAATTGATTTTAGTTAAAAAAAATACAAATTGTGAAGCTACTTTGACTTGTCTCCAGGATTCGAACCTGTGACTCCGACTACGAGACTAGTACACTGCCTACCAGCCAGCAGCAGGAAGTTTTTCCTGGTAATGCGAAGTTTCTCGGCTATTTACGAACATAAAACAAGTCATACAATTAAGTGTATTGCAGCTATGAACAAATCAAAATAAATTCAGCAAAGTGCGACTTTGACTCGCACACGAAGGGGTCCGTACGGACACTAGATATGTAATACTATACGAACTTTAGCGTATCAGGGGTGTTCTGTAAATCACACGTTTTGAAATCGCCTAATTTCCAGGAAAAAGCTCAATTAAAAAGGTGACTTATTGCATCGTTTTAATTGGTTTTAGTGTTTTACTTGTTTAATATATTTTATACGAACTTAACTTTGAATGCACTAAACCGTCCGATCAGCAGAACACTGTTTTCGATTTTGGAAATCGCACGATTTCAAAACGCGCGGTTTTCAGAACACCCCTGTATATAATACATATATGTGACCCGATCTATGAAAAGATGGCTTATCACTCAAAAAACTATTTTTTACGAGAAAGTCACGAAATGCATTGTTTATCTTTAACAGCTGATTTCTCGAAATTTTGTTTTTGAGTCATAAGCAGGGCATGTTTCCCATTTTAGTAATTTCTTCAATTATTGACCTTAAAAGCAATTTTTAGTCCACCTTGCCATAAAATACCTTTTTTGCAACCTAGAAGAATTTTTATATATCAGAGGTTTTTTGAAACCATTTTGAACTAGTCTCCGTGCCACAAAAAACTTGTCCTGACTCATAAGCCACCTTTTCATAGACTGAGTCACATATAGTTTTGGCATTTTTTTCGTTTTTGGAATTTTTTTTCGGTTTTTGACGTCTTTTTAGTTTTATCGTTTTTTTTTTGTTCTGGCGACTTTTTTTTAGTTTTGACGCTTTTTTTCGTTTCAGCAACTTTTTCGGTTTTTGGCGTTTTTTTCATTTTGGAGATTTATTTTAGTTCTAGAGATTTTTTAGTTTGGCGCTTTTTTTGTTTTGGCGATTTTTTCGGTTTTTGACGATTTTTTTCAGTTTGGCGATTTTATAATTTTGGGATTTTTTTAGTTTTAGCGTTTTTGAAAATTTCAAGAGTTTTCAAAATCACATAGTCAAAATTACATGAACACCTTTAAAAAAATGGATGGCACAATATCGATTAATTTTTGTCCATACAAATCGACCAGCTCTAATGTACATTATAAATTTTTTATTTTTTATTTTTTATTTCTTATATTCTCTCCACTCCCCGCCCCCAAATTATTTCAGTTTTATGTAACAAACATACAAAAAATTTCATAGCGATAAGTAATGTTGTAGGGGGTGCATCCGCCCCACAAAGTTGGCCTTCAAGCCCCATTTATTCAATGTAATTTTCGGTTTAAAAATTATGATAAATAAACGTTTTATAAAAAAGGTGAATTATTTTTACAAACTTTTTATTACTTTTAGCATTATTTCAAGATTGATTCAGCTAGACTAATCTTAAAATGTTGTCACACTGTCCAGCAGTATTGTTAATGAGGATAATTTTCAAGGATTTTAACATACACAAGCTCTTCAGTGAAGAAAATCAAACAAATTCAGGCCTTTCATTACTTGTAAAATTTTTATGTAAACACAACAAATTTTTAAAACATTATTTTTGTTTTCCTATAAATATCACTTTGGTGACGTGATTTAGATAATTGGGGCAAAAATTTATGGTTAACATTTATACTTAAGATTGTAATAATTCAACTAAGTCCACAGTGTTTTGAAATAAGACTGGTTTTGTCTTTATTAGCTATATATTATTAGCTAGCAGTCTTGTAGTACGTACACTCAGGGAAAAGCAGCAATTTAAAAATAAGTACGCGTAATAATAAGGCATTTACATCAGCACAAAATCTAGCATATTTTGATTAAAATCTCTGTGAAAATCTATACCGTTTACACCAGCTTTTTTGACATTTATCAAGATTTTTTTATCCAAAACAAAACCCATCAACTGATTTGTTTCGAAAACTACAACCAAACAACTGCATTGTAGCCAATTCACACACTTTTTTAAGCAGACCGTAGCTAATTCACTCACCTTTTGTTGTACAGGGTAGTAAAGAATAAATAAAAACATTAGATTTTTATTACATTTCCTACAAATCTACTGAAAAATTAGATTCCGTTTTGTATGGGAAATCTGGAAAAAAGCAGCTTGATTTAGCTCGCAATCTCGAAAGTACTAGATTTCGAGACAGTGTAAATGGACTAGAATATTAATTCAATAATTTTAAATATAATAGAAAATTTATACTATTGAGATACTTAAAAATAAATAAATTTAATAAACTAATACTGTAAATTAAATTATTAAATTAAATTAAATTTCAACATGACTAGACTTTCGTTAATATTTTTTATTAATTTAAGATGGTTTTTATAGATTTTAAGCTGTTTTTTCTCTGGATGTAGATGTGTGTAAGCTAGACATACTTATACTTTCTTCAATTTAAACTAAATGAGAATTCTATCATATGTATAGTAAAACATGCATCTAATGCATTAGAAAGCAGCAAAAATTCTTCTGATTTTATCCTTTGAGAGTTGTGAAAATATCATTTCTTAATAATATATTTAAATTGTTTACTGTGTATTTTTAATTTTAAGAACTCCCGACGTACAGATCAAACGTCTGGACCGATTTTCTTCAACTATAAGCGAGATGATATTAGATTAAGTCACCTTTCAAACCGAAAGAAGAAGAAAAACCGATATTAAATCGGTCTAGCCGTTTGGGAGATTGGGCCTCAAGGACGCACAAATTCAACCGAATATGTTTCGAAATGATATGATATTTTCTAAGCGGCTGGATCGATTTTTTTTCAAAGGTATATCTAACTAAGCACACTCTCGATTAAGTCACCTTTCAAACAGAAAAAAACTTAATCTAAATCGATCTAGCCGTTTGGTCTGTACGCACACACATTACAGACTTAAAACACCCCTTTTTGATGTGTAAACATCTATACGATAGGGGGTAAAATACAATCACAAACTTTAAGTAAGATCGTAAAGCGGTGTGAGCTATGTATGAGTGTATTAGTGTAATCATACGGACAACAAGAAGTACAGAGAAACTTAACAGCTGCATAGAAATACACTCAACCGAATTTTAAAGCATACCTTCAGGAGCAATGTTAATTTTAATAGAAATTGCTTGTGAAGTGTAATAGTGTTGCCAGTGGGGATAATTTTGTTAAAAAGTTGGAAAATATAAAATAAATATAAACTTTCAAATGTCAAATATTTGTTTAAAAGATATATAGCAGTCTTTATAAAGAATTTATAATATTATATTATAACATATCTTCCTTAAGTACTGTTGCCTTACACTGAAGCTGGTGCCCGACAATTAGGTAACAATCTCCTTCTCATACCAATTATTATGGGTGGAGACCTTAACACAAATTTTGCAAACCCACAGTCGCAAGCTTTATCAAAATTTTTATTCGACGTTTTTCAATTGCATATGAGCAATTCTCTACAAACCCCAACAACTAATAATTCCACTACTATAGATGCAGTTTTTCATAGATTTTAAATACAGTAGAGTCAAAAATGTATATATCTTATTTTAGTTACCATAAGCCAATATCAAAAAAAAATGTCATTACTAGATGTTTACACATCTCCCCTGTGATCGGACTCATATTGTTTTTTTTTAGTCGGGGGTTAAAAAACAGAAAGTTTATTAAATACCTACACACAATGTGTTTTTGTAACTCATCAGCTTTTACTTAGAACTCCTCCTTTCAGCTTTTAAAATTATATTTTCTAATTAATTTACAAATCAACCCGCCGTGTGGCGTCTTAAAACAAATTAACTTATTACTTAAATTATAAAATTTAGCAAAATATTACTTCACATAAATTAATTTTATATTAAAAACGTGACATAATTTTCATTACCTCTGTCTTACGATTACAAAAATCTAAAGAAATATGAAACATTGAAATAAATATGAGAACAAAACTAAATAATAATGAAGAAATAACAGCACGAAATATTGCAAAAGCTATGGGCGGCTGCTTAAAATTTTTTTTTGCTTTCAGTGAATTTTGTTGGCTCTTGGCTGTGAAATAATACTTGATACGAATAAATTATGCAAAAGTAAAAAATAAATAAATAAAAAATTGCCCAGAAATATGATTAACAAAAACAAATTGGGTAGAAAATTGAGAGAAAAAATTTAAATGGTATTTGAAGCGCTAGAATGAAGGAAAGATTTGTTACAGATATTTAAAAAATTTGCTTAAAAAAATTCTACATTTTACAAAATAAAAACTGAGATTAATATATACCGCATCTGTAATTTATGCAAGTATTTTACTCAAATAACATTTAAACTAAAAAATAAGAATTTCGATTTTTTTTTAATTTTTTATTTCTCTATCCACCTGTTTATAGTTTATTTAAATTTCTTTAGCTTACTTTACTTTAATTTACTTGTCAACATATTTTACTTTTTCTTTTGTGTGAGCCGGAGAACAAGCAATTAAAATGCTAATTTTTTCATTAATTTATTTTTAAATATTTGAAAATATTCCAAATTTAGAGATATACGTCAGTTTTATATACTCGTATTCCATAATTTAGCCACAATCACGTGGTTAAACACAAAAGTTATAGATAAATATAAAAAAATATCATATACACAGCAAAAAAAATTTGTTGGTAAATCCAACCACTTTTAGTTGTTAAATTTACTATTCCTATAAAATTTCGTTGTAACAATATTTTCTCTGGCCAAACTAATCAATTGATATTTGTGTCTGTACATATTGCAAATAGTTGGTGAGATTTGGATGACAAAACTATTTTTCTATTTCAAGTAACTAATAGTCAATAATTACATTTTAGTTGCAAAAGAACAAAGTTTTTTTGGATAAGAGAGCAAGTTAGTATGTAAAGTTATATTCTGTTGCACGTCAAAACTGATTTCTTGTTAATTTCCAATTACTTTATTTGTAAATTTTTTTAATGCAATATTTAATTAAATTTACTATATCAGTCTTATGCTATCTCTGATCGCGAATAGACGTTTACAAAACATAACTGTTGCTATTGAAAAAAAAAAACTAAAGTAATACAATAAAAGAGAATCGTAAGAAAAAAGGAAAACAACAACTGCAGATAGTGCATTTGTTCTTTTTACTTTAAAATTGTAATAGTACAATGAATGCTAAAAAGCGTAAAATATTTTGGGGAAGTGCCCCAAAAAAGAAAATCACAAATAGCACCAATCGATTTAAAGATTTGGAAGACTTGGAAAACGATGAGACATATAGTGAAGGTGAAGTGGATCAAAAGTATAAAACAATAATACCGCCTATTGTTGTTGATGCCGTACATGGGTTTTCAAAAGTATATAATAAACTAGGAACAATATACCAATATAAACGCATGTCGATTGGCACAAAAATTATTTCACCAACAAAAGCAGACTTTATAGCCGCTAAAGTTATTCTTGCAAAAGAAGAATATAAATTCTACACTCATGATGTAAAAGATACAAAACTTTTCAAATTAGTTCTTTTTGGTCTTCCTCAAACAAAAACGGAAGAAATCATGGACGAACTGAAAAATAAATTCAATGTGGTCGCTGTAAGCATTAAGGTAGTTATAACTTCACGTTCATCGATTGATGATGCATTATATATGCTGGAGTTCGACAAGTCACGTCACTCCAAAAGCGATATTCTTAAAATAAGATACTTGGGTGGAATAGCTGTACGATGGAGAAATCCTTCAAAAGGGAACAAAGGCCCTACTTTTTGCACAAAATGTGCAATGTATGGACATGGTACCCGAAATTGTTTTCGAAGTAATACATGTATTGCCTGTGGTGGAGGACACGATTACTCAATGTGCATGATAAACAAAACTCAAGAAGAGGGAGCTGTAACTTTCAAATGTTTCAACTGTTCCAACAAAAACCTTAAAAACATCAACCACAGAGCGGATGATCCCCGTTGCCCTAGTCGTAAAGAATACATGATTATGCGTCAAAACATGAATAACAAAACAAGAGCAGTAAATTCATATAAAAACCCCCGTTTTATACCGAGACATAGTCCTACAAACACCGAAGCTATAGACCATGAACCTTCTAGCCTTGGTAGGAGTTACGCTGAAGCTTTAAAATACTCCAATCAGCAACCCATTTCCGGTGATTTGTTTTCAATAGATGAGTTATTTAATATATTTACCGGAGCTATAGCAGACCTTCGCAAGTGTACTACAAAAACAGAGCAACTTAATGTTGTGATGTCTCTACTCAAATATGCAATTTAAATCAAAGATTCTACAATGTTTTAATGTAATGCATTGGAATTGTCAGGGCATTACCAACATTTCCGAGTCCATACAGCTACATCAATTTGTTAAGGAAGAATCAGTAGATATTCTTATGTTGAACGAAACGTTTCTAAAGAGTAATCACAAATTTACTCTTCCTGGATACGAAGTATACAGAAACGATAGAGTCACTCATGGAGGAGGTGTTGCAATCGCAATTAAATCATCAATAAGACATAAATTACAGCCTCCATTTGCTACGAAACTACTCGAAAACATATGTTTGTCACTCATGATCAACAACAAAGAAGTTACGTTTATTTCAATTTATTGCCCAAAATATACAAACGAATTTACAAATGATATGAATATACTTACAACTGTACCTGGAGATTTCTTTATTCTAGGCGATTTCAATGCACATCACCCCAACTGGAACTGTTCAAAAATAAATGAAGCTGGTCGTGAGTTGTTTAATCACCAATTATCATCGAATTACTATATTTATTATCCATCAACTCCAACTAGAATACCTCAAAACCGAGTTTATAGAAAATCATCAACTATTGATCTTTTATTAACCAATTCATCATTACTATTTACAGATATAATCTCTCATTCTTTCAAACTTAATTCCGATCATACTCCTATTTCTTTTAGCATAAATGAAAACATTATCCATACTGAAATTCTGTTTCCAGATTTTCGTAGGGCAGACTGGAACAGTTTCCAGAGAATAGTAGATCGCAAAATAAATGAACTTTTGGAAACTAACAGGAACATTACATTTTCCAACGTAGAACAAACTATTAAAACTTTTACTGACCTATTAACTGATACTTGCTCGCAAGCTATACCACACAAAATTAGTAAACAAAACTCTTTAGAACTATCCCCGCTATGTAAACAACTAATAACAATGAGAAATAATCATAGAAGGCGGTATCAGAGATGTCCTGACCCAAATTTTAAAAGCACCCTTGAGGCAATAGTTCGTGAGCTTAATAAATTGATAAATATTAACATTAATAATACTAGAAATAACAAATGGACAGATATGATTTAAAAGCTTCCCACCGGAAATAAGAAATTTTGGAAGATAACCAAATTTATCAGAGGTAAAAACAAACCTATCAGCTGTTTGGAAGGCATTAACGGTCCCATCACGGAGAATGTCGCAAAGGCAAATGTTATAGCTGAAAACTTTTCAAATGCACACCTGACAACTGTTAATATGTGCGGCCCCATTGACAGAAAAGCAAACATTTTAACTAACTCACTTAATCAGGCGCTAATTGAAAATAATGTTTCAGATACGTTTACGAATAGAAATGAAGTAGAATATTATATTAAGGGGTTAAAAAATTCGAAAGCACCGGGACTAGACGGTATTCGAAACATATTACTTAAAAAGCTTCCCAACTCCGCTATAGAATTACTTGTTGACATTTTTAACTTTTGTATTAAAAATGCATACTTTCCAATACACTTTAAACAAGCAAAAGTTATTCCTATCGTAAAGAATGGTAAAAATCCAAAGTTACCCACTAGTTACCGTCCAATCAGCCTGCTAAGTTGCATTGCCAAGATATTTGAGAAAATAGTACTTAGTAGACTAAAAGCTCACGCGGATGAAAATAATCTAATCCACAAATGCCAATATGGTTTTAGGGCTCAACACTCTACAACCCACCAAGTCAAACGAGTTGTCAACATGATAAGATACAACAAAAATAACCGACTTTCAACAGGTGTTCTATTATTAGACATCGAGAAAGCTTTCGACTCAATCTGGCATGCAGGGCTTGTCTATAAGCTCCACAAAATGAATTTTCCTTTATATTTAGTTAAACTAATAATGAGTTTTCTTAGTAACAGGACTTTTTTTGTAGATATTGAGGGTAGTAAGTCTAACGAAATAACTATTCCAGCTGGTGTCCCACAGGGATCTGTGCTTTCACCGCTACTATATTCACTTTACATAGCAGATTTTAAACATCTCAGTGACACTGAGGTAGCTTTCTATGCAGATGATAGTGCATTTGTATGCCGTGGCAAGGTCTCGAATGCAATTGTGAAACGTATGCAAAGATCACTTACATCAGCTCAAAAGTTTTTTACCAAATGGAAAATAAAAATTAATGAAGATAAGTCTCAGGCTATAATTTTCCCATTCAATAAATCGCCTAAGAGAATCCCCTCCAGACAATTTTCTGTTCAAGGCAAATTAATACCAATTTCGAATTCTATAAAATATCTGGGAGTAACTCTTGACCAGAAACTTATATTTAGGGCGCATTTAGATATTGTATGTTCAAAAGCTATAGCATGTGATAAATCCCTATTTCCACTATTAAACAGGAAGAGCAAACTGAATATAAAAAACAAACTTCTATTATACAAATTGTGCATTAGACCTATTATAACATATGCCTGTCCAATATGGTATAATTGTGCAAAAACGCATAAAAAGAGACTACAAATCATACAAAATAAGAACCTTAAAATTATCTATAATCTCCCTAGAAGATTCCCTACTATAGATTTACATACACTCTCAAATCAAAAGCCTATCGAAACTATAATTCGAGACATGACTCTGACATTCTCAAACAAATGCAGGAACTCAAATTACACGCACTTGAGGACATTAACCTATTTAAACATAGGTTAAATTAGTCGCTGCACAAGTCTCTCACTCCTAAATCACTCTTTTGATATAAAGTATAGGTTTTTTACTATCTTTTTCCTATAAATCTAAGTACTATGATTTTAATTTTGTAAACTTCGTATTTCATTTTTATTAATAGATTATATTTGCTGTAATATCTTAAGATAAAATCTCAAAACATGTTAATTCTAATTTAAGTACTTTGTTGACATTGATAGCAAATAAATATAAATAAAAAAATAAAAAAAAAATTACTATATTATTCTTGGTTAATATAACAGATAATACGGTTAAAAAACTAAAATCAAAATAAGACGAAATGTTAATCTAATCGGTTTAAATTAGCTTTGCTGCAAATAAAAGTTATTTCTGCGACAATATATACATACATATTGTTAATTTAACCAATTTTAATTGTTAATTTACTATTATTATAATGTGGGTTCGCGTTTCGGTGTATGTCTTGAACATAACAAAATTTGTCAGTTTCTTGCTTAATTTTATAGGCCAATAGATTTAGATTTAATTTAACCAATTTAAGTTGTTAATTTTACTGCAAATTTGTTTCTAAGAAACTATCACATGAAATTTGATTTACAGAGGGGGACAAACATTAGCACAATCAAATCATATATATAAAAAACATATTTTTTCTTTTGGTTAATCTAAATAATCGGCATATGTATGAATAAACAACACAATGGCAAGACTGTTGCGGCCTTATGTATAAGAAAAAAAAAAATGGCATGAAGTTAGCATAAGTGACGACATTGAACTAGCTGCTGATGAGTTCCTCCATACATTTTGACATTAAAAATCGGCGCATCATGTAGTTTTAACCCACTATTAATTCCTAGCGTGATTTGTAATGTAAGATTGTATGGCAAAACTCGTTGAAATCATATTCAATAATGTCACTTATGCTAACTTCTTGCTAGTTTTTTCTTATACATAAGACCGTTATAAATTAGTGATATTAAATTTGAGCTTTCATTAAATAAAAAGCTTTCAGCAAAATTGTAATGAGATGAATCAAAACAATTAACATATTCAATTTTCATTGTTTTTAGAGCTAAAGTTTACACCAATTGACACCATACGTAGTGGACGCTGATCATGAAGGTGTGCCGGCCTTCGGAAACAGCATGTTGTTCCGTTCTGCGAGTGTGTAACAGAATATTTACAATTAACTTTGGTGTTATTTATTTCATGAAAAGTATCCTACAAATATGAACTTTAGCCTAATCAAAATCAATGTAAGAAAGATTTGCAAGATCTTTAGAGGTTGGTCGATAAACTTTTTTGCAATTAAACTGATTCTGACAAAATTTGGCAAAGGTTTGATTTTGTTAACACTGTTGGCTGAACTGATTAGCAGGGTGACCGATGACATTTTTCAAAAAGTGGCACCAAATAGGGGATTTATCAAAAAAAGGGACAAAATTATAAAAAAAACGAGAAAACTACACTAAACTTTTTATTTTTAATGTATTTTTATATAATTCATCCTAAAAAAAAGTAAGAAAAAAATTGGCAAGGAGGTCGAAAAAGTGGAAAAATGGAATCGATATATCGAAAAAGTGGCAATTTACCACTTTAGTCGGTCAAACGGTCACGCTGCTGATTAGTGTGTCTGAAATTACCAGACATTAGAATGACGAACACTTTCGCATCCCTGCACTTACTGGGATTATGAGTCAGTGTACACAGAAAGAAATATCATCGAAATGGAACCAGCAAAACAAATTTTTAATATTTCATTAAAAAATTAACTATGATCACTGTTGATATAACAAATTTAAATTTTTTTAGTCAATTAAATTACTCAACAAAACTATTTATTAAATTATATCATAACGGAAAGCACACATATAGAAGAAACATAAAAAATTGTGTTTTGTGTGTTTCCATTATTGGCGTATCTAATAAACTGTTGCTCTTTAGCCTGAGAGCTAAGTAAGTTGAGACTGCCGGTTCGACTCCACCCAAAGACATTTAGTGTTTTTCACAGACAAACAAAAAATCCTTTCGAGGGTTGTGCTTGTGTATAAAAAATATTGTTAATATAACAATTAGGACAAACAAAATTTGTACAGAAATTCAACAATTCCCATTGTTAATATAACAATAACTTTAATTGTAATAACTTTGAAATCTAACAAAAATAAATGTTGAAAAAATAAATAAATTTCAACATATATTTAACTGAAAATATTTGTCAGATTTTCCTTTAACTTACAATTTCGCTAATTGCGTGTACAAAAATCGTTGTAGGTGCAAAATCTATTAATTATTTAATTGATAGAACAAATACATGAATTTTACTTAAAAATCTTTTTTTTTTTGTCTGTGTAAGACAAACTCACGTAAGTCCAGTATAGAAACTATGAGATTTGATATGTTCTGTTATGAGGCTGGTATAATACTGTCGTGTTTTTTTTTTTTTTTGAGATTTAGAGGGCTTGAAGATTTTCAAAGCCGAGATTGAGCTCTGCATATTGACGATATCCGATATATTTACCACAATTTTTATAGTATTTCCGTCATTAAACTTTTACATACATATAAAGTACTATAACAACCAAAAAGCTTAAATTTTCGAATCTAATTTTTTGACCAAAATCGATTATTTGCGATCGTAAATAATCGAATTTCGTTAAATAAACCAAATTTCAAAAAAGCTTAACCTATACATTATTTTTGGCCTAATTTATTTTACGAAAATCGATTATTTACAATCGCAGATATCGATTTTGGTAAAAAAAATGAAGTTCGAAAATTATGCCGCTGAAGCATTTTTGGAGGTTATGTTATAGCGTTTTCACACTGCAAGTTAAAACCTGGTTTTAACGTTAAAACCATAAACAGCTGATTTTGCGTTCACACTGCAAGTTTTTTAAATTCAGGTTTTAACTCACAGACTGTCTAATAACTTTGCTCAAAATAAAATAGATCTCCTGCAGAAATGCGTGTGTTTGTTGTTGTATTTTTTTCTGCTTTTTATAACACTTATTTGACAAACTGTACAACTGTTTTTGTTTGTATGAAAAACTAAGAAACTTTACAATGCGCTCTAAAATGGAAATTATTTTATATTTTGTAAATTAATATTTTAAAATTATAGAACTAGTAATACAAAGTGAAGAAGTGCTTGGAAATGAAGTTATTGTATATAAAAAATTTACAAATAAATCACAAAATACAACTTTTTTATCGGTGGTTCGATATGTCATATTGTTTGTTTTCACTTTCCAGAGGTCAATGAAAATATTTTTGTTATTTTCCTTCCAAAGAACTCTTATTTTTCCATAATTTTTTACTTATTGTTGCTGCTGCATCCATTTTTAAGTTGAAAATCTTTCAAGCGACATCTCTTGTTATTCACTGGCATAAACATTATCAGCTGTTGCCGGTCATTTTAACTTGGCAGCACTAAATTTAACACAGCGAAAACAGGGTTTCATGTCATAAAACCAAAATAAAACCAATTCAGAAATGGTTTTAAGTTGGATTTAACAAACACAATTTGCATGGTAAAACCAGGTTTTAACAGTTGGTTTTAACATTAAAACCAACTTTTATTAAAACCAAGTCAGTGTGAAAACACTATTACGATATGTATCTATGGAAATAACGAAAAAGTGCTTAAGGCATATTTAACTATTTTGTGGGAGAGCACTTTTAACCTTTCAAAACGATTTTCAGAAATTTATTTCTTTTGCACTTAAATTGGGAAATTCGATATGCACTTAAATATTTTTTTAGAGAAACATCATTCCACACACTAAAAATATCTGTGGCAATAAGGAAAAAGTGCTTAAGTCATATTTTACTGTTTTACAGGAGAGCACTTTTAAGCGTTCAACTCGATTTTCAGAAATTTATTTCTTTTACATGTAAATTGGAAAATTCTCTGTTAATATTTATTTTTTTTTTATACAAACATCGTTCTACACACTGTAAATAATACATTTAATTTGAAATATACCAAAGTATAAGCTAAGTTAAGCTATTATTCCAAATGAGATTTGAAGTCTTAAAAAGATAAGCCGCAATACATTTTGCTATAACTTCTTGAAAAATCGCACAAATTAATTCAGATTTTGACCAGGGATACTTTCAAATATGCAGATTACGGATCTACAATTAACTCAAAATTAGCTTATCTCGACTTAAACACTTTTTCTTTTTCGCCACAGATATTATATTCTATTTGAAATGTACCAAACTTTAACTTAAGTTAGGCTATTATTCCATTTAAGATTATAAGTGGAAAAAAGATAAGTAGCAAGTCCTGAAAATCTTACAATATTATTGAGATTTAGCTAAAAGATGGTTTTGAATGGTAATTACAAAAGTGCCATTAACACAATATTAGCTTAACTCGACTTAAGCAACTTTTTCCTTTCTGCCACAGATATAATAATGTTTTATTTAACTGAGTCTTAGTTACTTTTAAATTTTTATAGCCTATTATTGAATTTAGATTAATTGCTTTTAGAACAATTTTATTATGTGCAGTCACTAAAAAGAAACTTAGAACGTTTTGCTTTGTAAAAATTTTATGTTTCCTATTTACTAAATTGGTTAAATTTCAAGTCGAACATTAAATTAATATCAAATAGAGATAAGGCATATAGATCAACAAACATTGAACAACATGATCTTTAATTAACATCTTATTTAGTTATAAATAACAAGGCTTTTGAATGCATATTATTGGTAAAAAAAATATTTCTACTGCAACACGTCCACACATATGAGTAGGCGGCGGCTGTCAACAGTTTTCTCCAATTTCATGGTCAGATATTTAGTTTCTTCTAATCATATAAATTATTTTATTATCACTGTAATATCTTAGTTATAGTTGGTGGGTGTTTGAGAAACGAAGACCCAAAGGGCAACACACCTACTTATCTAACAATGCCATAAATACTACCATATTAAAAACAAAAACAAAATGTTCATATAAATTTTAAATCGAACTTTTTTAAAATATATTAATTTACAACACATGAGAGTATCTCAATATGAGCTTTATAAAAAACTAAGAAATAAATACAAACTTACTTCATCATTGTCGTAGAAATAAAGTTGGCCAATGCTTCAAAAGCATTAAAATTCCAGGAAAATTTGCGATGGAGAAGAGGAAAAAATACAACAAAATTGTAACAATTTTGCTAAAAATGCAAACTCGTTTGGCAATTGTGGTCATTTTTACGGTTTTATTTTAATAAAAATTTTTGCATGCAACATGCGTACACGCAATGGCAGCCAGAAGTGGCTGGAAGAAAACAACAATATGTACAAATAAACATCAAGTTTTCTTAACACTCTAATGGTGTGGCAACAAGAACAACATATCGATCATAAAAAGCTCGAATAAACTTTTTTCCAAAATATTTACCTACCAAACATTTTTATTGAGTAAGTTTTGTTCATTTTATTCATGTCGTTTTTTTAATAAAAAATTATTGCAGGCTCTTAGCGGGTTAAAAGCCACTCCAGTCAAATAATGTTTTTTTTTCTCTTAGTATGCAAACACTTATGGTAGACATGTAATAAATACATCATAAATATGTTAAACAAATTAATGTTTCAAGTCTTACGAGTATAACTAAAGTCCAAGATTTATGATAAAAAAAAACTTGAAAAAATAACTCAGTGATTGAAATATTTACTATGGGTTAAGGAGAGAAAGGCTGGGTAAAAACGTATTTAACTATTTATTTTCAATTCTAATATAGTCCACAATTTTACATTTATACAGGCTTGCTACCGCAGATTATTTAACCCTACTCCTCACCCTCATACCTAAATAAGAGCGGCAAGCGTCGCGTTAGCAGCAGGGTATGTATTTTCAGTACAATCAAATAATATTTTCACATTTAAATGTACTGATAATGCGTACCCTGCTGCTAACGCAACGCTTGCCGCTCTTATTTAGGTATGAGGGTCAGATATTGTTATAGCTATGCTATTTATGTCACGACACAGCAGCTAAGACGTGATTTTCGTAACAAAAATAATCGTCACTATTACAGTTATAAATTTATTTTTGCTTTGATTTCTTTGTACTTAAAACCAGAGTTAGGAAATAAACGAAATAAATTGTTTGATATTGTTTCGTTTCGTTCTTTGAAGTGCGTGAAACAAAAAAAAATGAGAAGCATTGCTCAATTTGTTTTTATATTGCTTTTGCACATAAGAACACAGCCGATCGGCTGAAAGCTGGCTAGCAGCTGCCGTCGGCCACAAACAATTCATTAATTTAATCGTACGCCTCTGGAAAATAAAATAATGGGAAATAAATGTAAACGTTTTGAAATATTTGCAAAGAATTTGACATCATCATATAATATAATTTTATTGCATTCTTGTCTAACACATTAAATTTGTCTTACATAGCTAAGCAGCATAGCTATAACCAAGTGTCCTAAGACAGCTCTCTTCTTTTTTTATTGAGAATTAAAATTTGTTGTAAGAGCTGCTTACTCCCACAAAAATCCCTGTGTAACTTTTATTTTGGCAAATCTTTTAAATAAAATGTTTATGCAGACTACTTGATTCAAAATCAAACGAAATTTCAAAATATCTCCTTTAAATACTATTAAAATATTTGGAATTTTTACTCGTTATCGATTGCGCCTTAGTCTTCCATTGCAGTAAGAAGTGGCTTAAGTTTTATTTTCATTTTTTAACATTTAATTTTGTATTCGTTATTTCTGTTTCGAATTTTTTCAATCCGCATAAAAAAATATTCGAAGGTGAAGCATGAGTAATTTGAACTCCGCGAAGAGTATAGAACTATAATTTTTCCAAACGAAATAAAATAATTAACAGGGAAACCGCAAATATGCAATTGCATATCTTTTCTTATACATATGACGAATTAATGCGGGACAAGATATTTATCCATTTCAGAACTTTTTTATGAATTTTTGGCACAGATTTGTTGGTGCATATTTTTGCATATTCTACCTTTTAGAACATGTTTTGGCATATATTAATCTTACATGCATATTCTTAGCATATTTTCTAATTTTTAGGGCATATTTTGATACTTTAAAGAATCTTTTTATTTCAATATACTTTCAAGCTTATGTGTTAGTAAAAATTTTTATTTTTACTTTTCGACATCTAAATCTCATTTCCAATGTTCCATGTAGTGTATAAATTTTTTTTTATATTACGCAGTTATTACGGACATTAGTTTCAATAAAAATCGGTTTTGCTATTTCTGACGGACTCTGCCCCCAGTAGACGTTGAAAGAACATTGTCAATGTATAAAAGTTTATTAGATGTGACAGGCAACGATTTTTATTTCAAAATCTAGGTTAGTATTTTGTTTATTGCAATAAAATTTATAAATATAAATCTTGTCTTATTTATCCAAAATTCAGTTCCAAAGCCGTAATTATGATATCGTGATCTTTTTTTACCAGCGTATCTAAAAAAAAATTAATTTGTATTATTTGCTTTAGTCAAAACTTTTATGGCAATCTTGTTTTAATGTGCACTTCAAATCCAAATTATTTTCTTTAATACAGCACTTATTCTTTTTTAACTTTTTTATTGTGTCTTTTTTTTTTTTTTTTGTTTATTTTATTTTTGTCTCGTTTGCATATAACAAATGTTATTGAACTGTTAAATTAAAAATATATTTTTATTTACAAAAAAAAAAACCACAATTTATTTTATTTTTAAGAGCATATTTTTTGAGTTTTAACTGCATATTTTCAAGTTTTTAGTGCATATTGAATGCGCATAAAACACATTTTTAGAGCATATTTCTGGTTTCCCTGATAATTAATAACACTGTGTGACAAATTTTTATGAAATCGAAATACCTGGGAAGTGTTACTATTTTTCTGATAGCTATTGTCGAGTACAACAAAACTGTGTATTTGAAATTTTCCAAACACTTCCAAAATCTTGAGTTACGGGTAAAAACCCGGTTTTTCGTACCCGTAGGCACTTATCAACCTCTATCTAAGTTAAATATCAACCGATTTTAAATTTATAAACGGATATAGAAAGAAGACACTAAGACCTTTTGAACCATACATATCTTGTTTCAATAAATTACAGATATATGTCTGTATTTTTTCATCAAATATAATTTTTTCGGTTTTTTTCGACACTTTTCTACTTTGTACTCGTTCTTAGGCAGTATTTTTTTACTGGAACCGTACTGTTTATAATTTTATTTATAAAATATAATTGATTAAGAGTAATTTGCAGGTTTGTTTTAAAAAATTACGTAGAAATTTACTGAGGTATTAATAATTTTATTAGAAGACTTTTTGTTAAAAAACTACTAGTATGATGTATTTCGCGTTCTATTTATACGCTTTCGGTGTATTTAAGCTTCCAGGGTGATGGAAGTACAATTTCATAGACATCTATCAACAAGGAATAAAAAACTTGTAAAACAGTGGTCGCCAAACTTTATTCTTGAGAACCTCAATTTTTCAAAAAGTTTGGCGACCACTGTTTTCCAATTTTTTTATTCCTTGTTGATAGATGTCTATGAAATTGTACTTGTAATTCTATATCCGTTTATACATTTAAAATCGATTGATTTTTAACTTAGATAGAGGTTGATAAGTACCTACGGGTACGAAAAACCGGGTTTTTTACCCGTAACTCAATATTTTGGAGGTGTTTGGAAAATTTCAAATACACAGTTTTGTTATACTCGACAATAGCTACCAGTAAAATAGTAACACTTCGCAGGCATTTTTTTGTCACACTGTGTAATCGGCGTTGTTCTGTAAAACGAATTCGAGTAAATTTCTCGTTAAAACAAAATTAATAATGGGCCTGCAGACGTGTTTAAAATCATACAGGATAAATTTCTTTCAGATATGATATTTGAGAATGTATATAATAGAACCATTAAAAAAATTATAAAAAACATATTTCTCTTATGTGAGTTAGTTTTCTAAAATCGTGCGATTTCAAATCGATTCGGATTACAGAACTGGGTCGAATAAGTTTTATTTTGTTTTATTTCCAGTGATTTGTTCTTTTAAGTTAGCAGGAAAACCTGGCAACCCTGTAACTTTTTGAGTGTGTGTGTGTGTGTGTGTGTGTGTGTGTGTCTGTGTGTCATTCTTAAGAACAGGGTATGTTATCTTAGCAATACAAGTATTATGATCGATAAAAAGAAACGTTCAACGAACAGGCAAGTGAATAAAACTGGTCACTCAAATAAGTTTAACAGTTTCGTAATTAGAGCATTAGGCAAAAAATATATTAAACTGGTTAAATATAATAAAATGTTTGATTATATATATTAAGATTTCGTAAAGGGTGCACCAAAACTCATGAACCTAATTTGATTTGTATGCGGCGAACGCGTTTTATCTCGAAAACATCCAGTCGATTAGGAACAAACGAAGAGCGATTTCCGATTATTTGCACTAAGAGAAAAACCTTTGTAAATGCAATGATTTTTTATATTATTTATGATCTTGTCATTACTTTTCAACCAATGCAATGCTTCATTACCATTACGAAAATTGTTTCAGCAGCTGAAAAAATGCGATGTATACAACGAAATATTTTCATTCATGTAACAACATGTTCTTCTACTAATTATTGCAATGAAGCTTTTTACTATAAACAATGAATTATTTACATTAATAAAATGAAACCTAATCATTCATAAAATAAAAAGTGTTCATAAATGTAACGTTAGTTTTACATTTTTTTAACGAACTATTTCATTGAATTAATAACATTTATCATGTATATTATGACAGTATTTCATTTCTTAGACGTAAAATATAAATTTTTGATGATATCGTATCATTCTATTAACAACATAATGACTCTTATTCATTACTTTAATGCAGTTATTGTATATTATTACTTAATAAGCTTACGTGTGTATATTGTCACAGATGACATAAAAATGTTTGTATGTATACAATTGATTTCACCCGCCAAGATTTGAACTTGGAACTCATTGCGTGGTAGTCAACACCCTAACCGCTGCAGCTACAAGAACCTTAAATATTCTTTATACACACAATAACTTTAAACCGTCATGAATACATTTTCAATTCAACATTATTTAATTGATCATTTAACATAAAATTTATGTGAAAAGTTATAGTGAAAAAAACTAATTTGACTTGTCTCCATGTTTCGAACCTGCGGCCCTCCGACTACAAGGCTAGCACACTGACTCCTACTAGTCAGCAGCAGAAAGTTTTCGCTGGTAATGCGAAATTTCTCGGCTATTTACGAACATCAAAATAAACAACAACAACAACAACAACACAAAAACAAGTCACACAACTGTGCACAACAGTGTATTGCAGCTATGAACAAAGCAAATAAATACCAATACACTTAAACAACATATTATTTCTTTTAAATTTAATATGATTTAAAATCAAAATTGTTGCATGATGATTTTACATTAGTATTTACATTGGTTTTCTGTGTTATTAAATCAATTAATTGATTTTTAAACTTTCGTAACTTCGAAATCAATAATCCATTAATATATTTTATTACTTGTACCCAAGTAAAAAAAAACATGTATTTAAATTTTTCATTACCCAAATGAAAAGTATTTCGTAACATTAATGATACCACTAAATGTAAAATATCAAGCATTAAAAAGGTTTGATTACATTAATGACATTTGCATCAATATAACATAGTGATTCATTTTATTAACGAAATTTGTCGTTGTATTAGTGAAAGGGGTTCAACGTAATGGTTTCATTCTTCGCTACGAAGTGTTTTTCTTTCATTGTATGTTTGTTGGGGTATTATGTTTATAACTAAAACACTGACAACTAGCTGGCAATTATCGCAAATGACAATAAAGCTCTCATTTCAAACTACAATCATGTTCTATGTGACTGACAAATTTATGCTAGTTTTATATTAGTTTTATATTTATATTATACAAAAAAATTAAATAAAAATAAACTACACATGATTTTATTTAATAAATGATAAATTTATGCAAATGTTCGTAGATTCTTTTCTTAATTTATATTCTTAAATCATAAGCAGAACAAATATTATAATGACTTAATAAATCAATTCTAAATGCATTTTAAATGAAATTGGAAGTTTAAAATAAATCTTTTTAGGGCGTGATTAACGAAGTATTAAAACAGAGAGAATTTTTAATTAATCAAATCGAACTTGGTAAGACAAAAGTAAAAAAAACTCAGCTATTTCTTGGGAAATAATTTTTTCTTTGAAAATTTTTATACAAATGCATATATGTACCAAATTCTTGAAGAGAAAGTTTTTTTTTCTCTTTTGACATTTATACTAAATTATGTAAATTATTTTGTAACAAGTTGGGGAAAAAATTATGCCGCATGTCCACACACACACACACACACACACACACACATACATTAAAATGCGTGTTGAGGCAAATAAAACCTGATTAGAAATCAATTTTTATATAAAGTCTATAAATTATAATAATTTGAAAGTTATTTAAAATGAAAGAAAATTTTTTAATTAATTTTTTTTATTTTTATTTTGGGGGGAAAGCATTAATATGCGTGTATTGCTTTTCTAGAAGAATTCCAATGGAATTATAAAAGAAAATTATAAAGCATAAAATTTAATTATAAACATAATTGTGTTCTGAGCTACTGTTTGTTTGTTGCGCCGGTAGCTTAAAAGGTTTGTCACCTTTTCTAGTTTTAAGGGAATAAAATTATCTTCTTGTAGTAAAAACACAAGCTAAATTCAAATACACAAACACAAAAAAATTATATTGATAGGATTATATATTTTTTTAAAGAAAATTAATATTATAATCAGAAATTTAAAAAGTAATGCGTAAAGGGAAAGCTATATTCTTACGCTTCGTTTAGAAAAATATTTTTAAGGAATTACTACAATGGCCAGTGTGACCAGATAAAAACCATTTGCAATGAAATCGGCTTTTAAATAATAATAAATGAACAAAGCGAAAAAAACGCAAAATCACAAAATTAATGGTTATACTCACAAATTATTGCTTACAAAACATAATCGCTTCTCATATTCCATTTCATTAGAAATTCATGTTAAATAGCTGATGTTAACAAAGAAGCGCTGCCCAAGTAAATAGACATGGATACTGCTGAAGTGAGTTTCGGTACAAAAAAAAAATGCCGATATTTCCCCACCTGAAGTATAGTTTAATTTGTTCTTGTCTTTTTTAGAAAATCACATTCATTACACAATAAAACTTAAAAAAAAAAATTAAACCGACTTCAAAAATAAGCACTAAAAAGCTACAAATAATATAGATCTAGTTAAATAAAAGATTTTTATATATGTTACCTACAGTGTCGTTTGAAGTTGGTGCCAGCAACATGGCACCAACAACAAGCAACAAGCACATACATACATATGTACATAAAAATTACTTGCAGTTTTTTTACCGGGCATGTTCCTATGTGTTTAGTACCAGTATTACTGGCACCAACTTCAAACAGCGCTGTAGGTAACATATGTATATACAAATCTCTTATTTAACTAGATCTATATTATTTGTATCTTTTTAGTGCTTATTTTTGAAGTCAGTTTAATTTTTTTTTAAGTTTTATTTTTACCTTTCTAGTGCATACTTTTGAGCTCTGGTCAATTCAAAAAAGTTTTATTTGTAAGTATCTTTTTTTATTTAGAAATATGGTCCAGTTTCGTAGAAATCGATTAAGTAATAACACGTGAAATATAGTATTAAATTTTATGGGGCGTGGCTACGCCTACCTTTTTAAAACAAGACTGTGTATTTTTAAGAGTTCAAGGTGTGTGCCAAGTTTCATAAATATTGGTTAAGTACAAGCACATGAAATATTATACTAAAATGTAATAGGCGTGCCCCGCCCACTTTTTTGAACGCAATTTTGTGTTTTTATTAAAGTTTAGGGTGTGTGCCAAGTTTCGTAAATATCGGTGAAATAGAACCCTGTGAAATATAATATAAAATTTTAATGGGCGTGACCCCGCCCATTTTTTTTTAAAGAAGATTGTGTCTATTTTAGAGCTCAAGTTGTGTGCTAAGTTTCGTAAAAATCGGCTAAATAGAACCACGTGTAATGTTATAATACATTTTAATGGGCGTAGCCCCGCCCATTTCTTCAACTTAAAATTTTTGGAATTACAAGAACCAAAGATGTTTGCTAGGTTTCGCAGCAATCAAATGAGTGGAAGATCACAAAATCAAATTTAAAAAATTGTGGGCGTGACCCCACCCACTTTTTTCAAATGGGACCAATGAAAAGCTATACCCTCTCAGAGAACAAAAAAATTTTTACAATCGGTCACCGAGTTATGTGTAGGTAAAAAAAAAATAGAGAAGAATTGTTAATCTCCTTCTTTTTTTGAAGTCGATTAAAAAAAGAAGGATTCAGCAATTAATGTTTTTAATTAAGAATTTCATTGATTAAATTAAATTTTTAATTGTATTAATTAATTTGAGTGGAAAAACTTGTTTTAGGTGAAAATTTAATTAATTTTTTAATTAATAATGATATTACAAAATTATTCATATAAAAAATTTTTCATTCTAAAAGAATTGAAAATATGTCTTGATCTTAACTCCGATTAAAAAAGTATTCCTGATTAAAAGTTAATATATTTGAATACAACTTTTATTGAACTGAAAATGAACTAAATAAATGCTTAAGTCCCTGTGTAAAATTGTTAACAAAAAATGTTTTTTACTTAGTTTTGGTCATTGATTTCCTGTAATGTTGCTATTTACCCACAGTTGCAGGCTTATTAGAAAATAACAATTATTTAATTCCAAAGAAAAAATGCACTAATAATCGTAAATCTCCCTACGTTTGTTGGAAATGACTATACACTGAAAGAAAAACACTTGGTAACGAGAATGAAACCATTACGTTGAACCCGTTTCATTAATACAACGATAAATTTCATTAATAAAATGAATCACTATATTAGTTATATTATATTGATGCAAATGTCATTAATGGAATGAAACCTTTCTAATGCTTAATATTCTTCATTTCGTTGTATCATTAATGTTACGAAATACTTTTCATTCGTCTAATGAAAAACTTAGATACATGTTTTTATGAAGAATTCATTCAAAAAAAATATTTTAAATTGATTAGGTGACACACAAGAAGTATCAAACCAAAATTGAAGTTAATCTATAGTTGTGGAAATTATAGTTTCGTTGAAACCTTAATGGAATATTTTCGTAACTACAATGCAGAAATACTTTTTAAGGTTTTTTTGTACAAGTAATAAAATATGTTAATGGATTATTGATTAAAAACCAATTAATTGATTTAATAAATGCACACAGAAAAAAAAATAACAATGTAAAATTACCATGCAAAAATCTTGATTTCAAATCATTATAAATTTACAAGAAATAATATGTTGCATATACAGCTGTTGTGCTCAGTTGTGTGATTTCTTTTTGTGTTGTTGTTGTTTATTTTGATGTTCGTAAACAGCCGACCAATTTTGCATTGCCAGCGAAAACTTCCTGCTGCTGGCTAGTAGGCAGTGTGCTAGCCTTGTAGCAGTTAGCAGCTTTTACTTGAACATCATACTTCTTTAATTGGAATATTTATTCAGTTTTATCATTAACAGTGATAAGCCTCTTTTTGGCTTCAATTAATTGAAGAATAAGGGTAAATATTACCTAAGATTAGGTCGAAACTAATTGTGATGTATCACTTCATATTCAAGGTAGATTGAATTTCAGGAGGGTCGCAGGTTCGAAACATGGAAACAAGTCAAATTAGAAGTCGCCTTTAATAATGTATCGGTGACAGCCATCCAAAATGTTCTCCCAGATGCTGATGTTGAAGATTACATCAGCAACTGGATAATAACCATGCTGGAGGCAAGAAATGTCACTGCTAAATTAGGCAATAGCGAGAGGTCAAAATGGGCATGCAGAGGGACACCGCAGGGTGCGGTGATCTCACTTTTGCTCTGGCTTCTTGTGGTTAACGCAATACTTTTCAGATTAGATACCTTGGGGGTTAAAGTTGTAGCGTACGCGGACGATGTGGTAATAATGGTCTCAGGGATGTTCACGGACGTGATAAGTGATATCATGTCCAACGCTTTGGGCACACTTAGTAACTGGGCTACAGACTGTGGGCTAGGAGTGAACCCAAACAAAACGGAACTGGTACTATTTACCGCAAAGACCAAGATACAGAACTTTAGACTTCCTCGGCTGAATAATCATGAATTTAAGCTATCGAGCAACGCAAAATATCTAGGAGTTATACTGGATCATGGAAACTGAATATTCAACATAGGGTTAGAAAGGCAACGGTAGCATCTACTCCTGTCGTAGGATGTTCGGATCTAAATGGGGCCTAAACCCCAAAATGCTTAAAAAGATGTATACAACAATCGTGCGTCCAATACTTAATTACGCCTCTGTAGTATGGTGGCCTGCCACAGGTAAGAAATACGTGGTAGATCAACTTTATAGAATACAGAGATCCGCTTGCGTAGGAATAACAGGATGTTTACGTACTAGTCCTTCGGAGGCTCTGAATGCTATACTAAACCTTATTCCGATCGACCTTTATATATTGGCGGTATCCTCAAGCAGTACGGCAAGATTAGCGGCATCTGGGTGGTGTTGATCAAGGTCCTATGGCCATGCCAGAATCCTGGATCAACTACCCCCATCGCTGAGGGAATCTACTGATTACATGGTGCCTAATCTGGACTTTGACAAGGTGTTCAAAGTTCTGATTCCATCCAGACGGGAGTGGAAGGGAGGCACAATGATAAGAGAATATGACGTCAGAATTTACACTGATGGATCAAGATTGATCTGCGGTGTCGCCTCTGGAGTATTTTCAGGTGATCTTGGTATAGAACGCTCCTTTCGTCTCCCTAACGAAGCCACTGTATTTCACGCTGAAATTTTGGCGGTAATGGAAGCGGCTTGATATAAATGTACGGGGTAAAGTTGGTATCTTTATCGACAGCCAGGCGGCACTTTTATCCCTAAGATCATTTATCACTTCGTCCATTCTAGTCGAGCAGTGCAAGAATTTGCTATCTAGACTGGGTGGTCAGGCTGACCTCACCCTCTTTTGGGCTCTTAGGTAATGAACGGGCAGACGAGCTTGCTAAAGCTGGCTCTGCTTTGAATGCCTCCAATGCCGAATCGGTAGCCATGCCGTTTGGTGCTATTAGAAGCGGTATATTCAAGCACTATATCTACAACGCTGAATGCAGATGGCGCAACATAGCCACGTGTAAGGTTGCTAAGAAAATGTGGCTTCGCTATAACGATAGGCGCTCAATACAATTAACAAATAGAAACCGTAGGGACATCTCGAGGCTCGTTGCAGTCATGACCGGGCACTGGACAGTCGGCAGACATGCTAATAGGATAGGCCTGTCCTATAATGAGTTCTGCCGGAGTTGTGAAGAAAGCAAAGAAGAGACAATCTTCCACTTTCTTTGCGAGTGCCCAGCTTTGCATCTATCAAGACACAAATTCTTAGGAAGTCATATACTAGACGATCTTTCAGATTTATCTGAGATTGGGTTGAATGACCTTATCAGATATCTCAATGCGACAGGTTGGATCTAGTAACTATCACCGTATCAGTATACTTAGATACGGTTCTACATAGGTTGACACCGACGAGTGTAGTGGTCCTTTCAAAAAGGAATCATTTAGATTCTAGTTGAATGCCTGCGTGTAGCGGGCAGCCACGTAAACCAACCAACCAACCATAAAGTAAAAAATCATTGCATTTACGAAGGTTTTTCTCTCAGTGTATAAATCGACCCAACCATTGTTATTAAATGTGGATTGTGTAAAAAATAGGTTCCAAATTCATCATTAACATCTTTGAATATTCTATTTCGTATGGCTGTAATTAAACATATGCAACTCCAGTAATATTTTTTAGTTTTTTAGGTTGGATGAACGCTCTATTTTCTTTAACTTTTTTTTTTAATTTTCCCACTTCGTTAAAGAAATAGTTATTATTTATTTCGAAAACAAACAAAAAATACAACACACAATTTCCGCTGAAAGTCATTAAGTTAAATAAACTTGAAAGCAAAATATATACACACAAAGTTTGAAGTTGTTTTTTAGACAAGTTAAGAGAAAAAAAAACTAAACCAACATCTCTGGCAAATTAATTACTAATGATAATTTTTTTTTAAAACGAGGCTTGTTAACAACTTTTGGCGATAACAAATATTTGAAAGGTATAGTTTTTAAATGAAAAGCATGAAAAATGGCATATGAAATTTTAAGAGAAACAAAAAAAGCTTTTGGAACAGCTTTTTATACAAGGGACCCTGCCGCCTCATAATAATCATGTGAAACGTCAAAGTTTTTCAATGCATTTATTACCTTAGATGTATATAATTATTGTCGGCTTTAGAGTGTATACCTGCTAATTTATTTCATCTCAAAGTTTACAGGAGATATAAAATACTGTTAAATAGATTAAATGTTTTCGACATGTAGAGTTTCTAATTAAAATAAATATTTTAGCCAGTCGATGCAGCGTCTCTTTCTCTTTCCAATGTCTTTCAAGTGTCATATGTTATAAAAAGTGGATTTAGCAGGTTCACACTCTAAGCCAACGATATGTACGTACGAGTATGTGGAAAAATTATTAAAACCAGAAATAACATAATATTAAATTAATATACCAACGATTATATTTATACTTGTCAATTATATATTTGAAAATGAGTTTTTCCCAGGGTAATTATTAAAGCTTTTTTCTAAAGATAGTGATTTTGGACTGCATATTGCTCAATTACACAAACGACCTCATAACTCAAAAAAAAACTGTTTGCCAGAAAATGAGTTTAAAGTTTTCAATTTACACACAACTTAATGGAAAAAGAAACTTTTATTATTTTTCTGTCGAGAGTTGAGTAAACAAGTTATGTGATGAACGAGGAATGAGGACTAATTCTGCATCAGTAAATCAAAAATTCCATTTTTTTGAGTTGACATCCTCTGAGTAAATGAGCGATAAATATATTTAAACGAATAAAGCAGCTACGTCCAAGCCATATGCACAATGTGCAAACTTTTACAATAAAGCTTTTGTGCTTTCACACCGACAAGATTACAGCAGCCACAACAACAATACAACAGACAACAATGCTTGCTCTTACTTTGCAAAAAAACAACAAGCAAATTTAAGAGCTTTCAAAGCTATTTATCTTAAATACAAATGTTAGTGTATGTGTGTTTGGACGTAGCTGTTATAAAGGAAAAACTTTAAGCTATTGTTAATGTTAAAGGTCTCATTCACCACTTATGTATGTATATATAAACTAACCCGGTCGGAAATTCTGTTAACTTTAAACTAACTTTAAGCTAACTATTTCGCAACTAGTACTGACTGACACTTGGATTACTTTTCAATGTAATCAACTGACCTTTTTAACATTGCGATGTCCTAGGCGGTAGTCAATTGTCTCACTCTGCATTACATTTCAACTAACTTAAGGTTGGTCTTTTTAAATCACCTGGTAGTTAGTAAATTAAAAAAAAAATTCCGCGGTTCGAACATATATCATCACACGTTGTGTAGTCAGCGCGCTACTACCCAGCTAAGGCACCATCTAAAATATTAACAAATATAATAAAATAACAATAATTCACAGTGGCGTTGGCTGAAGTAGTTAGCACGTTGACTACAAAACCGAAGTTCCTGGGTTCAATCCCTGTATCCGACAGTCATTAAATAACAACACCACGCATTTTTCTGATGTGCATTAGTGTCCCTTTGTGTCAGTTGTTGTAGGAAAGTGCAAGTGATGAAGGCATAGTCACTGGTCACTGAACTATACAGACTTCAGCTGATACTACTCCTAATGTAACATCAGAGCGCCCTCCTTCGTTGTGTAGCAAAATCATCGGCGAAGTAAAATAATCAATAAAATGGCTACAAGACACAGCTTCAAAAAATTAATACGCCCCATTTAACATCAGAGAGGCGCTGCAACACTGCATTATTAAAAAAAAACATGCGAAAAGCTTTCCTCTATCTCTTCTTTCACCACCTGTCTTCTCTCTCACTATCCCTTTCCTAAAGAAGGTAACACCTAGTATTAGCAGTAGGCATTAATTGCCTGAGTGATACTTCTCTTTAAAAAAAAAAAAAAGAAAAAATAATTCACAGTAGCTGAGAATAAACTTGTTGGCTCTCACCATATTCGATTAAGTACTCAACTTAGGAATTAATTTTGGATTTGTTCTGGATGACATTGCAGTTAGCTTTTGGTCAGTCTAAGAAAAGTTAACTATAAGTTAATTATTTTTGTAGTCAACCACACATTCTCCGACAGGGAAGCGAGTATTTCTTATATGCAAAACAAGTTCATGGTATACTCGGCTAAATTTGCTTTGAGAAATTTATAAACTTGATGTCAAAGTTGTGTACCGAAAAATGTGTGTTGACATTTAACATACATGTATTTAAATTAGAAGCGGAGAAGATAGTTACCTGAGCAGTTGAGACCACCTAATATTAATATGACTTCGACCTGCTTACCCTACGTCTATAGTTGATATATTTTTATCATGACAAATGTCAAATTCCATATCGGTAAGACAGCTAACGTACAAGGGTGGATCAATAATTCAATGACTTTTTGAATGAAACATTGTTTTTTTTTTTTGCAAAACAAAAATTTATTTTTCAACACAATCTCCTTTTAACTCAATACACTTAGTCCACTTAGTTCCAGTTTTTGTATCCCTTCCAAAAAATAGAATTTTTTGAAGTCCTTAAAAAAGGCATTTGCTTGGTCAATAATTTCATCGTTGGAGCTAAATTTCTTTCCACCGAGCCATTTCTTGAGGTTTGGAAATTAGGAAGTAGTCACTAGGGGCTAAATCTGGAGAAAAGGGTGAATGAGGGAGCAATTTGAATCCCAATTCATGGCTTTTTGCCATGGAAACTGTACATGCTTTTGTGGTCGATTGTGAGCAAACGCGGCACCCATCTTACGGAAAGCTTTATTATACCCAAGTAATCATTCAAAATAATAACCACTGAGCCATCCGGGGTGCCTATGGCATCAACAATCTCAGGCACCTTTACTCTTCGATCGGCCAACACCATATCGTGGATTTTTCCGACATTTTCGGCTGTACTGACCTCAATTGGCCGTCCAGAACTTTCAGCGTCATTTGTACTTGTGCGGCCACAACGAAAGTCAGTAAACCACTCTTTTAACATTGAAATCGATGGTGCAGAGCCTCCATAGTATTTACCGAGCTTTTCCTTGGCTTGATTGACGGTTTTATTTCGCAAAAATGAGCACTCGAAATTCACTTTTTTCCATTTTTAGAAAAATACACGATGTTGCAATACGTCGGTTGATTTCTGGTTTGCGGCACAGTACATTCAAAATATATTATGTCTGCAGCAAACCAGAAACCAACCGATGTGTAGTCTATTAACAGGTGGTACTTGATGGGAACAGTATTGCATTTCATATAACTACAAGTGAAGTTCGAAAAGTCACGGACTTATTGAACCGCCCTCGTGAGAACGAATTATTTTCCAATATTAAATTAGACATAGGGTTAGAGAATATGAGTTGATAAGATTTATGTTTTATTTGTGATTATTTTTAATTTTACATATTTTTCTATTCATGTACACTTTATTTCATTTGTTTGCTTTGTGCGGATCGCTGCTCTATATACTCGTAAGCAAACGCTTTCCATTCTTGACTCAGTCAACTTTCAATTTGTTAAATTCGATTTCTAATCATGTTTTCTGTCACTAAATATTTGTTTGCTTTTGCTATTTGTATCATTCCACATAGCAATATATTGCAAAAGAACGTACGGACGCACAGTGTCGTGAGTTCATAGAACAAACGGCCAAAAATAGAAGGAATTATCGAAAAGAAATGAAATTTGGCACATATGTTTTAGTTTTTAAAATATAATCACACATAAAATTTGGTCATTTAATTTCCAAGGATTCGTGTCCTTGCCATATATCCTGAAACAAAAAATTATCATAACAGTGAGAAAAATAATTGTAATTTAATGAAATTGTGTAAAGACACTAATTTTAACACATTTAATGCTTCGTAAAAACTTCGTTCAATTCAGAGAAAGGATACGCATACCTCAGAAAATGTCCTTTTTAAAAAAAGTAAAAAGCATCAAAACAAATTGTCTTCACTTATAGTGAGTTAAATGTTTAACTAGACACAATATATAATATAAATCACATCTACTAGGACTAGTATCCTTCCCAAATGTCCTGGAACTAAATAATATACTGAAAATAAGCAAATTCTAACTTAAAAAATATTGTAAAATTAAATTGTAAGGATGAGAAAGGTGGACAAGAGTACAAAAAATTTTAAATGTCCTTACTTGTAGAAATATAATGTGAAAGTATGAAAAATATATTTTTTATATTTTTTTTTTCTTTAGACCACTTAACTCGTACTTTTTCACTCACAGATGGCTTTCTTTAAATTTACATTAAAAGCAACGGCACATCGCATATGAGTTGTAGTCATATTATAACAATATCCCCTTTATGTTTTATTGGAAGTTGTAGTGCAATATCTAAAATAATCTTTAATTAACCTGTTAAAGTTTGCATGTGTCTGTACCATATTTTCATATAGTTGCATACTGGCCAAAAACTGTTGACTTTGAATCATCAAAACTATTTAAAAAGTATACCTTTTTTCAAAAATTCTTTTTTATTTTACTTAATTAGAATATTGCACATGCAACAGAATAATTTGTTCGTTTTAATTCAAAACAAATTTTTTTCATTATTGGCCGCCTTCGCGACAGTGTGCGTCGGTCGCTTTGTTGATTTTTATTGTTGATTTTTGAACTTGTCAATTCATATCAATTTTATTTACGTATTTATTTTCAATTACCCACAAACTGAGACTTTATGGCTGATTATGGCCTTTTTATTGTTCTCTTATTTCGAATGACAGACAGAAAATTTGTTTCATGTTGACATTTTCCAATGTTTATTGTTTCAAATGTTCAAACAAGAGCCCAAACAATAAAACTAATGTACATACGAGTACATATGTATAAGAAGATAAACAATACACACGGGTCATTCATTCATTGTATACATTCACTTTTATCTTTAACCGTTTAAAGTATCGGTTTAAACAAAAATCAGTTAAATTAAAAAAAAATTTCACTCAGATATACTGCCCTGTTCTGTAAGCCGAATCGATTTGAAATCACACGATTTTAGAAAACTAACTCCGATAATAGAAATATTTTTCCAGACTTTTTTCAATTTTTCTATTAAACAGATTCTCAAATATCATATCTGAAAGTAAATTATCGTTTAATATTTTAAATACGTCTGCAGGGCCATTATTAATTTCTTTGTAAACGAGAAATTTACTCGGATTCGTTTTACAGAACAAGGGCGATAATTTTTTGTTTTATTTGACAAAAAAAATTTCTAAACAGCAGCGAAATGCATCTTATACGTGCGTCATTTATAATAAATAAAAAATTTTTGCATTTACATTTATATATCACTCATTTACTTAAAGAACGTCATAACTCAAAAAACTAGTTTGCCAGAAAACGAGTTAAAAGTTTTCAATTTACACAATATTAATAACGATATGAAGATTAACTCTGTGTCATTTTTGAGTTATGACGTTCTTTGAGCAAATTAGCGATATGTAAGCACGTGCTCGGGCACAATAGATCCTTTAGGCATTTGCAGTGCAGATCATTTGTTATAAAAGTACGTGCTGGAATTTTCATTATTTTTGCATCTACAGAAAACATTAAATTATTTTAAGAGAACAAGATTTTGAAATTTTTTAAAAAGTCATATGAGCAATTCAAACAATAGGTGTGTTCATTTACTTTCCTAGCAGAAATTAGCAACGAGAGAGCAAGGCAGAAAAATTAAAAAATTACTCTCCCAGATACGAAAATGAACGCTTTACTTGTAAAAACTTGCAAGAAAAATTTATTCATATCAGAACCATGGATGGAAATCATGATACAATTAAACTTTTTCTATTATATTTTAGATAATCTTGTTTGATAATATTTTAAATTACAAAATTTTTAAAAATCCACATTTAATATGAAATAATTTACACAGCTTCATGTATTATTTACTAGTTTTATGAATTTTTTATCGTCATTTACTTTGCTTTTAACCGCTGTTCAAAATATAAAACCTCGTGTATTTTCATATGGCAGTGTGGTTTCGATTTTAAATGGTCAGCTGGGTTTGAGAAAGTTGTCTGCAAGATGGGTGGCGTGTTTGCTCTCACTTGACCATAATGCACCAGTGCACACGTGTGTAGTCTCAGGGGCAAAACTCTATGAATTGAGCTACGAATTGGTACCCCATCCGGCATATTCTCTGGATTTAGCCCCTAGTGTCTACTTCCTGTTTCCGAACCTCAAGAAATGGTTCGGTGGAAAGAGATTTAGCTCCAAGGATAAAATTATTGACCAAAGAAATGCCTATTTGAAGGATCTCGAAAAATCCTATTTTTTGGAAGGGATACAAATACTGGAACTAAGTGGACTACTTGTATTAAGTTAAAAGGAGATTATGTTGAAAAATAAATGTTTGTTTTGCAAAAAAAAAACAGTGTTTCATTCCAAAAGTAACGGACTTATTGATCCTCCCTCGTATTTTTTAACATTGCTGCTGTGGCTGAGAATGTGCAAGAACATCCATCAACATCAACTCGTCATTGTCCTCAGGAACTGAACATTTCTCGCACTTTTTTGAGAAAACAAAATTTGTGTTATTCGGATGGGGTACTGGCGAGCTAGTCGTGGTAGTAATATGTGTTCCATTCTTAAATGACAAAGTTCGGCCTTTCCAATAAAACCAGAAATTTAAAAAAAAACAATGAGTCCTTTTTTTATAGAACATTCAAATTTAAACTTGTAAATTGCCCTATAAAGTGGGCATTTCAAAAAGTGGGCGGGTATCACGCCCATGAAAAGTTAATATTAAATTATATGTACTTGTAATTAACGGATACCCACGAAATTTAGCAAACAGTTTCGGCTTTTAAAATAAAAGAATTGTGTGCTTTAAAAAGTGGGCGGAGACACGCCCATTAAAGCTTAATACTATATTTCACATAATTCTACTTGACCGATTTTTACGCAACTTGGCGCACACTTTGAGCTATAGGGATAGCGGTTGAATATACCGCTTCTAATAGCACCAAACGGCGTGGCTACCGATTCGGCATTGGAGGCATTCATAGCAGAGCCAGCTCTAGCCAGCTCGTTCAGCCTTTCGTTATCTAAAAAATTGCTATGTGCTGGAACCCGGATGAGGGTAAGGTCAGCCTGGTCACCCAGTCTAGATAGCAAACTCCTGCACTGCCAGACTAGAATGGACGAAATGATATACGATCTTAGGAATAGAAGCGCTGCTTGGCTGTCGACAAAGATACCAACTTTACCCTGTACCTTCCTACCAATCTGCACTCTAGCCGCTTCCCTTAACGCTAAAATTTCAACCTGAAATACTTCGGCTTCGTTAGGGAGACGAACGGAGCATTCTATACCAAGATCGTCCGAAAAGACCCCAGAGCCGACACCGCAAACCATTCTCGATCCACCAGTGTATGCTTTGACGTCGTATTCTGTTACTATTGTGCCTCTCTTCCATTCCCGCCTGGATGGAATTAAAACTCTAAATACTGTATCATAGTCCAGATGTGGCACCATGTAATCAGTAGATCTCCACAGCATGGGGGATAGTCCCATAAGACCTTGATATCCACCTCCCGGATGCAGCTAATTTTGCCACCCTACTTGAGGATACCGCCAATAACTGAAGGTCGATTGGAATAAGGTTTAGTATAGCATTCAGAGCCTCCGAAGGACTAGTACGTAAACATACTGTTATCCCCACACAAGCGAATCTCTATATTCTATAAAGCTGGTCAACCACGTATTTTTTTATTTGTGGCAGGCCACCCCCTTACAGAGCCGTAAGTTAGTATTGGACGCACAATTGCTGTATACAACCATTTAAGCATTTTTGGGGTTTAGGCCCCATTCCAATCCAAACAACCTACGACAGGAGTAGTATGCTACCGTTGCCTTTCTAACCCTGTATTGAATATTCAGTTTCCATGAAAGTTTCCATAGTTTTAATTCAAGGACTTGCCGTTTTTGTTGGGGTTTGTCTGTTAGATATAAAGTTATAAGCTATATTGTAACCAAATTCTAGCTAAAAAAAAGCGGTAAGTTGTATGAATACTTTGCCGATGGAGCCGTCAATCATTGAAAATCATAATTTATTACAACTATGTAGATAAATTATGATATAACGAAAAAGAAAAAGCGCATAGAACTGATTACGATTATATGTCAGTTTCGTAAAATATTCGTTAAGAACATAAAACATTTTTACGTTATACAATCTTTTGTTCCTAATCTCTGTTACTCGTAAGTATCTTTCACGCTTAACATATGGTAATTTGTACATGACATATGATACCCTTGTTAGTCTTCAAGTCTGACAGTAACAAGAATTTTCATAATGTAACGATTACAGCTGAGAAAAGATTTTGAAAGTTATTTCATGTCATAAATACTCGCATTAAATAGAAATGAATTTTTTCTTTTTCTCACTCTTAGAATCTTTCAAAAAAAAATATTAAATTCATTTAAGAAAATCTTGCAACAAAAAAAGATGCACATGTGTAAATACATACACACATACATACATATGCATGTAAATATGTAAAAGAGAAGAAAATGAATTCTAACAAATCCAAATCAAATTAATCTGAAATGAACCTTAACAAAAAAAATTTAAATTTACGCCCAAAATCAAAAAAAAATTTTTTGTAACACTAATGCCTGCCTGCTGTTTACAAAATTTTTTTTTTTTGATTTTCAATAAAATAAATATGCCTTGTGGGCTGACTCTCGTATACGTATTTGTTCAAGTGTTTTCATGCCACATTATCTGCTCGTGCTTCATGTTTGTAACACATTTTCATTATTTTCATTTGTAAAAACGAAAGAAAAAAATTGTATTTTTAGATAATGGAAATAAAATCCAGATTTGTTCTCTGCAGCCACCAACACAGCAGACAGTCGCAATTGTATGAACTCGTATTTATACAAAATTAAACAAGTGCATTTTGTAATATTCTGGACATTTGAGTTAATGTAGAATGTAGATACAAATATCTTTTTACACATGTAGTTATGTAGTTAAAACAACTTTTTTATTTTTTTAGGTTGAATTTATTTAAATTTACAAAAAAAAAATATTAAGGCAATGCATTAAAAATGGAAATTACCGGACATTTGTTTACATTTAACATATCATACACATACATACATTAGGGGTATAACCAATCTTTTGGCATATTTACCATGAAAATCATATAATGGGTGTTTTTTATTGAGGTATAGAACTTTAAGTTGGCATCACTTTTTTAACTGGCGGCCATTTTGTCAGCTGTCAAGTGATTAATATTTAGTTTGGTTTGCCATTTCATCATGAACAGGTTGACGAAAGAACAACGCTTGCAAATCGTGCAAATTTATTTCGAAAATAATGGTTCAGTTCGCGAAGTTTACCGCAAGCTCCGTCCATTTTATGGTCGACATAATCGTCCATCAGAGCAATTAATTCGGTTAACCATGGATCGTTTTCGCACTACGTTTACTCTATGTGATAATACGCATCCGCAGAGACGTCGAACAGTGCGCACCGAAGAAACAATTGCCGCTGTAGAACAAAGTGTTGAAGAGGACCCGAATGAATCGATTCGCCACCGTGCACAGCAATTGGAGCTTTGTCCATCAACTTTATGGAAGATTTTGAAGATTTTGAATGTGGATGAGTTGTGGTTCCAACAAGACGGCGCTACATGCCACACAGCGCACGTCACAATCGATTTATTGAAGGAAACATTCGATGAGCGCATAATTTCGCGGAATGGACCTGTCAATTGGCCACCAAGATCGTGTGATTTGACACCATTGGATTATTTTCTTTGGGGATATGTGAAGTCGCTCGTCTACGCCAACAAACCAGAAACGTTAGGGGACTTGGAAGCCAACATTCGTGGCGTTATTACCAACATACGGCCCCATATGCTCGAAAAAGTGGTTGAAAATTGGACCTGTAGAATTGGCTTTATTCGAGCCAGCCGCGGCGGCCACATGCCCGAAATCATATTTAAACATTAATGGCATAAAATTATCCTTCCAATAAAGCCAAATTGATGGACATTAAAACGATTTTCTTGTGTTTTATTTCAATTCGAAGTTCTATACCTCTAAAAAAAACACCCTGTACTATTGTAATTTTTCGCAAAAAAGTTCACGCACCAATTGGTTTTTCTAAACCAAAGAAAGACATTTTGGAACACTTAAAGCACGGACTTGAACTAAGAAAAATATTATTTTACATAATTTAAAATTATTTCGACACCTTCTTAAGGCAATATTGAATATTCATAATTTTATAAGGTGTTTTTAGGGTTTCGTACACCAAAGGTGAAAAGAAACCCTATTGTTTTCGCTACGCTGTCCGTCTGTCCGTCACAGGGTATTTTCTCGAGAACCGTAAGAGCTACGGACCTGAAATTTGGACAGAGTGTGTAGACCCTTGGCAGCTACAACAACAAATACATGAGAGTTGAAAATTAAAGGGTGTGCCAAAACGAGCAACGAAAAATGTTAAAATCCCATGTAATATATATACAATTGTATATATGTATGTATATGCACTTGAAATTTGTAAAGTTAGTGTATTTTTATATAAACTACAACAATTAACACAAAAATTTTAAAAATTTTACTTAAAGGGTGTACCATCAGTTAATGTAATTTTGACTATGTAATTTTGATAACTTGCTGTATCTTAGAAACCGTAAGAGCAAATTTCTTGAAATTTTCAAAACCGGTAAAATAAAAAAATCTCAAAATTATAAAATCGCCAAACCAAAAAAAATCGCCAAAATCAAAAAAAAAAATCGCCAAAACGAAAAAAGCACTAAATTAAAAAAAAGTTCTAAATCGAAAATAAATCGCAAAAAACCGGAAAATCGCCAAAATGAAAAAATCGCCAAAATGAAAAAATCGCCAAAATGAAAAAAAATCGCCAAAATAAAAAAATCGCTAAAATGAAATAAATCGCCAAAATGAAAAAAAAATCGCCAAAATGAAAAAATCGCCAAAATGAAAAAAAAATCGCCAAAATTAAAAAAAATCGCTATATTTAAGAAAATCGCCAAAACGAGAAAAAAGAGAAAAGTAATAAAAAAAAATTATTTAAGCTGAAAAATCGTAAAAAAAACACTGTATTAAAAAAATGCTCAAATCCCAACGTACGGAACCCTTCGTGCGCGAGTCAAAGTCGCACTTTAATGACTTTATTTATTTATTTTTTGTTTTAAATAAATGTTTTAAAAATTTTTTAAATTTTTTTCTTAACAAGAGAAAATTAAAAATTTCCAAAACTGCATCGCAGTTGGTGTATGAACTTTTTTGACTTTAGCGAAAAAAAATAAATATACGTTCCCGTATAGTTTTTTATGCTCTATCGGACTGTGCTATGCCAATTTTGATATATTAAAAAATTGTTAAAAAGTTATATCCCTAATGTACATATGTATGTATGTAAAATTGTTTCCACAGAAAAAATTATTTCTCTACAGTTCGAAAATAGTCTAATATAAACATATAATACATAGAATTTTAAAAGTTTTTAATTACTTTTGCAATTGTATTCAATGTACTTGGCTTTTAATTAGTTACATACTACGTTTATACGTGCACTATTTGCAAATAAATTAACTCACTGGCGGTGTTCGGTGTATAATGCAATAAGTCTTGCGTAAGTGTAAATACAAAATATCATATCTCTTCTTTAAAATTCAACAAAGAAATACACACACAATAGCCCAATTCACAGAGTTGTGCAAATGGTCTTGCATCGTAATACTATGTTTCCACCGGCATGATTTAGACAAATCATGATGATTTGTGCAAATCATGTTAATTTATACATGATTTACCATACATTTTTCATATGGATA
This sequence comes from Tachina lurida, assembly GCA_944452675.1. Lineage (NCBI taxonomy): Eukaryota > Metazoa > Arthropoda > Insecta > Diptera > Tachinidae > Tachina > Tachina lurida. Next base: position 87,423,943 of record OX101755.1, read on the forward strand.
AATCACCTCAAACTAGTTGATTTATTTTAAATAATGTCAAAAATACTATTTTTCGAACTCTATTTATGTATGCAACCCTGCATTGCTTGTAAAATTACCAACTACATCCCTGGGTCATCCATCAATAGTGATTGACAGTTTCAAAAAAAAAATGGCATTAAGGAATATTTACAAAAGCCCAATTCACAATATTGTGCAAATGGTCTTGCATCGTAGCATGTACAAAATGGTATAATATATTGGTACTCACCACTTAACAATTCTTCTAGGTGAGTATCAATATACTATACCATTTTGCACATGCAACGATGCAAGACCATTTGCACAATATTGTGAATTGGGCTATTGTTTCCTGTTATCAAACATTTGTAAGCGTGACAACCTCAAGCATTTTATTTGCGAATATTGCGTTAATCAGTAGCGCGATTCACTAACTTCTTTTAACGATAATCGCATCGTTAAAATAATTATAACGAAAATTTATAGAATTTGCTATTCAGTAACATTTTTAACGATATTCGCTGTGGATTGATGTCAGCTGTGTCATTATTTATGCAACAATGATTTATGTGCTGTTAATTTTATCGACAAAAATTAACAGAATATATCAGCTGCGTGCTATTGAAAAGAAGTTACAAAATCAAACAATCGTTATTACAAGCAACAAAATGTATAGACAAAAATTACGATTGTCGGATCGTTAAAAGTTACTGAATCGCACCACAGGAATTGTTTTTTCTATTTGCAAATAAAAAATTAATTTGCCGTTTATGCGGCAAAGTTTTCTATTTGCAATATTTTTATTTGCGCAAAAGTCGCCCGTATAAACGTGGCAATGATGGCGGCAAACTAAATCATAAATGAAGGCTGCTATCGGCAAGACAAATTTTTGGCACAAAACAGAACTAATGTTTTGGCAAAAGTGTTTATTTCGTCGCTCATATTCTCTCAGATTAAACATCACTCAGACCAAACATCACTGGCATCAAGATTAGCCAATTAGAGCTACAAATCATATTCAAGGGTGTAGGCGACCTATTGCAACTTGTTAATTGGGGTTAATGTTTTATACGAACTTAACTTAGAATGAACTAAATCTTCCGATCAGCAGACACTGTTTTTCGCTCGATTTCACATAACAATATCGATCAGCTGTTTTCTACCATTGCAGTTACATTCCATTACAGTCGGCTAACTGAGTCTTTAAGGACATGTGCTTTTAAGGCAATTGATCGACAGGTGAAAGTTATTAAATGTTGCCATACTGACATGAACAGATTATGGTACCAACTTGAAAGATCTTAAAGGCTCAGTTAGGCGACTGTAATGGAATGTAACTGCAATGGTAGAAAACAGCTGATCGATATTTTTATGTGAAATCGTGCGATTTCCAAAAAACGATAAACTGTGTTCTGCTGATCGGAAGATTTAGTTCATTCAAAGTAAAGTTCGTATAAAATATCTTAAACATCTAAAATATTAAACCTTTAAGTGCAAGTAAGTCAAAAAGTTTTGTTGGCATAAGGACTAAGTTGTCGCTGGAATGATTATCGCTAAATCTGAAACAAACAAACAAATTTTGTTTGTGGAAACAAATTTCATGACCGCTGAAGACATCGTCAATAGCAAAACTGCTGTATTTAGGAAACTGGGAATTACCCTTGCATGACCAAAAATTAACTGTTTGAAGCACACTTCAATTCAAAATACACAGCTTCTTCCAACAAAAATTAACTGGATGTGTGTGATGTCAATATAGCGACATTGACTGACCATTTAGATTTACAGTTCCGATCCTTCCATAGTTCTTTTTGTGAAGTTATTTGAAAATCAAAAAACATGCTCACAATTACCCGACTACTGGGGAATTTGAGCCAAAAATTCTTGACAAAATCATCACTTTAGCGGACGAAGATCATCAATCATCAAAAAGTTAATATAAATATATCACAAAGGGCAAATTTCGCCGTGACCAATAAAGCTGAGCATTTGATTGATGCTGTATTCAAAAGAGTCAAATTAATAATAAAAAAAGAAGAGAGGTGTCTTCGGACACCCGGTTAGAGCTATGCTGCTTAGCTATATAAAACAAACTTGATGTGTAAAATAACAATGCAATAAAACTATATTATATGATGATGTCAAATTCGCCGCAAATATTGCAAAACTTTTCTTATTTATTTATTTATTAAATGTTACATATACAATTACAAATTATATCATAACTTAATTTAAACGAGAATACTAACTAAGACATTCACTCGTTGTAGTGAAACAGACCAGGGTCTACGGTGGGAATCGAACCCACAACCTCCACACTGATAGGCTAGCACACTACTCACTAGCGTAGGATTAGTTATTGATTGTGTGCCGGCTTAAAGCTTATAGCTTATAGCTCCTGTACCGCGCCATAAAGAGCATAGCTCCAAAAAATTCACATATATGGAAATTGAAGGTTTTTTAAAGTTATACAATCTTCTCAAAACGAACTAAAAGATGCTACACTCTGTATTGAACAAATATCAAAAAAATATTTAAACTTTTGTCATAAAATTTCATCAATAATTTCTACTTTAGTGTTTTTAACGTTTCTTCATAATTATTGGTACTTTATAGAAATCCAACATGCTGCAGAGCCAATATTTTTTATTGAAAGCCATATATCAATCAAATGAGAATTATATTAGACAGTACAAACACAAAAAATTAACAAACTTGCTTTCCTACGAAATTAGAACTGTTGTCCTTTTTTTATCAACCAAATGAGAATTGTTTTATGCAGTACAAACGAACAATATGATAAAAACTTGCTTTTCTATAGAAATAAAACTTTCGCGATAGTAAAACTGTTATGTATGACTTGTGTGACGCACCTCAAAATATTTATGGAACCAATGACTTGAGTAATAAGTACTCGTATGTCCTAGTTTACACTATGCAAATCTTATTGGCTAGGCTGATTAGTTTGATGGGGAGAGAGAGACAAGGGGAAAAGAAAAGTTTCTTTTCCCCTCGTCTCTCTCTCCTAAAAAACTAATCAGCTTAGCAATAAGACTTGCATAGTGTAAACTAGGACTATTTTAGAGCAAGATTATCATTCAGACATCTTTAAGCTATTTGTTGTATTTCGAAACAAATTTTACTTTGCCTCATTTACAAAAGGAAATTTCTATTAAATGAATCATTCTAGAGGGTGGAAATTCCAATGCATTTTGTTTGTTCAAGTGCTGGATTTTCCTTTTACATTATTACGCTTTATTATTTTTTTAATATTTTTTTTGTATCGTTAAGTGACTAAAAGAATTTTCTTTTGATGATAAGAAAATTTTTCTTTGTTTAAAAATTTTTTTAAGTACTTAAAATGATTATGTTTATTCTCTGTGGAATGGGAGAGCCTTGTATTGGAATTTTGTTAGTTAAGTATTGCATTGAAAAAGGAAAGTATGAAACATTTCAAATAAAAAATCACTTAAAAAGCCAGCTAATCATTGTTCTGGAATATTTGTAGTCACTCAGAAATGTCTTTTGCATGAAAATGCACTCAATGAAAAATAAGATTGCAGTGCTTGAAATTTGCCAAAAGATTATAATAATTATATGTACATGAAATAAGAAAAGGTATATATACATATACTAGCTGACCCCGGTCCGCGTTGCTGGCCCTAAGCAAACATTAGTGTTGTATATGGCATTGGTGGTACAATATAAAAATTGGATTTCGCCCACGAATAAACTAAATATTGCGCCATTCAAACTACACAGAAACGCTCCTCACGCCCCATAGAGCATGTATATAAAGTTTGGTCGAAATCGGTGCAGTAGTTCTTGAGTTACGGTGCAAAAACACAAAAAAAACTAAATATTGGGCCATCTGTCGGACGGACTTCAAACTACACAGAAACACTCCTCACGCCCCATAGAGCATGTGTATAAAGTTTGGTCTAAATCGGTAGAGTAGTTCTTGAGTTACGGTGCAAAATCACAAAAAAAAAACTAAATATGGCGCCATCTGTCAGAACAACTTCAAACTACACAGAAACACTACTCACGCCCTATAGAGCATGTATATGAAGTTTGGTCAAAATCGGTTTGGTAGTTCTTGAGTTACGGTGCAAAAACACAAAAAAACTAAAAATTGCGCCATCTGTCGGACGAATCACTATTTCTGAAAGGGACGTAGCATTTGCCGGGGTAGAATATATATAAAAACACGCGCCGGTCCTTAACAAATATTTTGTGGGGTGGAAGGCGAAAATCTGTTGGGGCATTGAAGAGTTCACCCCTAACAAATAAACGTGTTTTTGATTTTTATATATATTAAGATTAGAGTGGTCTCAGCTTGTATTGTTTTTAATGGCCCTAAGCATTATTATGACTTGACGATACAGTTCCGGATAGTTAATCCTAACTTTAGCAAAACTAAACTATAAAGTGACCTTCAAAATTGTTGCATTATTACAACTGTCCGGTAAAATATATAATAAAATTTTTGTTTGGTGGCAACATTTCTGTGGATATTGTGGATCTTGATTATTAAAAATACTTAGTGGCAACTTGCTTTTGTTTATTTGCCAAATCATCGGGTGGTTACTGGTTTGCCGCACAGTATATTAAATATACATTATAACTGTGGCAAACCAATATCCACCTGACGAAATTAAAAATAAAATTAAACCGTTTTGGTTAATTCTTTTGAATTATTATATTATTGTTTTTATTTTTTGTCATATTTTGTTCAAATAAAATTTGGCTGTAATATATTAAGTAGAGAGTGTAGCAACGTATGAAAATGTGACAACTTCAAATGACTAAAGGCTCAGTTAACCGACTGTAGTGGAATGTAGCTGCAACAGTAGAAAACAGCTGATCGATATTGTTATGTGAAAATAGGTATAGAGATGTAATGTAACGTAACCTACTTTTCACATAAAAATATCGATCAGCTGTTTCCTACTGTTGCAGTTACATTACATTACAGTCGAGTAACTGGGCCTTAAGGTAGGAAACAGCTGATCGATATTTTTATATGAAAAGTAGGTTACGTTACATTACATCTCTACAACCATTTGCATTACTTTTCCCATAACAATATCGATCAGCTGTTTCCTACTGTTGCAGTTACATTACATTACAGTCGGCTAACTGAGCCTTAAAACTCACGATACAATTTGCAGGTAAGGTGAACTTGCCTTTAACTTATCGCTCACTTTTGGTTAAAGTGAAGTTGTAGTAATGAAAAAGTGTTTATCCATCCAATAAAACACTACCTTTAACTAACGACAAGTTATAATAATGGCCCTTAATATATATGCTGTCTAAAATATGAAGTTTTTTGTCATAAGTACCGTCTTAGTGGGGCCTAAAAAGTTCCAGTGGGGATTTCGTTAAAAACTTAAATAATTCAGCAGTTTCTAAACGGCTGAAAATGCTCGCTTGGGTAGAAATTTATAAAATTAATATACAGAAAGTAATAACAAATATAATTTGATTTTAAGTTCCCTGCTATTCCCGAAAAAAATTAACAAAATTACAAAAATTTAATTTTTTCAGTATTTTTCTTATCTTTCGCAGGGCGCAGATAATATTGTTGGAAATATTTAAAAACATATATTGTCTTTTGGTTACAGGTTTGGAATTTGACAAAAAAAAGGCTTTAAATTTGATATTTATAACAAATATGACCGCCTGTTTTTACAACACAGACGGTAGTCTTGAGTATAAAAATTATATAGAAAGTACTCATTTTTTTGAGTGGTTTTCATACAAATTTCATAGACGAGTCGTCTGCCTGACTTGTGCAAACAGCACATAAGTCTATTTCGAAACAATCTGGTTCCTTCAACAACAAAAACTTTCTTTGTAATATTTTTCATACCTTTTGAATAAATAAAAATTGCAAGCAAGCGACTTGTCTAGAAAATGTTTATAGCAATCACTCAAAAATTTTAGTACTTTTCATATAGTTTTTCTAGACAAGTCGCTTCCCAGCAAAAAATTACAAATTACCATCAGAACTACTTGCCATATAATGACTTACTTTTCTGATTACCAAATTTCATTACTCGCTTACTAAACACATTACGTAAATTTAAAAAAATATATGTACAAATTGCTAAATGATCAGAATAATTTTTTTAGACTAAATGGATTACGTGAACAAGTTGCCAAATAAAAATAGTAAGTACTTCTCAAGAATCGATTATTTTAGTCTCACGCCTTGTTAAAATCATTAAGTTGGTAAATCAGTAAGGAACACCTTCCACCAAAAATGCTTAATTCCAAACCCGATTAGCTTTTTTGAAATTTTTTGCTGGGTTGCTTGCATAGTAGAAACTAGGGATGTAAAGAATACCAGTTTAGCGAATACAAATAGCAAAAGCAAGCGAATAATTTGCGAATACGAACATTCGTTACATCCCTACTAGAAACTGCACACAAATAAAAAACCTTAAATAAAATTTAGAAATTACTGAAAGTATTTTTTGTGGACTCCTCAATATTCGTGATTTACTTTTCCTTCTATATTAGTCAGCTGATATTGTTTATCAAAAAAAGGCGTTTGTGGTTGCCAGATCAACAAAATTTTAAGGTCGTGTGGCATGTGAGTAATTTATTCAACTAAATTAAGCATTTTCCTAAAAACTTGATTAAATATATTAAATGTATTCAATAATTTCATTTCAGAATAGAATGTAAGTGAAAATCATTAGAGATAATACAAATTTGCTCTACTTTCGATTCGCAAATTCTACATTTTTATGACTTCTTGGGAATGTCTTGTTTGTACTAAAAAAAAACTTTCAAGTGACTACAATATTCATATTAAAATATTAAAATATTTTATTTACTAATTTTGTATGCTTAAGACCTAATAATGGTTTAAGTTCCAACACAAGTATATGTGACCTTCTCCGAGAAAAGGGACCTAGAGTGTCAAAAAACGGGTGTGTGTCAAAATCGATAAAAATGAAAAAAAGAACATTAAAATTTTATTTTTTATATGCGTTTTTCTCAAAACTTTATTTTCACACACTAGGTCCCTTTTCTCGCAGAAGGTCACATATATGCATTCCTAAATGATTGTTAAAGTTAATGAGAAAACCTGTCTGAAGAATGCTTTAACTTTAACAAACGTTTATGAATACCGTTGTTAAACTTTCAAGGAATTTGGTTTTATTTCTACTTTTAATTCAAAGAGATGCAAGAAATTTTATTTAAATTTTTTTTTTTTTTTTTGAATTTGGAGACAACCTTAAAATGGCATTGAAAAGCAATATTTAGAGGTTAAGGTATTAATTTCATAGCTCCAGCTTTTTAATGAAACTTACTCGTCTTTGTTCTGAAACAAATTATGTCTTTTAATTTAAACTCATAAAAATCGAACCAAAGTCAATACACAATCCAAAAAAAAATTATCAATACAGGCATGAAAATAGCTCCACATATCGTCAGCTGGAATGCAAAGCCATCAAACTAACAAAAAATTCAAAATCGCATTTTTAATTAATTATTGGTTACATGTTAGCAAAACAAATTTTCAAACCTTATTATAATAAACAGCCGAATAATGAATACAAATACAAATAAAGAAAAGTTACTTCAATCATAAGTTTATTTTAATTGAAATTTATTTGCTCGTGGTTAAGCATGTCTATATGCATTGCATTGGCGCTTTGCCAAATCATTAATAGACTTCAATCACACATTTTTAACAGATACAAACCTCTTATCTTATGCAGAAACCATTTGAGAATTCACAAATAATAATATTTTTTTAAATCACAAAATACAAGCTTAACAACCAGCAAATAAGTTTCACTTGAATAATTTTGTTTAGTTTTTTTCTCTCTGCCGTTAAAAATATACGTCTTTCTGCATTTCAGCTAACGATAGACATATGCACATATTTCTAATTATGTATATGCATATAAATATTTACCCTTCAATAAATTTAAGTGAGTAATTCATACAGAAACTCTATGTGGATAATTTCCAACATATAACAAGAAATCTTGCCCACTATCTCGTTAAAGTAATTAACTAAAGCAAATGTAAAACGAAAAAGTATCTCAAAAAGCCATCAATCATCAATTGAAAATCGATTAATTTCAACAACAAAACCAAAAAAAAAATGGAATTTAAAAACACACAACAGAAAATAAGAAAAAAAATCTCAAATATCAAATATCAACAAACTGGATCAGCGCAACATTAATTAAGAAGATTTCATGTGTCTTTAGAACCAAAGTTTGCAAGTACGAGTAGAGTACGTACGTACTACTTACTACCCACAAGTGGTGAAAAGAGTTTGGGAAAGGAAAGCCTGAAGCAAGAATATGCCAATTTTTAAACAAAAATAATTTATACAATTATCCTCGTACTAAAGTTGAAAAAAAAGCACTTAAAATTTTATATAGCACGAGCACAGAAACTAAAATAGAAGTTGCATGAAAATTTAAAAACTAACAAATCTGCAAGACATTTATACATATGGGCATTTCCACAGAAAGGTCCACCGACAGCAAAAAAAAAATTAACAATTCTTTGTTTTATCATATTTTGATAGCGAAACAATTAACGCCCCTATTGTCGTTATCAATTCAAGTCAGTCTGCTTGCCTGAGAGTCAAGTCAACACAACTTTGACTTGATCCAATTATATTATAGCATTGTGAATTACGCTTAATATATACTGGAAAATGTTACGGCACCAGACAACTATAAGCTCAAACATTATTTTAGTTGTGAATGGCAATATCAATGTGTAAAATTGAGTTGACTCTCAGGCAACTCAATAGGCAACTTTTTTCATTTAATGTATTTCTTTTGTAAAATTTGCTTTAATAGACGTTTTTAAAAAGTTGCATTTTTACTTTTTTACGACATTCAAAAACAACATATGTTATCACTACATAGAACGCACATGCAGAAAGTTCACCAAATATTTAATACAACTAAACTAAAAAAAAAGAAGAGAGGTGTCTTCGGACACCCGGTTAGAGCTATGCTGCTTAGCTATATAAAACAAATTTCATGTGTGAAATAACAATGCAATAAAATCATATTATATAATGACGTCAAATTCGCCGCAAATATTTTTAAACGTTTCTGTATTGCTTGTGTGCCGGCGGCGGCTGTTAGCCGGCTTACAGCCATTCGGCTTCGTTCTCTGGTCTTTGCTCATGTGCAAAAACAATACCAAAACAAATTGAGTAATCGTTCTCATTGTTTCTGTTTCAGTCACTTCAAAGAACGAAACAAAACAAAATCAAACATTTTGTTTCGTTTATTTTCGTACTCTGCTTTTAAGTACAAAGAAATCAAAACAAAAATAAATTTATAACTGTAATAGTGTCGATTATTTTTGTTACGAAAACCACGTCCTAGCTCCTGTAACGCGCCATAAACAGCAAAGCTCCAAATCCTGGCTGAATTTTATATAGATTTGTGCTCGTGGTAGCTACCTATATAGTTGGTCACATGCGACATAGTAAGTGCAAAATTATATTTTTACATAAAAAAATTGTAAATAATACTTTTAAATTATTTAAATTTGGATGATAGCAATGGCGAAAAAAATAAAGAAAGTTCTATACACTGGAGCGACATATTAAAGGAAAATGTAATATTATTACAGAACCATAAATTAAAAAAACAAGGAAGGAATACGGAATGCTAGGAAAAATTAAAAGCGTTGGTTGAAAGAAAAAGCACGTTGACTACAAAACTGAAGGTACTGGCTTCGAGCCCGCTTCTGACAGTCATTAAATAACAACACCACAAATTTTTCTGATGTGCATTAATGTCCCTCTGTATCAGTTGTTGCAGGAAAGTTCAAGTCATGAAGGCAAAATGTAGCATCAGAGCGCCCTCCTTCCTCGGTATTTTGCAGCAGAATCATCGACGAAGTAAAATAACCTATAAAATGAATATTAAACATAACTTGTAAAATTTAATGAGCCTCCTTGACACCAGAGGCGCTGCAAAACGCATTATTAGAAGCGTGAAAAAAGCAGAGTTGTAAGCGATTGAAGCTTTCCTCTATCTCTTCCTAAGTAACACTTCGCTCACCACGACGAATTCGTCGCTAAGAATTCGCTGAGTAAATTCGTCTATGAAGTATGAAGCAACACAACGACGAAAAAATAACATCTTTTATAATTGATAAATTTATTTTCTAAGAGAAAGAATAAATTGATTTTTCGTCGTTCGCCGGCGTAAGAAATAGAAAGAAACCTATTGCAGAGTTCGTTGCGTTTGGCGAATTTGCACCGATGCACAGTGCGGCCAAAGGCACCTGTATCCGGCCAAAAGTCGAAAAATTTAGAAAATTAATCACAAATTGGTATATGGAGTATTTTGGGGATTACGAATCCGTTATCAGAATTAGAAAATTCAAAAGGGTGGACCTAATATGGCATCATGTCATACGAAAAAAACTTATATGAAATTAAATGAATTTGCTAGTTGATTAATTGTTTTGATATTATTAGCGTATACAATTGAAAATTTGCTAAAAATTAATAAAATGAAAATGATGGAATGTAATCTGACGATGTAACAACATAGCAAAGAAATTATTACTATATTTTTATTGAAATTGAATATGAGCAAATAAAATAATAAAAAATATTAAATTAAAAGTTTTCGAAACACACTTGCCTTTTTCTTAAAGCACCTTCTTGAGTACATACATACTGAAAAGTACTTTTTTTGTAAGAGTACTCTTTTTATAAAAGAGGTACATCTCTCGAAAAGTACCTTAACGAAAAGTTTTCATATCCGAAAAGTACATTTTGAAAAATAAAATTTTCATAAATTGCACTTGCAAAAAAGTACCATTTCCTAAAATTACCATATGCAAAAATTGCTCTTTCCAAAAAGAAATTTAAAAAAAAAAGAACCTTTTCCGAGAAATATTTTTCAAAGGTACCAAATTAATATTCAAAGTAACTTTGAATATAGAATACACTATATCAGTTAATAATAAGTAATTTAGATTTAAAATGTTTTAATGATCTTAATTCCCCCAAATTTTAAATTTTTAGCACGGTTTCCCGTATATACTCTTTTGGTACCTTTTTTGGGCCCTTCGAAAAAAAAACTTGCACTTTTTGTCTTGGTTTTTTGGAATTTGGAGTCTATCTATAGTAGTTTGCGAGATATGAGGATACTGACTTTACCATTTTTTACCCCTTCTTATCCACATTTAGCATCTCCTAGCATATTCCTTTAGCCAACCCAATGACAAAAAACATTTCAACTAAAAACTTGTTTTTTCGTCCGCATAAAGGAGGTTTTGGTCGCACTGTACGATGCCATGAATGCGTGTACTTTCATATACACAAATATATTTTGTTTTTGCTAAGAATTCTTCATTCGTCTCAATTGAGTTCATAGCTTAAGAAACCACGTCGGAAAAACTCACACAAATGCAAGCAAACATTGGCAAAACTTGTAAAAATACAAACATTGAATACTTCTTATTAATTTGAAAACAATTTTACTAAGCTTATTTATTTATAATATCCTAAAAAGAACAGCAGAAACAATATGAATTTCATGATATGAAAAATGTCACGTGCGACATGCCACTTGTAACTGTAATTAAAATTAAATTTTCAAAACATTTAAATCATTATTGCGTGAATTTCGAAGAGACATCAATTCACATCATCTTAAAATTCGTCACATTATAAAATTGCGTATTAATTATTATTCGCAAAAACAACATGCAATGATCTTTAACACGAAAAAAAATTTTTAAATCAAACTTGGCACTAGTTATATGAATAATGACTGCTATAAATTACGCTTAGTGTCAAAATAAAAAACAAATCACTTGAAATGTAAACGACGGTCACGTTCGACATCATGGAAATGCCTATATAAAAATTTAAAAAAAAAATAAACAAATTCAAACATTTTTCTAGTTTAAGTTAGAAAAACAAAATTGTGGCCTTCGAATGACCGCTACACTAACTTTGACACCATAATTGACCAAGAAATTGTTGGAAATAATGATTACAAAACTTAAGCCATTATTTACAACATAAATACCAGTTTAGTGAATTTTTTTTTATTGTGTTTTTTTTTTTCATAAATAATCACCCACTCTGTCATACATACATGGACTTATAAGATCACACAGTAAATGGTAGTGCTATTGATCTCCAGCATGAGTATTAAGACAGAGGCGTTGCCCCAAAGGGAGCTTGCTTAAGTCATAAAATAATTTGATATATTTCGAATCATAAGGTTTTTTAATTTGAATATTTATTGTGCGCTACTGTTCGTGTTATTTAATTTTTTTTCTTCGACAAATTTCATTTCCAACAGCAATCGTAGCCAACTGTGAAAGGAAAAAGCTGAATATTGATAGTTGAAAGTATAACAAAATTAAATTAACAAAAGATATTTACAACTAAAATAATACTATCGATATTTCACTATTTGATTAAAATCATTTTAAAACGTGTTATTTCAAACAATGATTTCATGAGACAAATTACAAGAAAGCAACTCTCACTGAATTCAATTTAAATTAATTCAAAAAATTTAAATAATGAAATTTCTTCTTATTAAATAAATAAGCCCATAAGCATCGTTAAAATGTTTCCCGCTTTCTATAGTTATCAGAAAACTATCAAATTTTAATATTTCGAAATTTAAAATTTTAGCCGACAAAGAAGAGCTTTTGAAAGCTTTATATTTCAATATGCATAAAATTTCCAATAGCCAGGTTTTTTTAAAGTTATCCAAGTAACTCTCATACTCCTCACAGTTAAAAGAAAATTGGTGTAGACGGTATAGATTCTCATAAGGATTTTAAATTAAATCTGCTTGATGTTGTGCAGGTGGAAATGCCCTTTAGAGCACATTACAATACTTTTAATTACATAAAATTTTCAACTTTGGTTTCAAAGGCAACATTTTTTCGTAAAATTTTAATATTCGAATTTTATTTCGAATTTTCGAAATTAGCATATTTAACCATTACATTTTGTAGGTTATATAAAAATTAAAATATATATATAGTATTATAATTATTTTGTACGTTATTATTGAACTTGGAGAGTTTTACTTAAACTTTTCGAAAATTCATCTTAAATCCGTGGGTATAATATTTTATAAACAGTAACTAGATATAAAATTAAGAAACCAATATTATGGAAAAATTTGTAATTCAACAATTTCCTTATTCGAATATACATTCTTTAAAAATTTAGTTCGAATTTCCGAAACTTCTGCAAAAATTTTCAACACGCACCGGACTTTTGTTCATTGTACTTGAACTGTATAAATTTTTTTGGGAGTTTTAAAATTGTTATTGAATTGCGGTTGGCGTATTTCGAATTCGACCAAGCAACATTTTTTCTTTAATCTAGCACTAAAATGTCATAGTCGAAGTCGAAACACGCCAATCACAAAAAGGCCCATTATTTCGCCAACAAAAGCGGTTAAAATTAATGCAGTTTAATCTTATTTTAAATTCCCAACAACTTCTCGAACTTAATTTTGAATTTTCGAAATTTGAATTTGTTTTCAATTGGAAAATTTTAAAAGATGCATACACATCAAAAACATATATAACTTTATTTTATACTTTATTGAATTTGTAAAAATTGTACCAAAACTATGTAATATCCTTAGAAGTTCGAAATTTGATTTTCTATTTTCGAAATATCATTTTACCCTCGAAGGCATATGAGATTAGTGCAAGATTAGAAAATTGGGTTTCCAACTGTTTCTCTTTCGTTTTGAATTGATATTATAATTTTCGAACTTAAGTTCGAATTTTCGAAAATTAAAATTTTTGTTAAAATATTAAAAACATGTGTGTTATGCTTTCATTAAGTATTGAATTTGTAAAAAACTATATACATTTTTCTCCTTCTCGTTTTATGTGAACAGTTTTAAATTTGTGAGATGTGGGTTTTTTTAATCGGCCATGCTCTGTAAACCGAATCTGAGTAAATTTCTCGTATTCCAAAAATAAATAATGGCCCCATTGATGTGTTTTAAACCATAGATACTAAATTAATTTCATATATGATATTTCAATCTCTGAAAATAGAAAACTACAAGAAGGTCTGAAAAAATTCGTTATTAGTGGATTTAATTTTTCTAAAACGATCGCTTTTAAATCGGCTCGATTTACAGAACAGGCAGGAATATAATTTCACCAACAAACAAAACATAATGAAGGCAAGAAACAATACTAGTTTTTTAATCCAAACAATTTTAAAATAAATCTGATATTTATTTCTCAATCTGTATTGAATTGGCAAAAATTTTACTATTATTTCCTATTTTCGAAATATCATTTTACCATAGAAAGCATATAAAATAAATTCAAGATAAGAAAATTGATTTTCCAACTATTTTTCTTTTATTTCGAATTGATATTATAAGTTTCGAAGTTAAGTTCGAATTTTCGAAGATTAAAATTTTTAATAAAATTTTGAAAATATATGTCATAAGACATTGAGTATTTGTAAAATTTGAATTTGAAAAAACTATAAACTAAATGAATCTGTTATTGAATTGGCAAAAATGTTAAGCAAGCTATTATTTCCTATTTTCGAAATTTCGAAATAAAAAATAAATGCAAGTTAAGAAAATTGATCTTCCAACTGTTTTTCTTTATTTTTTCGTTGATATTATAATTCTCGAGCTTAAGTTCGGATTTTCGAAGATTAAAATTTTGGATAAAATATAAAGCCTATATTATGTTTTCATTAAGTATTGAATTTGTAAAAAATATATACATTTTTCACCTTTTCCTTTGATCTGAACAGTTTTAAATTTTTTAGATGCTATTTTTTTAATATAATTTCACCGCCAGAAAAAGTAATGAAGGCAATAATGTCGTTTAGGCTTTTTTTGCCGGTTACGGCACGATATTATGTAAAAATGTCTAAAAAGCGGAACATAATTTTAGTTGGCAAAATAAATGCTTTGGTTGAAAAATAAAGTTCAAAATGAAAATCGAACATAATATACATATGTATTTTGTTCGAAACTTTTTTTAAGCTTAAAAACAATTCAAATTTAAATAACTAAATAAAATAATAAAAAAAACTTTAAAGGCCATTTTCACAAACTTCCGTTAGTTAAATGTGGGATTTGGTCTGTTTTCCATAAATATCATTACACAACTTCCATTTTATAGCTATGCTATTTATTTCACGACACAGGAGCTAGGACGTAAATTTTGTAACAAAAATAATCGACACTATTAGAGTTATATTTTTATTTTTGTTTTGATTTCTTTGTACTTAAAACCAGAGTACGAAAATAAACGAAACAAGTTCTTTGATTTTGTTTTCATTCGTTCTTTAAAGTGGGTGAAAGAAAAACAATGAGAAGGATTGCTCAATTTGTTTTAGTATTGTTTTTACACATGAACACAAACCAGAGAACACAGAAGATCGGCTGTAAGCCGACTAAAGGCTCAGTTACCCGACGGTAATATAATGTAACTGCAACGTAGGAAACCATATCCATTACTTTTCACATAACAATATCGATCAGCTGTTTCCTACTATTGCAGTTGCATTTCATTACAGTCGGGTAACTGAGCCTTAACAGCCACCGCCGGCTAGAAAAGAAAATAATGGGAAATAAATAGAAACGTTTGAAATATTTGTTCTATATAGCTAAGCAGCATAGCTATAACCGGGTATCCTAAGATACCTGTCTTATTTTTTTATTGTTATTATTATCAATAATAAAAATATTTAATGTATAAAAAAATAATAAATGAAGATTTGAGAGTGCAAGGTCATTTATGGCGCAGACCAATTCCTACATTTAACTAACCGAAAGTTTTGAAAATGGCCCTAAAGTGAATAACCCACATTTTATTCGAAAATTTTAAAATTAAATTTATTTTTTATTTTTTTGTTAGAATTCTTTGAGATCTCATATATTTCAGTCACTGTTTTCAATACTTTGAAATATATACATGAGTAATATATATTGCCTTATCTATTGTCAACAAGGCGTGGGAATTCATTTATTTTTTATTGCATTTTATTTCAAGAGTCAAGCTCAAAACAAACTGCGTTCAATATGTATATAAAAATATGACGTATAAACATTTGAATGTTCATATATAGAGATGTACTTGTTAATATGTAAATTTAAATAAGCAATGCTAAGGAAATAATCATTATAGCTGATTTAAATTGAAAAACAATTGAACAATTTTAATTTTTTATTTTGATACAATTAGCGTTAAAAGCACTTGATTATCTTTTTTTGTCCATTTGAGTCTTTCTATTTTATATTTATTTTTAGCACCAACAAGTGTTTTTAAAAATGAACAAAAGCATTTTCAGAAACACTTGCATCTTGAAATAAAAACTGCCAGAAAATTTTTAAATAATTCTACCATTCGCCAAGTTGCTAGCCTCATATATGTATATAATTTATGATTTTCTTTATTCTTTTTTTTATATTTAATATAAATAATTTTCTTCTCGTGTAAGTAAAATTTTCATAAATTTCATATTAGATCCACTAATTTTTTGTGAATATTCATAGTAATCATTTGTACAATGATTATTTATGTACAATAACAATAAAACTTTCAAATGTTCATTCATCATTTGCCTCCATAATTTAAATTTTTTTCTTCGGTTTCGTTATACCGGTCATAATAGGTTATTGTCGCTTGCTGTAGGAAGAAAAGAAAGAGAAACTACAAAACTGTTGGTCTATGATGTTTGACACTTAAAGAAATTTTTAAATGAATTTGTAAATTGTTGAAACACGATATTTTTGCTAATTCGAAAACTTAAAAGTGAATTTAAAGCCTTCTCGAAAATAAATACAATGGAACTTTTCTATAGCGAACTTCTATAAAATGAAGCTTCCCATATAATGAACTGATTTCAACAATGCAGTTTTTTCGTTATAATTTGAGTTTATTTTGAAATTCCATATAAAGAAGTTCGAGTGTATAAAGGAAACATAGAAAACATATTTGACAGCGCATAGAGAAAGGGACCTTTTTTTTTTTGTTTTGATGTGGACAACATTTGAGCATCGAATGATACCGATCACATGCCCCAAAAGTATTCCCTCCCAGAGATATGCGCGTTTTATGAAATTGAAGTTGACGATTGTAAGGTTATGTGAAAAAATTTTCGTACTGAGTGATATTCACGATTTAAAATAATTATAAATGAGTTTTTATTATAATTCACAATAAATAATTTCAGAAAATAAACCTGGATTCGAAAAAACGCGAGCAAAATCGATATCAAACTCATGGAAACAGCGCGCTAGGTAGAAAACAGCAAAAACCAACTACACAAAACAAGAGGTAGGGACGACCTACGCGCGTTTTCAAGATTGACAAACACGTCCTGACGTCATGAGATGTGTCGCTTTCAAATGAGACCAATACCAACACGCTCAGTGATGGTACACCAAAGATACACGTATTTAAATCTTTAAAATGGCTCTCCTGAACAAAACCGGTCTTTACCCTTAGGTCCCTTTCTATTTTGCGCGTCACATATATAGATATTAAAGAAAAACTACTTATTAGCATTTATCATATTATTTCGAAATTTCGAATATTTTTAAATTTTCACTCTCATAACTTCCCAAAAGTATTTTAGTACCGATTTATAATAAAAAAAATTCGGAATATTTCCCTTATCGGGAATAAAAATTCACGTGAAATGTGTGCACTTTCCCTAAAATTGTGATCGCCAATGTTTGCGTTGGTGTTGTGTCAGTAAACCATTTGAAAAATTTCCGTGAACAAAATGTTTACCTTTTATTCCCGATAAGGATGAATAGTTATTTTCGACGGCACTTTCATTTATATAAATTATTTGCAGTGATGAATCTGATATTTATTATTCAAACTGTATTGCATTGCATTGAATTTCCCATTTTCGAAATATAATTTTACCATCGAAAGCATATAAAATAAATGCAAGATAAGAAAATCTATTTTTCAACTGTTTTTCATTCATTTCGAATTGATATTATAATTTTCGAACTTAAGTTCGAATTTTCGAAGATTAAAATTTTTAATAAAATATTAAAAATATATGTGTTATGATTTCATTAAGTATTGAATTTGTAGAAATATATAAATTGTTCAGCTTTTCCTTGGGTCTGAACATTTTAAATTTGTTAGATGTGGGTTTCTTTAATATAATTTAAACAACAACAAAAATTAATAAAGGCAAAACACAATATAAACTTTTAAATCCAAACAAATTTCAAATAAATCTGATATTTATTTCTCAAACTGTATTAAATTGGCAAAAAATTTTACCTAAGCTAATTTTTCCTATTTTCGAAATATAGTTTTACCATCGAAAGTATATAAAATAAATGCAAGATAAGAAAATTGATTTTCCAACTGATTTCCTTTCGTTTCGAATTGATATTATAATTTTCGAACTTAAGTTCGAATTTTCGAAGATTAACTTTTTTACTAATATATTAAAATATATGTGTTACGTTTTCATTAAGCACTGAATTTGTAAAAAATATATAAATTTTTCAGCTTTTCGTTTGATCTGAACAGTTTTAAATTTGTGAGATGTGGGTATCTTTAATATAATTTCAACAACAAAAAAAATAATAATTAAGGCAAAATACAATATTATCCTTAAATATTTAAAATAAAATTAATATTATATTATTTTCGAAATTAAAAAAAAAAAGTTTCGAATATACACAAATATTTTTAAAGTTAAAAATAAAACTAATAAACAAGAAATTTATTCAAGTTGTTGTTTAGTTTACCTTTAATGATTGCATTGCATTTACAAGAAAATATTTTCGAAATTTCGAATATTTGCACGAATATTCTTAAATTTTCACTCTTATGATTTCCCAAAAGAGTTTTAGTACCGATTTATAATTAAATTATTTTTTTCGGCACTTTTATTTATATAAACTATTTGTCATCCCTAAAAAGGCACTAGTCCGAATTACAGAGATAAGTAAAATAAAGAAAATTAAAAAAAAACTCGAAAATTTCGAACTTAATTTCCAAATATTATTAGCAAATCTTTATATATGGTGAGGGGAATACCTAAATGCAGTTTTAATAAAAAAAATTTATATATCGAAGTTTCGAACTTTAGTTCGAATATTTGCACTTAATTACGAAGAACGACAATGAAATTTCAAGTTTCGTAAAATTACTTTAAAAAATTTCTTTCAAAAAGCTTTTGAAACTACAAAATCTGAATTCGAATAAAATGTATCCTTCTCTTATTCAAGTGTCTTCATCAAGCTTAAAGTTCATAAAAATATTTATATGTACATGAATTTTCGTTGTATATTACAAGAGTCGTAGGGGTCATACAGAAACTTAATTGAGCTTAATATTTTTCTCAGCGTAGTTTCGCCATTTCAAACTTCATTTCAAATATATATATTTACAGGAAAAGTACATGTTAAAGTTTTAGTTTACAGTGTGCTTGTGGTCATCACTATAGTGGCTTGAAATTGTATGTCTTAAATATTTTTTTCAGTTTTAAGGTCAAAAACGGCACAATTATCAGCCACTTCCAACATAATGCTGAGCATCTCGGTCAACAAAAGAGCAACCAACATTCAACATAGTATGTACAAATGTATGTACTCATTTCAGCTCGTTAAAAGTGTATGGCTTGAAAAAGAAAGAAAGACTTAAAAGAATTTTTCTCAGTAAGCTAACTGACTGACATGACAGTCCATTTGTTTTGCAAAGAGTTTCTTTGTTTTTTTTCGTTTTTATTTATCGCTTTGGTTTTTCTTAAATTCGAACCTGTCACGTCAATAGTGCGAGTTTGTGGTCAAGACATGTTGCCAAGAAGTTTGCGAAATCAAGTTAATGATAATAGTTTTTTTTTTTGTTTAACAAACGAAGAATGTGTTAAAACAATCATTCGGTTAATTGCTAATTTCCTATGACAATTGTAAAAATGTTCCAAATATTTAGGAAAAACATCTCAAGAATTAAAAAAAAAATAAAGAATTCTCTCTGTTAGAGTTAAACAAAAGCTTTTGAGATATTTAAAAATATATACAAGTGTTTGTTACCTTGACTTAATAATACTTGTAATTATTCGTGTTTTAGTTTAGACATTACCAAATAGCAGAATGTTTTTAAAAATCATTAACATTATATATATTTTATTTTTGGTCGTGTACTATTATTTTAGTGATTTAATTGCTGTAAAGACATGTTCACTTTTCCATAAATAGCAAGAAAATACCAAAACTAAAATTAAAGTTTTTACAAATAAATGTCATTAACACTTGTTTTCGTGTTTAATGTAGCATTGACTGAAAGCTTCAACACCCGCTTCAGCTATAATACGATTACATTATGTTGTATTGTTGTAAAAATTTAAAGGGAAGTCTCTCATGTAAAATAATTTAAAAATTTGTTATTAAGCATGTGTATTAAGAAACAACAAATATTCGAAACTAATTTCGAATTTTCGAACAAGAAATTTTTCGTTGCGAAAAAAAATACAAATACAAATACAAAAACAAATTAAGTAATACATAAAAAAATCAATTATCATATACTTAAACTAAGTTCGAAAATTCGAAAAATAAAATGTTAGATACTAATTTAACTAAAAATAGAAGACTTATTTCTGAAAGAAAATTACAAAAATCCAGTTACAAATATATTATATAAAAGCCAACTTCAATTATTATAATACAGTTTGAAATTTCGTATATGAAAAAAAATGCATCTTAATCTGGAAAAAATAAAATACAATATTATTTTTAGTGGCATATACTCAAATACAGCAATACAAATGATGCACAAGAAAAATTTCAGACACTTAAAATAAGTTCGAAAATTCGAAAACTAAAAGATCCTAATACTAATTTAACTAAAAATACAAGACTTGTTTCTGAAAGAACATGCCAAAAATCCAGTAACGAATATATAATATAAAAAGCCAACTTCACTTACGAGTATTGAAATAAGGTTCGAAATTTCGAATATGAAAAAAATTCATCTTAAGCTGAAAACAAATAAAATACAATGTAGCAAGACAAAAAATACAAAAAAAAATTAAGACGCTTGAAATAAGTTCGAAAATTTGAAAATAAGAAATTCCACCTCCAATAGGCTTTCCAACCATAAAATCAAATTAATACTTTTGAGCTAAGCTTTCGCAAAAGAATGTAACAAATATTACAGTAATAAAATCAAATTACAGCTACTGAAATTAAATTCGAAATTTCGAAGATATAAAAAACAACTTGCTTTCATTTGAATAAAAAAAAGACCACACATTATTGTTTTTAGTGGCACACTCACAAATACATAGAGTGTGAAAAAATATAAGCAAAAATCAGTTTGATTATTATATTATTGATTTTAATTAAATTAAGTTCGAAAATATGAAAAACATTATGAGATACTTATTTTATTAAAAACGAAAGACTTATTTCTGAAACGTGCAAATAATCCAGTAACAAAATTTTATATATAAAGTCAATTTCATTTATATAAAATAACTTCGAAATTTCGAATATATAAAAAACAACTTGCTTTCATTTGAATAAAAAAAAGACCACACATTATTGTTTTTAGTGGCACACTCGCAAATATAGCAACAGAAATTATACACACACAAAAAATTAGATTCTCAGACGTTTAAAATAAGTTCGAAAATTCGAAAACAAGAAAAGTCTTTTCCAATGGGCTTTGAAACCATAAAATCAAAAAAGTTTTTTTTTCAACTAAGTGTTTTGCAAAAGAAGGAAACTAATATTAAATTCAAAATGGTCAAATTACAGTTATTGAAACTAGCTAAATTCGAAATTTCGAAGATGAAAATAGATTTTAGGCATACACAGCTTGAACTAATATAAGCAGAATATAAGTTTTGAGCATAGCATGGGTATTATATATTTTCGAACATAATTTCGAATTTTCGAACATTGTTTTTAAATGAATTTTTTTTTCAAAAAATCCTAAAATAGTGCTATAATGTAAAAAAAGTTAAAGTTTCTTACTTTTTTCAATCAAAAATTAATCTGAACAGCCTATTACAGCTCAAAATATTTTATTCAAAACTATTTTATAAGTTCCCTTAAAATTTTTATAATAACAAGAAGATTTTAAGGATTTTTTGTATACTTTGGGATATTGAAAACTTAAGTCTCAATGATTTTAAATTGCAAAAAAATTAGAAATATAATTTTAATCAAACTTCCTTCCCCTCTAATACGATCATCAAATTTGTTATCAACTTGAGCCAAAGAAATCTCATTAAAAACGTAAAGTTATAATTAAAGTCAGAAATTAAAAAAAAACTGCTTCAAATAAGTTTTAGTTGTCAAACAATTGTGTTGGCACCAAAAATAGTTTCATTTAACAGAAATGATAAAATAAACACTCAAGTTTTTAATTTCAATGTCAAAAGCTCTTTACTTTACCAACAAAATACAAACCAAAAGCCAATTGAAAAACGAAAACGAAACTGAGCATAACTAACAATGACTTTAAAAAAATCACACAATAAAATATAATAAATACCTAAATGTCTATCGTGTTTAAGTATAACATATGTACATTCAAAAATATAGACATACAGACGTACATACATATCATTACCTTAATATAGAAAGGCCCTAACTCATTATATATATATTTTTTTTTTAAATCAAGTTCTTTTTATATTTCTATAGAAGAACACCTAAAAATGCAAAAATATCGATTTCCAAAAAAATAATGAGCTAGGGCCTTTCTATATTAAGGTAACGATATATACATACATACATATGTACATATGTATATGTAGCTGTTGTGTATTCACTATTAATATTTAATTCGAAATGTAACTATCAAATGCGAAAGTGTTAGATAAATAAACGTTACTACAATATACACCCAGTTGGCCAAATCGTCGCAGACGACATTGTCTTCGACGATTAATGTACGACATATCGCTTGTCCATTAGGTTTTCTAATCGACAATTTAAAGGAAATCTTCGTTCATGACTATCTGAGCGACAATGTCACACGTTTTGTCTTCAATAGAACTTTGTTGAGGACAATCTAAGCGACAATATCCATCGTTTTGTTTTCAGTAAAGCCGTGTTGACGACAATCTGAGCGACAGTGTCATACATTTTGTCTTCAATAAGGCTTTATTGAAAACAAAACGATGGATATTGTCGCTTAGATTGTCCTCAACAAAGTTCTATTGAAGATAAAACGTGTGACATTGTCGTTTAGATAGTCATGAACGAAGATTTCCTTTAAATTGTCGATTAGAAAACCTAATGGACAAGCGATATGTCGTACATTAATCGTCGATCATACCTGAAAAAATTGGAAAGTATCCAGAGGCTAGCAGAGCTCTGCATCACTGGAGCTTTAAAGAGTACACCTACTGCAGCTTTAGACGTTATATTGGACCTTAAACCAATAAAACTAATTGCAGTGAACGTGGCATGCAAATCGGCTATCCGACTCAGGACAACAGGTCAGATGTCGTACAGATCATTTGGTCACAGCAAACTACTAGGAAACATGGAGTGTAGCTCGGACTATATCATTCCAGTGACGAACTCTTTTACCAAACCACAGATCACTATAAGTGAAGAAGGCTATCTGGAAAGTCTTAATCATATTGGTTCTGGTTTTAACTTTTTCACTGATGGTTCAAAGATGGATAGAGGGTGGGAGGTGCGGTTTACTGTCAGGAGCTCGGTAAAGAGGAATCTTATAAGCTTCCTGAACATTGTAGCATCTTCTAGGCGGAAATCTATGCTGTCAAAATGGCAGCAGAGTTAGCCCTCACCTCTCTAACTATGAATGCGCGTGTAAATCTGTATATAGACAAGTACATATATTCTGGATCCGGGGACACATGGGGATTGAGGGAAATGAAATGGCCGATACACTGGCCAAAAGTGGAATTCAATTACCGGCTGAGGTAACGGTATATATCCGAAAACCAATTCAATACCTTAAAGAGATCATAGACTTTAATATGAGGGAAGAAGCGGAAAAATGTTGGCGCGCGACGAAAACTTGAAAAAAATTATAAAATCATGTGGAGCTCCTATGATCCCAAATTGACTAAGTTCCTTTTATCATTAACTAGAAGCAACTACAAACTTCTAGTGGGAGTTTTAACTGGACACTGCTGGACGGCTTCGTATGCTGTCAAAATAGGTCCAATAACCGACGGTACCTGCAGGAAATGTAAGGAACCCGGAGAAATGGAAACAATGGAACATCTACTGTGTCACTGCCCGGCTTTAAGCCGCACTAGATATAACTATCTTGGTGCTTACACTTTTCGTAGTCTTGAGCTTGTATCGAGAGTAGATATGTGTAGCTTGCTAAAATTTGTTAAATCTGTGTGGGAGTCATTCGACACAGGCACCACAAACTAGGCTGCCGTACTAACATGTTCTCTTTTCATCTGCTGGTATCGCTAAGAATCAATCCCGGTCTATGCGAGGTCTTTGGACCAACCAGATAAACCTAACCTAACCTAACCTAACCTTTAAATTGTCCATTAGAAACCCTTATTGAGGACAATTTGAGCTACAGTGTCACAAGTTTTGTCTTCAATAAAGCAGTGTTGACGACAATCTGAGCGAGATTTGTCGCCCATCTCGTCTTGTGTGACCTAGGCGCCATTTGTATGAAAATTTCGTGGACGATTTGTATGGGGCTGTCTTCAATATGTCTTCTACGATTTACCATTGTCTTTTATCCGTCGTCAAAAATGTCGTAAAGACGTGGCCAACTGGGTAAATACGATGCAAGTGGGAGTAACTGGCACACACACGCGTGCACACACATGTTAAGTGTATTCGATCTCTTATTAAAGTATGAGCTTTTATTATGCTGTAAAAGTCACTGATGCTGTACAGTGTGTCCATAAGTATAGACAAAGTGAGTAAATTTTGAATTGCAATCATGAACTCTTTTCGAAAAAAAATGAAAAACGGACGAAATATAGCTTTCTCACGACGAAAAATTAGTAGAAGAATTGGAATTAGGATTTTTATTTTTCTACCCAAAAAAAATGTTTAAGGATTCGTTATTAGTTATTATTATTATTAGTTAAGATGTTTATAAATTGTATTTTTTATTACAGAATTTTCATTTGGTCTTGCAGAAGTTTGCAATTACAATTTTCGCTGTCATAAGACATTTATGAAAAATTCTACTCATGCGCAATCAATTAAGGCCGGGGCACAATGAATCCGTCATGCGTTAAACTTCGCCTTTTTCAACTGACAGCTAAGTTGAAATATATGGCTTCTTATGAGGTCGGTTACATTCAGTACGTGTCCGTCAAAGCTAAGTACAAAATTTGGTCAACTTTTAACTTTTTGCGCACGTTGAGTAGTTTGACAGATATTGGTTGGTTTTTTGGTATGTTCTGATTTAGATTTTTGTGTTTTGTGGCAGCAAAAATAAAATTAAACAAAAGAAATAAACGAAATAAATACAAAAAGTTGAATTTAATAAATAAAATCGAGAATCGACCTATAGAAGCTGTTCGAATGCTTGCGTTAATAAAGTACTCATTGTGCCAACCTTCTCCGTCGTTGCGTTAATGTCAGTTGAAAAAGGGGAAGTTTAACGTATGACAGATTCATTGTACCCCGGCCTTTACTCACACGTACATGAAGTTAAGGAGAAAAATTTATACACCAAGCACGTGAATGGTACTCATCTCTAGTTTAGCAAAAGTAATAACGAGTATCAGGTCAAGGATTTTGTTACCACTTATTATATAATTTAATATGCCCTCGTATGAACAATTCTTATATTTATTTTGAGGGTAAATTTTTTGGTTTTATTTATTTATTTATTTATTTCGGTCTATAGATTATAAATCCTTACAGACTAAAGATATAATACCAGTTGAATAACATTATCTATTCAAGTACAAAATAACATTTCTTTTTATAATATCATTGCTCTCAGAAATATCTATAATATGATACAATTTATTAAAGTGTTCACAAATGCGACGAAAGGAAATAACGCTCAAAACAAAAACATCCAATGAAATGGGATCTAAATACCATCATGTTTAAATAAGGCCAAGGCAAATTAGGCAGAAAATTAATTAAAAGCCTGATTCCTTTTATAACCCAGCAAGGAATGGTGCTTCGCTGGAAGCACCTATATAAATGCTCTTTTGGTAGGCAAGCGCTTGCCCAATGCATGAAATTTGGAATGCTTTTTGTATGGGATTCCTCGCGTAGTAGCTCTGCCACGTCGATCTAAAATGTGATTCTTTCATGCCTGCCGGAGTGACCTGAATTCAGCAACAATATTCGACTACCTGGAAGCGTGTCTTTTTCATATGTATATATGTAATTAAACATTTGCTCTTTAGATCAGAATTTTATATCTACTCTTAAAGATTAACTTCCAATACTTTATTTTGTTTTTATATTTATTATGTATTAAATACAATATCAAATCAAGTACTTTTTGTTCGCGCGTTGAATCAGGAGTCGATCCCAGGATTTCCGTATGTTAGGCTAGAACACTACCCACTGAACTACCGAAGCACATATTTATTTTTGTACACAATTCAATTAAAAATAAAAAATCAAAACTCGAAATAAAAATTTCATTAGCTTCCAAATTTTTATACAGGTAAGCGAGAGAGGATGATCTATAAAAACTTTGAGATTTTGATTATAAGCAGCCGACTGACGTCGTAGTGTTTGTGTTAAATTTCGTCATTCGCTTACGCTATTGCATGCTTGTAAGGCAGAAAGGATGCACTGTGTGCTTTACGGCGCTTCCGAAGCGCTTATTTTTGTGTTATATTAAACTAAACTACAGAAAAAGAAGCTATAAAAATGCAATAGAGAATTTTATTAATAAGCAATTGCTTCTAAATCTGCTGGGAATAAATTCCATCCGACCATTTATACTGAAAGCAGTGACTATATAAAATAACATCTAAAGAATCAACTCCCACAGCAACAATGAAATAAGTTCCAAAAGGCGTTCGAATATGTTCGACTTAGGACTTATTAAATTATTGTTAATATTTTTTTCTCTTTGAAATAATGAAATAAGGTTAGAAAAATTATTGCTGTTACGAGTATTTCATCGAGACAAATGTTTTGCACTGTTTGTTATTTTCTTTATGTAAAATTGCTTTCTGAAGTATTTATACAACACAAGGACTTTCTCCTCGACGATAAATCTGAACCACCAGCAAATGGATTTCAAAATAAAAATTATTTATTTAAATAAAAAGAAATGAATCCAAAATGATTTTCATTTATACAAAATAGAAACTTTTCCAATTAAAATAATACAAAAAAAAAAGAAAATTTTAAAGAGATTTTAATCATCAAATTACTTGATTTAATTAAAAAATTGCTAAATTTTGCTCGTTTTGCTAAAAGTATGATATCAATCATCAGTAAAAATAAAAATGTAAGGTAAAAAGTTTAATTTTTTCCAATTATTGAAATTTCCATTTTAAAATTTAAAAAAAAATATGCGCCATACTTTTGATCTTGCAGGCTATACAGCAAAAACTTATTTTCCAAGTCAAACACAAAATTATCTGAAACAAATATTTATTTGCTCAATTTGCAAATGCAAAAATTTTTAATGATTTGTTTAAAACTAAAACTCTGATTTTTTCAATTGTTTGATTCAAAAAAATTTACTGAAAATAAAACACAAATCACGCAAATAAATTATCTGTACAGTATGCAGATTTAATATTTCTTCTCTAAGTCCCAGTCCAGACTTGCAATTTTTGTTGCAGCAACTTTTGATTTTTCAGTGCAAAAGAGCGAGAGAGAGTATATATTTCTATTTCAACACTCTCACACATATTCAAGAATTGCTGCAACAAAAATTACAAGTCTGGGCCGGCACTAAGCAATTTTGCTACAAATATTACTTTATAAATTATAATTTTTCACTCTTTACGTTTTTGTTTGCATAAAATAAAATTGAAGCAAACAATTTAATTACAAAAAATATTAACTAAAATAAAATGTTGGGCCTGACCCATGATATTGAAAACGTTCGACTTGTCGCTCACTTACATTTGAAAAACCAAAAAAAAATTTAAATTTCTCAATTCTATTGAGAGCAACTTCCATATGCGGTGTTTTGATTATGAGTGCCCTAAAGCTAAAAACGATTGTTATTGTGTTCAAATACGCTTGCTGGGTTATACAATTAAGACCATGGGTTCAGTGGTGCGGATGAACCCTACTCAGAGTAGTCGATATTGACAATCTCTGTGGGCTCCCTCTCTCATCTTGCTTCATGCTGCCTTTCTCAATTTAGTTCAAGACAGATGGAGCAATGAACTACCTGCGCTATATCTAGAAACCTTTGGCCTTGCCTAAATATCAACAGAACCGAAAACCTCATTAGCTTCACCAGGAAGCACTTGAGGAATCTCTTGGCCACACTAACCGGCCAATGCACTTTCTGAACTCACGCTAAACGTATGGATCTCCCGCACAATGAAGTGCTATGATGAAGAAGAGAAGGAAAGCATTTCGCATCTTCTGTGCTTCTGCTCCGCTTTGGAGGATCTCCATCTGCGCTTCCTTGTCAGAATATCCTTCAATAACCTATAGGACTCAGATAAATAAGTCTATACTTAAGGAACAGCGGCTGGTATGGTCGCTTACCCTCTTATATGGCATGTTTATACACTAGACTCTTTCCTGATCCACTTTTCTTCTCTTTTATTCTCTCTTATCCTTTATTCCCTATCCCCTCTTTCTTCTACTACTTTCAACTTACAGTCAGCACAAAGGGATCATCGTATTGTACACAAGTAAGCTGGACCCCTAGATTTTTATTTTTCTCCACCAGCAGCCTGCTACCCTAACCTAACCTATGGGTACAGTGGTCCCCTCATCAAAAGCAATATACAATTTGGAATAAACTCCGTTTAGTAAAATTAAATGCTAAAAACGGAAAACATAACATGAATAGTTGTACTTACAAATACATTTACCAAATCGATAATTGCATACACAATATAATCAATTCTCATATTCCATTTCATTAAAAATTCATGTTAAACAGCTGATGTTAAGAAACAATCTCTGCTAAAGTAGATACAAATGGATGCTGATGAAGTGCGTGGCGGCCCAGAAAATGCCAGTATTTCCCTCACCTAAAACTCTAGTTAAATGTTTCTTATCTTCTTTAGAGAATCACATTTATGCAATAAAAATATTTCATTCTATAAGAATTGAAAATATTGACCTCAAGCCCGTTTAAAAAATTATTCCTGATTAAAATTTAATGCTAACAGCTTAAGAAACCCTGCTAATAAAAAATTATCTCTGCCTTTTTAGTCTTTATCAAGCTTTGTTATATTTTTTTTCTTGTCTAGCTTGTACGTTTGGTTTCTTTTTTTTTTTTGAGCAATTTTATTTTGCCAACAACAGGTGAAAATCGATTTTGTACGCGTATTTTTATATCTTTGTTTCTTTTTTTTTTTTTTTTTTTTGGACTGCAGCAGGTTGTTTTGCATCAAAAACGCATTTTGTCTGAAAAAAAGCAATTTGAGAAAAGTGTGTAAAATGAAAACATTAAGTGAAAAAAAAAGAATTATTGGAAATTGTCTGTTATGCTGCTTTAAATGTTGAAAAGTGGTTTCGGTAGTCAATTATTGGGGACAATGTGAGTCTTGACGGCCTATTAAGCTGACAGACAGAGTCTGTAAATTTTATTTTTGCAACACGAATAGATCGTCTTGTAAGTTTATGATCATGGTGTGTATGGTTTTATTTTTTTTACATTGTTATCCTTAGACACAAAAAAAAAACAGTTTGTTTAACCACAATACATTGCAAGTAAGCAGTAGATGTAATGCAAAGTTTGTCAACACTGGTTAAAGCATATTTTTGAAAATTAAGGAGCAACAAACTTAATAATTATGTATCCCAATGATATGATATATTTTTAATACCTTCTTTTTAAAAATTTCGTATTATTTCGTACCTTTTAAGCCATTAAAATCCGAACCCTGAGATATAAAAGTATTTTCTTTTTTCTCAAGAGTTTCGTGTACAAAAACGTATTTTTGAAACACATATCTACATATGCCAATGTTGCAATAAGGGAGCGATATGTTTATAGCAATTATTTAAATATGTATTTTATTTTAGTCCTTTTAAATTAAAAAGTTTTTTCTTTAGTCCTGTTAACTTACAACCAGTCAGTGTTGCCAGAATTTCTAAGGATAAAGTCTGGAAAATTCAAAAATTGTTCACGAAAAAATCTGCAAAATCTGCATTTTATTTTTAAAATCTTCAAAAAATCTTCAAAGCAATTTTTTGAACAACTTTTTTTTTATATTTTATTCAAAAAATTTACATAAATATGGATGTAGTACATATGTAACATACATATATATTTTTTCATTAACCCATATTCATAAAATTTAAACTCAGTTTAAAATGTATTTTATTTAAATTTTTTAGAAAAAATTTTATTAAAATAACTTTCAAGCACATATTATTTTCTTACGAATATGCATAAGCCTTTCATGTTTGGGGAATGTGCATTTCGTTAATGCTTAAGAAACTCATCAGTAGACTTCAACCAAGAAATGCTTGAAATGAAATGACTACGCAAGCGTAATAGGATATATTCATAAAAAATATTTTGGGTTACAAAACTTTTAACAAAGAAAAATTTGTTTTGCAAACCTTTCGTAAACTAAAACTATTTTTTATGAATATGGCAGAATAAGCTTAAAGACTTCAAGCAAAAATCTTTACAAGCTAAAATCTTCGATTTTGAATCAATTTTTAATTTCTCATTACCTATTTACATTTGGGCGCCACATTGGTTGAAGTCTACTTACTGATGAGTTTGGATGCTTTTCCACACGCAAAATTTACTTTGCAAAGTCTTGGGTTTGTTGAAGAGAAAATAATATAGAATTAGATCTCTTTTCCCTTCTCTCCTACAAGCTCAAGATTTTGGAAAGTAAACTTTGCGCGTCTTTATCAAGGAGAATCGAAATGTATATAACCAACAAACAAATAAAAAAAAGTGCAAATAATAAAAAATAATTGGGAAAAAGAATCGGATACTTAAAAAATTATACAAAAACTAATTTAATTTGTTGCACAAATATACAAAAGAGTTCGAAAATTCGATCGACATTTGCAAATGAATGTGGTAATGACATTACATTTTGAATACTGTTAAGTTAACAGTATGTTACAAATAGTTGGAGAGAGAAATAAATATGTTGAGTAATGCAGAGTTGTTAAAAACTAAACTAGGAATCAGTGCTACCATTTTGTCATGTTACCTAATTTTTTTTATTTATTCGCAAGTTTTTTACTGTGTTTCTTTTTCCAAATATTTTCCAACAATCAATTATGCGTTCCTTAGTTTTATTTGATCTTAAATATTAAAAAAAATAATAATATATAATTAAAAAGCGCCCGTCCTAATTATGCATATTTATAAAAAAAAAACATATAAGAGTGCTATATTCGGCTGTGCCGAAATTTATATATCCTACTCCGAAGTACGTATGCAATATAAACACGCATAGATACATATATGCATACATAACTATACACGTATATATTTGTTTTGTCAAAAAAAAACATCATATATTTGTTGCTCTTTTTCGATTTATATTAAGTGACCTTTGGGTATTTTTCGACTAAAGAATTTGATTCAAAGATTTTATTTTCGATATGAGCAACAGATTTTTTACATTACTAATATGTTCCCTTTTTAAAAAATGAATGAAGAGAAATTAATTAGAGAGCAATCCAACGGACATCAGCACGTTCTACGACAATTTATTAACCGACATTTAACCCTGCGTTTAGACGTGAAAGTACATTCATGGAAGTTCTGTGTATGTATAATCAACGAAAATGTCGCAGAAGTGCCCGACTGTCTTGCAACTTGCATGTTTACTTTTTAGTGCAGAGTTATCCATAACATTAAAAAGTGTAGTTTGAAGGGAACCAGATAGTATTGAACTTTATTCGTATTGTTTCAATGATACTTATGTCTCAAAAATGTATTAACTGCTTGACTTATGAATATTTAAAAAAAAGAATCAAATTAGCTTTTAAATGTACTGAAAATAAGTAAAAATAACTTAAATAGCATTACACTCCAATCCAATTAATTTTTTTTTGCCAGCCTTTACTATATTGATCCCGACACCGAAAACTGGGCCCTACTTGTCGCCTTCGATAACAAGCTGATTGATCACGTTTTCTCAGTTTGAGATTATGGCATATCGAATCCCATAATCTCAAACTTAAAAAACGTGATCGAATCAGCTCGTTATCGAAAGCGACGATTAGACCCCTGAATTAAATAACTATCCAGAGTGGTAGTAAGACAAGATGTTTTCTATTTTAAAACATCTGCAAGCAACATAAACTAGTTGCACATATGCATTTGTGCATAATATGCAACATAACACACAGCTCCGTAAAACTAGAAAAATAATTAAGAAATAAAAAAACTTTTGAGGAAAAGACTTCCTAATATATATATATATATATATAATATATTTTATTAAAAAGAAAAAAGAATTGGTTCTATTTAGTTACTTTTTACAACAACAAAAATTATACTTTCCAACCCTGGAGCCATATTTTTGATTTTTCTTATTTTTAATACTAATTTATTCCTTTCTAAAATATAAAATAAATTACAAACAAAAAATTTATTCAGTTACTTTTACAAATCATAAAAAGTTAAGTTTTCCAACCCTGGAATCATCCTTTTATATTTGCCTAATTTCTTAATACCATTTTCCAAGGATTCCAAGGATTCATATTTTGCGGTAGTAATATAGCAATGTCCTAAAATAATGCAGGTTTAACTTATGCTAGAACGTTTTCTGAAGAAGCTGTTATGCTGAATAGAAGGAAACTATTAATTACCAACTCTTTCGCCCGAGAAAAGGAACTTCTTTTTGTAAAATTCCCGCTTTTCAAAATCTTGTAAGAATGAGAGATAGACAGGTTTATAATTCCCAATTTACACTCATCAAGTCTTATAAACTAATCAGCTCAGCAACAAGACTTGCTTAGTGTAAATTAGGACTAAGGAACTCAGGTAGGCTTAGCACTAAACAAACAGAATGATACAGGATGTCTTAACACCCAGGCATCGCAACGGATCATGATAGCGCACAAGTGCACTGAATTTTGAACCGCCGACAACCTTGAATAACTAAAAAAAAATCCAAACAAGAATGATCACTGAAGTGAAGAAAAAAGAGAGGAAGATAATATAAAACTAAAGAAGAAAAAAACACATCTGCACGAGAAGCGAAAGAGAAAAATGCGTAGAGGGTCAAAATTTAGACTAGTCCATCTACTTACACAGAAAAATTTATCAGACTCAAATTCGAATAGGAATTTCATACTTTTAAGAAGTTGTTTGCTTGTAAATGGTTTTATAAAATATTGCATTTAGACTTCCCCCAAATTTTAGCACCTGAAATTATAACATGTTTAACTCACTCACCTTGATTTTTAGTTGAAAACAAATGCATAATCCAATTAGTGCAACGATGATGACGTTTTGGTGGTTGGTTGCTTGAAGTCCTTAAAAATCAGAGAATACAAAAAACCACAAAACACGAACAGGGGCTGACAGGATGTAACAGGTTAATTGACAAATGTTAAGTGTCAACAGGAAGAGTAAATACATACATATAACAAGAACACACGCACACTGGCTTAAAAACACTAAGAGGGAGTTTTCGATTATGCTAAATAGTTTTTGTTAATCACTTGTTTTAAACTTTTAAATATGTAAATATGTATATAAGTTTCGGCTTAATTTGTGTCAAATTATACTATCAATAATTTGATAGTTGATTTATTAATATTTTTAAATAAATTACTTTAATAATTATTTCCGCATACGCTTCATAAAAAAGATTTACGTCTTAAGCAAAATAGTATAAATTTCATATTCTTGAAATGATTCATGTGGTTAATTATTAATATTTAAATATTTCTTTTTTACAACAGCGACACTGTATTTAAGTTCATGTTGCTTCCTTAATTAAATTACATACTTACATACATACATATCGCACACTAAATCATAAAGAGTCACAACTCAAAATTATCAAAGTGGTTTTGCCTTTTTTTAAACCAGTTAATTGAAGACATCTATAACGACCTCAACAATACAGTCTTCTTGAAATACAGTCTTCTTGAAGAATATAAAATACCGTTATGCTTGTTTTTATGTCACATACTTGCGTCATTTGCAACAGTATCAACAGTTGTTTGCAACTACTCAGCATCTGAAATTTTTTGAGTTGTGACTGTTTATGATTTAGTGAGCGATATGTACATATAAAATTTTTTGCATAAATATTTTTCTTTAATTATATTAAATTTTGTTTTTCTTTTACTTCACACACTTTCACTTTTGTGTCCCACTGCAAAATGTTGTAGTTTCTTAACAACTTTTAAAGAAATCGCTAACACATTATTTATTTAAATGACATTTGAAATGAGACACTTTGTTTGAGGTTAAAAACGTATGGGAATTTTTAACACTGTGTGTATTGTTTGTTTTGAAAATTGCATTCGTAAACAAAACTGAAAATTGTCTATTGTTGTTGCTGCTGCTATAATTTTAATTTTTGTTTTTGTTATTCAAATATTTTTTGTTATTGCTCTTTCTTCACTTATGCACGATAAATAAATATGTATATAAAACTTGTTGTTGTTTCTTTTATTTTTTTTTCTGTTAACTCTTTTGTTGTTGTAAATATCTTTTGTTAAAACTTGCGTATCAATAGAAAGTTTAGTAGTTCTACTATTTTACACACATTTTATTTAAATTACTAAGAATCGAGTGAAGGCAGAAAACATTTTTTTAAATGCCGCTAAAATCACCAGCACATTTCTAATGACACCCTCGAGATATGACAAAAAATTCAAACTCCCGTCCACTATTCGATACGTTCTATGCCGTTGCACGTATGGGCATGAAATGTAAACAATTCAATGAATATGACGTCGTTAACATAAAAACAGGTCTGGTTCTGCTAGTTTTTAACAGAC
Source organism: Tachina lurida (assembly GCA_944452675.1). Classification (NCBI taxonomy): domain Eukaryota; kingdom Metazoa; phylum Arthropoda; class Insecta; order Diptera; family Tachinidae; genus Tachina; species Tachina lurida. Next base: position 87,459,027 of record OX101755.1, read on the forward strand.
ATGACGATCATCTCTTGTGTCTCTTTGTTAAATAATGTAAACAAATGTTAGAAGCAGACTAGTAAACAGAGAGCAAGTAACAGTGCTAACTGAAGGTTAACTTTCTGTTACAATTTAACTTATTTACAATTACCCATCAAACAAAACATTAAACGTTAATGATGCAGTAGAAAAAAATATTCTTTCAAGAATATAGAAAATTTTGCAATGATGTATAAAATATTTTTTACACTCGTATTTTAATTACGCATTTATCTACACTCAAAAAAAAATTTGTAGGTAAAATTATTTTGTAATTTTTATATAAATGAAAACTCATAGCCGATATTTTTGGATGTGTGACATTGCGATCGAAACAAAAAAACATGATGTAAAAACATTTAATTATTTTAAAAATTAAGCCACGATATACCAGAAATGTCAAATGTGTACAGAGAAAAAAATTATTTTCATATTTGAATACGAAAATATGCCAAAGTAAATCAAAAAAAAATTATTGAATTTTCTGTAATGGCGATTTTTGCATTTTTGATAAACAAAATTGTATGCACGTTTATTGAAAATACGAAGGCGTATCAATAAGTCCGTGATTTTTTGAACAAAAAGTGGGTTTTATATAAAAAGTTTATTTTATTTTTCAACATAATCTCCTTTTAACTTAATACACTTAATCCAACGTTTCTCCAGTTTTTGTATCCCTTCCAAAAAATTGGATTTTTCGACGTCCTTAAAATAGGAATTTGTCGGTCGTTGGAGCTAAATCTCTTTCCACCCAGCCATGTCTTTAGGTTTGGAAATAGGAAGTAGCCACTAGTTCCTAAATCCGGAGACTATAATGGATGGGGTACCAATTTGTAGGCGAATTCATAGGGTTTTACCATTGAGACTGCACACGTGTGCACTCGTACATTATCTTGATGAAAAAAACTTTTTACTTGGCCATATGGGTTCGTTTTCTTTTTCAATTCTCATTAAATCGGTCGTATAAGTTGGCATAATATTCGCCGTTTATTGTTTTTTTCTTTTGAAGGTAATCAATGGGAATTATCCCGCGTGCATCTCAAAAAAATTTTTGTTGTCATCACCTTATTGGCCGACAAACTCAGCTTGGCCTTCTTCGGAGCAGGTTCACCCGTAGACACCCATTGTTTAGACTGCTGCTTGATCTCCGGAGTACAGTAATGGATCCATGTTTCATCCACAGTTACAAAACGCCGCTAAAACTTATTCGGATTGCGGTTAAACAACTCCAAAAAATCCTTTTAAGTTGTCACACGTTTACGTTTATGGTCAATTAAGAGCAAATGCGGCGCCCATCTTGCAGAGAACTTTCTTAAACCCAACTGATCATTTAAAATCTAAACCACACTGCCATATAAAATGCCTAGGGCATCAACAATCCCACGCATTTTTACTCTTCGATCGGCCAACACCATATCGTGGATTTTTTTGACATTTTCGGATGTACTGACCTCAATTGGCCGTCCAGAACTTTCAGCCTTACTTGTACTTGTGCGACCACAAATCGATGGTGCAGAGTCCCCATAGTATTTATCGAGCTTTTCCTTGGTTTGATTGACGATTTTTTTCCTCAAAAAATTATGTTTAATGAGCCCACGAAATTCACTTTTTTAATATGTTAATCAACGTCTGCAATACACAAACTAAATGACACAGCTTGTTAGAATTTAGACAGGAGTCAACTGACAGCTGCCTCTTGACAACAGCAGTGTTGCCATTTGAATCAAGAGGCGGGAAATTGAAAAAGATACTGAGTTAATGATCCACCCTCGTACATATGTATTTTTTTTCAGTCAATAAAGAAATTTCAAGAATAAAAGAAAAAAATTGTTGCGTAAAATTGTTATTGTGTGTGTGAATGAATGCAATGTTTTTCAACAACTTTTTGTTTTTTAAGTTTCCTGTTAGATTTTTCCCAGCATTGATCACAAACCTTTACAATGGACGGCATACGTCAATGATAAGCAAAAGGCCGCCCGTGGCACAGTGGCGTGAATTAAAAAAAAGTGGTAAAAAGTCCGCAACTTTTGAACTAGTTAACCGATTTCGATGAAACCAACTGTTTTGGAAAGTAGAAGTGTTGAAATTTTTAGAAGGCATATTTTGAGGCACCCTGTTGTAAGACAGGGTAGCTCCAAACAGCCTCAAAGTGGGAAAGTGCGGGTATCGAAATTCTTTCGGAGCTTGTAACTTTTGTAAATAGGGACCGATTTCAATAATTTTTTCAGCAGGACAATCTACGTTAAGAAAGAAAAATAAAACATGCTAGGAGTACCATTTTATCTCTTTCAGTTTCCAAGTTATTTGACTTGAAAAATTTATTTTTAAATTTTTGGCCCTGACTTTTTTTATTCGTTAGTACATAATTTCTTTATTACTTGGCAAAAATCAGTATGTTTTAATGTTTTTGAAAGAAAACTTCATTACAATTCATAAAAAAAATTTTTTTGATATCTCAAAAATTGTAGCAAGGAATAATTTTGCAATTTGGGTTTTTAAAAATTATGAAAAAATTTGGTATATTTTGTGAAAAAAGTATTCTTAATTTTTTTGGAATATTTTAAAAAATTATTAAGTATTTGATAAAAACTTTGATTGTTTCTGAGAAAGGAGACATTGAGAAAGGCTGTGAAATAAATTTTGGAGATTGTTGTTGGTGCACCCTACATTCAGCATTGGTCGAAAACTAGCAATTTTTTTTCAAAAAATCCGATTTTCGGATGTGGCAAAAAATTGCACGGTCGTTTTTGTAAATTTTTTGGTTTTTTATTATAAATAAATTTGTTGTAAGTAACCTGTAAGAAACTCTTGACATCCTACAAATAAATGTAGGCAGGAGAGGAGATTTTCTAAAACTTCTAAAATTTTTCTAACACAATTTTGCCCAATAAGAAAAAAGTATTATAAAATTATAAATTGGGAATCATTTTAATTTTTATCAATAGTATACATTTAGTTGTGCAAACTGAAAAAAAATCATTCTCCTACCTTCAATTCTTTTTGAAATATTCGAAATCCAATTTTGATTAAAAATTTTGATTTTCTACATTTTTTATTTTTGTCTAAATTATTGATCTTATTTTCTTTACTGCAAATGTTTCTTAATTTTTTCTATGTTATTACAATAGTAGATATAATTGTCTATTCAACGGTGTATAATATGTATTCCTTTGCCATTATATCAGTCTTAAAATGTATACACAAATATAACACCTCAGGTAACAATTTACGTGTTTTATCTGATACTCAAACAAACCCACATTTTTTATGAACTCTTGAAGCTGTTATTAAATACTTTCTTTACTTAAATACAATAAATATAATTATATTTATATACCCACAAGGGCAAAGGTACCTGCGCGCACATCTCCAATATGGGTATGGTTTTACCTGATATTTGTATCGGTTTTGTATTCGCAGCTTGTAAAATAGCTATATATTTAAGCTGCGATGCATTTAATGTCATTATTTCAGTTATAGCTATCATGGAGATAACAATTAAAAATAAATCGCTCTGCAAATTAATGTGGGAAAACCTCACTGATGGTAGTACTCGGTTGGACAAGGTAGACCAACTGCTGTACATAATATCTACTACATATGGTTTATCTGTAAACACAGATTTATCGAAAAAACTTGAAAATTTTTTTTAAATTATATGAAAAGAAGATACGTGAATGCAATAAATCAATTTCTAAATTTCTGAATTAAAATCAGGATTGGTTAGATATGGGACTATCTACGGAAATATACCCAAAGAAGTTTGGTCGGCCAAATAAAGATTACGATAACGTTCGACGCAGGAGCAAAAGGATTAAACTAGAAGACTTGATAAATACGTATTCCAAAAATGAAATCAAAGATTCATTCAAATTGATTTTAGCGAAGACTCAACTTAAAGAAGCAGGCAAAATCGTAGATGTGCTACCAGTTGCGTATCCAAAAAGGTTAAGACGGATGGTGGAAAGCATTCCAACGCCAAAATATAGTAAACATTTTACGGTGGAAGATGCACTAGCACTCATTCTTAATTTGGGCCTTTCAAGAAATAAATACGATATCTTAAGGAAGGTGCTTAAAGAAAAAAGTGGGCCTTTGCCATCAACAACATTGTTATTAAAAAGAAAATCGGAAATTTTGCCACATCCGATAACAGTGGATAGCCGAAGTGCAGTCATTAGTTTGTCAGACATTCTTCATAATACAGCATCAAGACTCATCGCTACTTTTGACGAAAGAGACTTAGATACATGTAATAATTCTGAACTAACACTAATATACAAATGGGGATGTGATGGATCATCTGGATTTTCATAATATAGACAGCCCAGTGCATACGATAATGACTTTTCCAAAGTTTTAATGGCATCGTTATTACCATTAAGGCTTCGACTACATAATGAAATGCCTTCAACAAGTAAAAATTCATTTAAAGATGTGTGGGTAAATACTACTCCAGGCTCAAAGTTTTTATGCCGACCAATACGTTTTGAATACATCAAGGAAAACAAAGAAACAACTCAAAATCTGGTTGATGGTATAAAACATGAAATTTCTAATATGGAACCCATTGACGTTCATATATTAGGACGAGTAATAACAGTATCTTTTAGACCTTATTTAACAATGATAGATGGAAAAGTTGCGAACGCAATAACCGATACAAAATCTTATTTGATTTGTAATATATGCGGAAAGAAAAATTCCGATTTTAAGGACATTGAGAATTATACTCCAACTAATGAAGATGCCCTTAAGCTTGGAATATCACCACTTCATGCTCGGATTCGATTCATGGAGTACATTTTACATCTATCTTGCGACAATAAATATCGCAGTGTACCAGAACTTCAGAACGTTCCAGTTGCGAATAATTCTGCTTTAAAACAGATACGGTTGGAAGAAAAGAAAATAATTCAAGATGAGTTTATGAAACTTGGCTTAATCATTGACATACCTTTATATGGCTATGGAAACTCCAATAATGGCAACACTGCCAGGCGATTTTTTGATGACCCTGAAACCACATCTTCTATAACTGGTATTAGCTTTAATCTCATAAGACGTTTCAAAATAATACTGGCCGTCATAAATAGCAAAAAGTTAATTAATAAGGACAAATTTGAAAAATATGCAAAAGACACTCTGATTCTAATAAATGAATTATATCCATGGAAATCAATAACTCCAACCGTACATAAAGTGCTAGCACATACAAAAGAAATAATAGAAAACAACATTCTTCCTCTGGGGGAACTAACCGAAGAAGCACAGGAAGCTAGAAATAGAGATGTTAAGCAATATCGACTTTTCAATACACGTAAATGCTCTAGAGTTGCTCAAAATAATGATTTAATGCATCATTTGCTATTGTCTTCAGATCCAGTCCTACAAGGCATAAGAATGAAATGGTTGCCAAAAATAAGTATTGAAATCGAGAAGGACGATCCAGAAGCAGAGGAAATTAATAGCTTGCTAGGCCATGATGTCTCAGATTATTTTAAAGCAAATTCTTGAAGTAAAACCCAAATATAAATTAAAAACAACATATGTATGTATGCATGCAATTAGATACGAGTAATAAGGAAAATGAAACTGAACTTACTAAATATATTTTTAATACAATTATCAGAATCAAAACGAGAAATTTAGTTGTAAGTTTTCATACACATACATACATATGTACATGGTACATATATCTCTTGATACATAAGTATTTATATTCATACAAACAAATATCTGATATCATGGCAAAAAGTCTCTGGAATTCTCTGTCAAATTATATTCAAAACTTAGGCAATTTATATGCGTTTAAAAAGAAACTACATAAAAAAATGTTCGTAATTTAATGTTCTAATGTTAAATTAACTACTAATTTTTTTTAAATAAATAAATAATTCAATCTATTTGTCCTTGTAGGTATATAAATATACTTCAAGAGTTCATAAAAAATGTGGGTTTGTTTGAGTATATCAGATAAAACACGTAAATTGTTACCTGAGGTGTTATATTTGTGTATACATTTTAAGACTGATATAATGGCAAAGGAATACATATTATACACCGTTGAATAGACAATTATATCTACTATTGTAATAACATAGAAAAAATTAAGAAACATTTGCAGTAAAGAAAATAAGATCAATAATTTAGACAAAAATAAAAAATGTAGAAAATTAAAATTTTTAATCAAAATTGGATTTCGAATATTTCAAAAAGAATTGAAGGTAGGAGAATGATTTTTTTTCAGTTTGCACAACTAAATGTATACTATTGATAAAAATTAAAATGATTCCCAATTTATAATTTTATAATACTTTTTTCTTATTGGGAAAAATTGTGTTAGAAAAATTTTAGAATTTTTAGAAAATCTCCTCTCCTGCCTACATTTATGTGTAGGATGTCAAGAGTTTCTTACAGGTTACTTACAACAAATTTATTTATAATAAAAAACCAAAAAATTTACAAAAACGACCGTGCAATTTTTTTGCCACATCCGAAAATCGGATTTTTTGAAAAAAAATTGCTAGTTTTCGACCAATGCTGAATGTAGGGTGCACCAACAACAATCTCCAAAATTTATTTCACAGCCTTTCTCAATGTCTCCTTTCTCAGAAACAATCAAAGTTTTTATCAAATACTTAATAATTTTTTAAAATATTCCAAAAAAATTAAGAATACTTTTTTCACAAAATATACCAAATTTTTTCATAATTTTTAAAAATCCAAATTGCAAAATTATTCCTTGCTACAATTTTTGAGATATCAAAAAAAATTTTTTTTATGAATTGTAATGAAGTTTTCTTTCAAAAACATTAAACCATACTGATTTTTGCCAAGTAATAAAGAAATTATGTACTAACGAATAAAAAAAGTCAGGGCCAAAAATTTAAAAATAAATTTTTCAAGTCAAATAACTTGGAAACTGAAAGAGATAAAATGGTACTCCTAGCATGTTTTATTTTTATTTCTTAACGTAGATTGTCCCGCTGAAAAAATTATTGAAATCGGTCCCTATTTACAAAAGTTACAAGCTCCGAAAGAATTTCGATACCCGCACTTTCCCACTTTGAGGCTGTTTGGAGCTACCCTATCTTACAACAGGGTGCCTCAAAATATACTTTCTAAAAATTTCAACACTTCTACTTTCCAAAACAATTGGTTTCATCGAAATCGGTTAACTAGTTCAAAAGTTGCGGACATTTTACCACTTTTTTTTTAATTCACGCTAGTGTGCGTGGGCAATAAGACTTGCATTGTGTCAACTAGGAGTAATGAAGTGTGAGTTAGTCGAGTCGAGTATTGTATGAAGAGTAGAGAAGTTAGCATCGTGGTATTCCAATATTGAAATAGTTAACATTGTGTATTTAAAAGGTCTTAAGTATCAGTGTTGTGTAAATAAACTGATTTGATAACAATTTTATACTACGAATTTTTAATTTAGTTGTAAATTTGCTAATACGAATTCATTGAATTTAAATTTTTCATCGGTTCTCTTTAAATTTGTCCTGGCCCACGATGTCTACAGAAAACGTTCGATCGACAACTTGTATTGAAATAAGAAACTTCGTTTTTGTTTTTCACATAAGTAATCGATCGAATGTTTTCTTGGACATCATGAGACGGTTAAATTTTTCTAAGTTTTTTTTAAGATTAGATTAGATAAAAAAAAATATTTTTGATACGAATTTTCGTTATTTTTCATACAAATTTGAAACGTTTAGAAATGAAGTTTTTTACAAAATCTGCCTATAAATTTCTAATAAAATTCATTCATTTGCTAATAGCAAAGTTTTAACCATTAAAAATCCGTTTGCATATTTCTTTAGCCCACTGTATTTAAATGATAGAAGTACGGAATCTTAGCTCTTTTAAATTAATTTATATTTTATATAGAAATGGCGATAAATTTTTTGCTTTTTTCATTTGTTAATGAAATGCATGCTATGCTACATCTTCATTAATCCCACTTTAAAGTACAAGTAAGTATACACAAAACTTTTCATAATGAGATCTAGTGGAGATGGGCACACTAGTCATGTGATTCGCGTAAGTCATACAAGATCGTGAGTGCACTTATCCCTTTACTTGAGTCCACGTACATGCGAGGGAGAGAGTAAATGTATAGAATTTTCCCATAATATTTTCGAGATTAAATATTTTTGATATGTTATTTGCAATGTACAAAAATCATTTAAAAATTATGCTTTAAAAAATAATTTTAATTAATTTTGTGTCTCGTTAACTGGTGATTGAGAATAATTTTGCTTTATTCTCCCTGTCCTGCGCATAAATATGAATAACAATTTTATGGACTTCTATACGATCATGATTCATTCTCGAAGCCATCTCCAATCCTTAGGCACACACATATATACCGCTCGTTTACTACAAAAACGTCATAACTCGAAAAAAAACTAGTTTGCAAGAAAACGCGCTTAAAGTTTTCAATTTACACACAACTTAATGGAGAAAGAAATTTTACTTTTTCTCTCAAGAAATGAGTAAACAAGATATTTGTATGAAATGTTTACACAATATTCATAACCATATGAAGTTTAATTCTGCATCATTAACTGAAAAATCGCATTTTTTAAGTTATGATGTTCTTTGAATAAATGAGCGATATTTACAAATTATTTAAGAACAAGCATCGAGTACTGGCAAACTTTTTAATAAGGCTGTTTGTTGATGGCGAAGCTGTTAAAAATTGTGTTGTTGAACTAAATTTTCATTCAATTTCGAATTCTTCTTCTTTTGCCACACATTCTCTAGATAATGCATGCATGCAACTGGCAAAGCAGATTGACAGACGGACAACAACAACTCAAAACGAGTTATGACACAATTTGGAATTGTTTTAATTCTGTACTTTATATTCTGTTGCTTTCTTTTTGCCACATTAAATTATAAAATTAAATATAAATTATTTTAGTAGAGCATCTTCTTGCATTGCACATTTTCCCATAATGCGGCAGAGTAATAAAAATTTAGTTGCACTGCAACTAGTTTCATCTTGTATTTGTTGTGTGTCAAATAAGTTGATTAATTGATTAAAGTCTTCAAATAGAAATTGCTAAGATGTCTCTTTTTTTTTTAAATAAAAAATTTATTTATTGCAAACATTTTCATAAGGAACATGTAAAGGTGTAGGTAGCACACACACCTCCTCGTGTCATTTGCAACGCATATGATTTGAATTGCATTTAAGTATATGACTACATTAATATTTTTTAAGAGAATTTAAATCACACAAACATTTAGCTATTTTATAAGCCTTGTTGACATAGTGAAGCTGTTGTTAAAACAATCTCATAAAATCACAGCTAAAAACAAAAATAAAAGTATGTAAAAAATATTAATGAAACTATGTATGAGTTACGTTACAGTGGGCTTGCTACAGAAAATAATAGCAAGCAAAGTTTTTGAATTTATTATTTTTAATTAGTAAAAAAAGTAAGAGTGATGGCCAAACGGGGGAAAAACTTCATGCTGATGAAGTGCGTGGCTGCACAGAAAAATATCGGTATTTCCCCCAGCTATTAAAGTCTAGTTTCATTTTTCTTCTCTTCTTTAGAAACTCACATTATTTAATAAAAATATTTCATTCGGTAAGAATTGAAGTTACTGAACTTAAGCCTGATTAAGAAATTATTTCTGATTAAAATTCACTACAGTTCAATTAAATCTAAAAAATGTCTCACATAAGAAATTATTTTTTAATAAAAGTTATTTTTATTTACTTAAAGGTTTCATTAGTCTTTACTTTCTGTCGCTGTTCTGTACCTTGTCGTTCTGCTTCTAAATTTTAATACTTAATTTTTCTGTAGTAACCCTGCAGGAAATGGAACTGACACAAGACTAGTCACGTGACCGGTACCCAAGTGATAGGGACCAATCCGAGTTCTAACACTTCCTATGAAGCGGACCAGTCACTTTTACATGGGAATAGCTTAGGATGGGGTCAATTGATACTTTGTATGCAGCTTGTGACTTGTCACGGAACTATCTCATGGGGACCTATTCGGTGTATAATAATATAAATATAAATTATTTATAAATGTAATTTCGACATTTAACTTTTATTGTTACAAATGCAATGACATTTTATTTTTAATCTGAAAATTTTTTTAAGATTCGAACCGACAACCTCATGCATGACAGGCTAGCACACTATCCACTCGACCACAGGTCCAACTCATATTTCAAAAGTATAAATACCAGTTAAGCTTAGGTTAATATTTAAGTATAGTTACGGGACTGGTTCCAGAGTCACATTGAAGGGAGCAATTAACATTATATTTACACTATTTGATAGGTCCTGTATTCGACCACATCGAACATGTTCAGTGCAGTTTACCACAATACTAGACCGAGTACGAATTAAATTAGCTCAAGATCAAGACGATACATCAAGAAAATGGTCAATATGTCACCATTTAAACGATATGACTTTTTTCACCATACACTTCTCCGTACTTTTGATAAAACCCATATTTTCTCCAGTTATAGGACGAGTATGCTTAGATCAATTGTCACCAAATTTTCTGCAGGGAACTTATCAGCTGTTTCTGACCAGAAAGGTCACTGTTTTCCACTAAAGTAATGAATTTTGCATCGTTCATTGTTATGTTTTAATATACTCGTAGTCTTATGTTTTTCTGGTAAAAATTAAATTTTTTTAATTCTTAAAGCACAATCACAATTTATTTCAAAATGTTTTTATTTAATTTATGCTGTCACTTATAACTACTTAAAAAATTTTTGAGTTTCACAGGTTGAACCGAAACAGAAAAACCAAGTCCTAGTTTACACTATGCAAGTCTTATTGCTAAACTGATTAGTTTTTTAGGAAAGAGAGACGAGGGGAAAAGAAACTTTTATGTTCCCCTTGTGTCTCTCTCCTAACAAACTTATCAGCTTCGCGATAAGACTTGTATAGTGTAAATTAGGACTAACGACTTGTATAAGCTTTCTATAAACAAAAAAGAGTCAGCTGATTCGTAACAGATCAGAGTGTAAAAAGTAATTCTGCCTTTAAATAACTAAAATTTTGTAAATATTGGCAATATTTTAACATCACTAATATTTTTCCAATAAACAGTCTCTTTTTTACTCGACTGAGTGAAGCAAAGAAGGGTATTGTGTTTATCAGCCTATGTATGTATGTGTGGCACTATATAAACCGAACGCGTGGACCGATCAGTCAATCGATTTGTCATAATCCCGGGAGTGTCAAAATTCAATATGGCGGCCAACAGAGACACCATTTTGTAAATATGGAAAAAAAATAAAAATTCGGCGAACTATATCATGTTCAAACTGCTAAACCGATTTTGAAAATTTTTTCATCAATTGAAAGCTACATTACCGTGGACCGATCAGTCAATCGATTTGTCATAATCCCGGGAGTGTCAAAATTCAATATGGCGGCCAACAGAGACACCATTTTGTAAATATGGAAAAAAATAAAAATTCGGCGAACTATATCATGTTCAAACTGCTAAACCGATTTTGAAAATTTTTTCATCAATTGAAAGCTACATTACCAAATATAGCGTATTTTTTATCGGGTTCGGAACCGAAAAAATTTTTAATTTAATTATGTATAAGAGTTTTATTTAATTTAGTGTTGAAAAAGATTACACAGAAAAAATTATTGTTGAATTTTTTTCAATTAAGTGATCGCTTAGAAAAAATAATATTTTTAATTAATATTTTAATTGAATATATGTTAATTATACATTTACACTTACGCAAGACTATCAAATACCGAATACTGCCATTGTACTTTTGTTCACTATTCGAACTTCAAAAGCCATACGATGCATCAGTTACGTTTTTGGTAAAATAGGCAAATGTTTCCATTTTTTATATGGACATAATATAATTTTTTTTTATTTTTATGCTATTAGATTTTTTCTAAATTTCAATTACCATTTCGATTGAACCTTTAAAAATTTTTAATGTTTTTTAATTGAGTGCTTAAAAATATTTTAATTAAATTTTAATTAAATCTCTAAAAATCCATCAATTATAATTTTAGTTAATGTAATATTTTTTTAATTGAAAAAATCAAAAAAAAAATTCAATTAAAATGGATGAGTTTATAATACAATTTCCGTGATTGGTTGAAAACTAATTAATTTTTTAACTGATTTTTGTTTTTTTAACTGAACCTTGTTTTTACTTTTTTCTGTGTACGACTACGTTTCAAAAAAAATATTTTTTTAGACTAAAAAAATGTTTAGTGAATAAGTTTAAGATAATAAGACTTTTATTTTGTAATTAGAAAAAATCCGTTAAAACACACGTAGTTAATATTCGCTTTATCACAAATTTTTTACTTGGAAATCGATTTTCCCCGGTAAAAACTTTTGTTTAAAAGAACTTTAACTTCGACACACTATAACGCCCCTAGATCCTTATATTCCTTGAGTTTTCTGAGAAACCTCATATACTGCTATTTTTCCTGATTAAACCCACTGTGTACCGTAGAGCAACACATAAGCAAAATTGTTCTCTTTCACTCACGTATAAAAAATTTATTATTAAATAAAAATTTTATTTCCTACAAAAGCATTTAGTAGTCGCACCCATTTCGTAGTAAAATAATAAAAAATTGAAATAAATTATTTCTCAAGCAGAGCAAAAAACTAATATAGGTATCACATAAAATTTGAAACCAACTCATTCATATACGTGTAAATATGTACATACATATGTATGTGCATAAATAAAAAACATAAACTAAAATATTATGTAAATTGAAGGCTTTTAACAACTTTAAAATATGAAAAATAGTAAAACACATATTTATTGCACATATTAAATAATTGTCAAGATTTGTAACAGAAAGGAAAAAAATTAACTTTAAAGGCGTTTCAATTTATGCAGGCATAAAGAATGAAGTCTTAAGCGGCCCATACACTACAACAGCATGCACGCTCAATAAAGCTATTCAGCAATCATGTTTGAAGCATATAACATACCAGCAAGCTGGTACAATATTCACTTTTTAAAAAAATTCAAGAAGGGAGGTTATAAATAGTGACATAGTTTTTGCTGCAATTTTTATTGATATTTTGTTAATATTAGCAGCTATGCATAACTAAAGTGCTCAAATTCCATTTTCCATTGAAACAAATTATTTTTCAACAAATTACGATTTTTAAATGCATATTTACTTCTTGATAACTTTACTCAACTGAGCTAATTTCACCATACACAATACCAGCAAGCTGGTAGCATCAGCAAAATATCAAACTCTGTTTGACATCACTACAGCAAAACGTGCAATCACACAAAATGCCCATACACGACCCAACCCCTGGCACAAACACTTGATTGCACATGCATGCTGTTGTAGTGTATGGGCCCCTTTAGAGTTGCCAGCAGCTGGAGCTAAACTGACGAATATTATATACCCTTTACCAACGTATGTATGTATATGTAGTATACAGATGCATATACATATATACATACATATTTATTTTGTGATAAAATTTATAATTTTTTGTTATAGTGCAAATTTTATTAAGTGACCTCTTGGTTTTTTTCGACTAAAGAATTTGCTTGAGTAAAGATCTTCCTAAAATATGAAATATGTTTAACTGAAACAATAATTATTTTTGGTTATTTTTTACCCAATTTTTTTTAATTTCCAACCCTGGAACCATAATTTAAATTTTTCTGGTTTTAATACGAGTACTAATTTATTTCTTTCTAAAATATAGAATATATTTAATTAAAGAAATAGCTAGCTTTATTTAATTAGTTTTATATATAAAAAAGTGTACTTTTCCCAACCCTGGAGTCATCATTTTAGATTTTTTTTTTTAAATATATAAAATATGTTAAGTGAACGAAGAAAAAAAAGAAATAAGGAAAATACTAGTTTTATTTAGTTACTTTAATATCAAAATAAATTCAGTAAAGTGCGACTTTGACTCTCGCACGAAGGGTTTCGTACATTCGGTTTTGAGAATTTTTTTAATGTGGCGTTTTTGCTTTTTTGAAGTTTTTGTCGCTTTGGCGATTTTTTGCTGTTTTGAGGACTTTTTATTTCGTCGATTTTTTTCTGGTTTTGGGGTTTTTTTTTAGTTTGGCGATTTTTTTCCATTTTGGCGATATTTTTTCTGTTTTTCGGACTTTTTTCATTTTGGCGATTTTTTTTATTTTGGCGATTTTTTTTATTTTGCGATTTTTCCGGTTTTCGCGATTTATTTTAGTCTTAAATTTTTTTTTAATTTGGTGCTATTTTTGTTTTGGCAATTTTTTTTTTGTTTTTGGCGATTTTTTTTCGGTTTAGCGATTTTATAATTTTTTTAATTTTTTGGTTTTACCGTTTTTGAAAATTTCAAGAGTTTTGCTCTTACGGTTTCCAAGATAGTCAAAATTGCATTAACTGATGGAACACCCTTTAATTTAAATTTTTTTTAAATTTTAGTGTTAATTGTTGTAGTCTGTATAAAAATAGACTAACCTTACAAATTTCAAGTGTATATACATACACTTACAATTGTATGTATGTATATTACATGGGATTTTAACATTTTTCGTTACTCGTTTAATTTAATTTTTAACTCTCATGTATTTGTTGTTGTAGCGTCCAAAGGTGTACACACTGTGTGCAAATTTCAGGTCAGTAGCTCTTACGGTTCTGGAGAAAATATCCTGTAATAGACAGACGGACAGATGGACAGCGTAGCGAAAATAATAGAGTTCCTTTTCACCTTTGGTGTAGGGAACCCTAAAAAGGTTAAATTTTCCAGCTGTGGAGCTGTGGTTTTTATTTTTCAAATTTTCTACACCCAACTTTTCTTTCCAAAACATAAAATATATTTATAAATGCAAAAATAAAAAAAAATTATTAGACCTAGTTAATTTTATATATCAAAAAAAGTGTACGTTTCCCAACCCTGGAATCATAATTTAAAATTTTTCTGATTTCTTACACCAATATTTTTCTTTTAAGAATTTAAGATATTTTAAATTTATAGATAAAAAGGAAAAATTAGTTTTAGTAGGTTATTTTTATATAAAAAAAAGTTAAAGTTCCCAACCCTGGAAACGTCTTTTTGATTTTTTTTTAATTTTTTTTCATATTTTTAACACAAATTTTATTCGTACTGAAATATAAAATAAGTTTATTTAACAAAAAAATTAAAAAAAAAATTGTGTTATCTAGTTACTTTTATATGGCAAAATCAAGTTTTAGTTTTCCAGCTCTGTAACCGTCGGCTCGATTTCGCTGATTTTCAATACCAAACTATTTTGGACCATTTCTGATACACCAGTTCAATGCCAAAGTCTCTAGCTTTTCTGGGAGCTTCGGAAAACCGATTTCACGTACACCAGACGGACGGACGGACGGACAGACGGACATCGCTTATTCGTCTTCCCTATTCATAAGGATCCAGAATATATATATTTTATGGGTCGCATATGAATATTATGGAAATTACACACGGAATGACAAACCCATATATACCCGTTTCCATTTTTGGTAAAGGGTATAATAAAAGTTACATACAACCTACGAACACAACCAAGCTCTAGAAAACATATGTAAGCAAAGAGGAAATCAAGCCTTAAGCGCATTAAAAGTCTTCCAGCTTTTGTTTATTTAGATTCAGAGAGAAGAATTTAATGGACTTTGTTATCCCCATTCAAGGGTACCTCAAAGGATGCTCAAAAGGTCCATATCGAGAAGTGTTAGAAGGTTAAAATGTTCCACGAAAGGTTCCCATGGCAAATTTTGCGTTTTAATAGTGAACACCTTTTATACCTAAAATGTAAGCATAATAATCTGCAGAAATTGGGAACTTCAGCCGTCTTTGTCTCCTATGCCAGAATCAAGATATTTTGGTGTGTGTTATATAGTTATACATCGTTCCATGCTGGAACATAGAGCATTAACAAATAAATTTCAATTATCTCTATTAGGTACTAAGGTTTAATTTAATTCCATGTTTTTCTCATTATCGTGATCTCGGCATCTAATTGTCTTATCCAAGTGTGGGCGGGTCTTCCCCATCTGCGGCTACCTTAGGGCGTTCCAATCGAGCGCTGTTCGAGTCAAATCATTCAAAGATTTTCGGAATGTGTGACCAATCCAATTCCATTTGCGTTTTAGAATGTCCAACGTAATTTTTAAAAATTTATATTAATTTAAAGTAAAAAAATATTGCTTACCGCAAGCATTAAGGGAAGTGAAATTTAATTATAGTGCATTTACACTGTCTCAAAATCTAGTATTTTCGGGATTTCGAGCTAAATCAAGCTGCTTTTTTCCAGATGTCCCATACAAAACGAAATAATTTATTTATTCTTTACTACCCTGTACAACAAAAGATTAGTGAATTAGCTACGGTCTGCTTAAAACGTGTGTGAATTGGCTACGTTGCAGTTATTTGGGTTGTAGTTTTGGAAACAAATCAGTTGATGGGTTTTGTTTTGGATTAAAAAGAAGTTGGTGTAAACGGTATAGATTTTGATAAAGATTTTAATCAAAATATTCTAGATTTTGTGCTGATGTTAATGCCCTATTAAACTATTTATTGCCTGCGAGACAACATTTCAAACTTCAATTAGAAATCTATTTAGAATTTATCAATGAGTAGTAAAATATTCTTTGACTTCCTCTGCGCTTGTCACATGGAGTTCTTACTTAAATTAATATGTTACTTTTGCGCACAAACATTTTCTTTATTTCAACATCGCAATATGATATTTGATATCATCAATCTTATTTGAAACAGTACTCGTAGTTACATTCCTTTGCCATAATATTTATACGAATCTGCAGAAACTTTCTAAGATTTTTTGTGGTTTTCTTAAGACTACAAACCGGTACAAAGCAAAAAGAAAAAAGAAAAAAAAAAGAGGTGACAAAAAGAAACTGCAGTTCCAGTTGAACTTCTATAAGTAAGTGGATTGATTGTAAGTTAAAAAATAAATAAAATAATTAATATGTAGATGCTTGTGTTAAATATGCAAATACTCGTAGTATTGAATGCATAAGAGAAAACATGATGAAAATAACCATGAATGCAAATAAATTTCACAAACGATCTATTGAAAGCATAGAAAATTATGGTAAAGATAAAAATAATAATAAGAAATGAGAGATCGTATTACTTATATTTTCTGCTTCTCCCAGGTTTTTACATATATGTATGAAGTAATAATTTCAAAATATCTCATGTCTTGTTAGAATTCTCTTCATTCATTCATGATTCAATATTCTTTGTCTTTCTGTTATGGGAGTTGATTTTGTGTGATATCTAATAAATAAAAATACATATCAATTTCTTATCTAATAAGACTTCATGAAATACCATTTAAAATTACATACATACAAATTTGTTTATAATAAAATTATCTTAAGAGATCATCTGCAGCAGCCCAAACAAATTTCGGAGCTTTTTGTAATCCACAACAATAAAGAAACAAAAATATCAGCCGCTAATCTTTTGGCACGTTCCTTTATTGAAGAAAACTAAATCGTTTACAGAGTGTGTTATGTTGCAATACGAGTATACGCTTTAATCTCGAAAAGCGGATTTATGACCGTATTTCTTAAAGTGTAGTAAGTCATGAATTGAATAAAAAAGTTTATCAATTATTTCACATCACAATATTTTACACTAAATTAATTCAAGTGAATTTTCCAAATAAAAAATATGTGACTTACATTACTTTCATAATTATGAGCGACTTTGACGTTTATTTTCAATTATAAACAATGATAAATCCAATTATCTTAGTTATATATTTCTACACTATAGGGTGCACGAAACTAAAAATGAAAATGAACCCTATTGTTTACGCTACGATGTCCGTCTGTCTGTCGAGAACCGTAAGATCTATACCGAATATGTAAGACTTTGGCCGCTATAACAACAAATATATGACAGTTAAAAATTAAAGGTTGTCCAAAGGTCTACACACTCTGTCCAAATTTCAGGTTCGTAGCTCTTAAGGTTCTTCAGAAAAAAACCTGTGACAGACGGACGGACAGCGTAGCGAAAACTTTGGTGTACGGAACCCGAAAACCCTTCTCCTGAAAATTTATCGATATAGACACTTGAATGCGTTTTTTTTAGTGTATTTTTATGCACAGTACACCAATTAACACTGAAACTTAAAAAAAACGCAATTAAAGGATATTCTATCAGTTAATGTAATTTTTACTATAGAATTTTGACAGCTTGCTGTATGTTGAAGGCCATAAGAGGCAAACTCTTGAAATTTTCAAAACAAACAAAAAAAATCTCCCAAAAACGCCATAACGATAAAAAAGCGACAAAACTAAAAAATCGCCAAATCTAAAATAAATCCCAAGAACGGAAAAAATCGCCAAAAAAAGAACAAAAAACTCCAGACTAGAACAACGCCAAACTAAACAATCGTGAAAAGGAAAAATCGCCAAAAGCCGAAAAACCCCGCCAAACGAAAAAAAAAACGATAAGACTAAAAAAATTTGCTAAAACTAAAATAAATCACAAAAAAAAGCCCCAAAACTAAGAAAAAGAGCCAAAACTCAGAAAAAGTGTAGTTATACACACAGAAAAATTTCAACTTAAAATCAACTTAAAATCAACTTAAACAAGGTTAATCTAATCTTTTCCGGTAATGATTTTGCTTCATATGTGTTTCATGTTAATCTAACATGATTTATAGTAATTGTCCAAGAAAACTTTTCCTTTTGAAATAACTTTATTTCAAGTTGATTTAACATTTATGTACTGTTGAAATCAAAATGAAGAATCATGTTGAATCAAAGTTATTTCAAGTTGGAAAAACATGAATTTAATTTAATGTAGTAATTGTATTTTATTAATTATTTAACTTACTTGTGGTTGACATAGACATCAGAAAAATGTTTGTATATAATAAATTGGCTTCCCCGGACAAGATTTTAACTCGGAACTCATCGCATGGTAGTCAATATGCCACAACAACTTTAGATATTCTTAAGATACACACTAATATGTACCATCTTGAATTAAATTTTGATTTAACACTATTTAATTGATCATTTAACATACAATTTATTTGAAAAGTTTTAGTAGTTAAAAAGAAAAACAAAATACTTTCACTTGAAAAGTTTTAGTTAAAAAAAAATACAAAATACTTTGACCTAACTCCAGGATTCGAAACTGCGATCCTCCGACTGCAAGACTAGTGCACTGCCTACCAGCCAGCAGCAACAAAACAACCTACACAACTAAGCACAAAAGTGTTTTGCAGCTATGAACAAAGCAAACAAACACCAACACACTCAAACAACATATTGGCGCATATTCATAAATCGTAACTAAAGTCGAAACTTATTAAACAGATACTAAAAAATAGTTAACAGATAGTTACAGGTTCTATTCACAAATCTAAACTAACGAAGTAACGACTCCCAGCTGATAAAAGAAATAAGAAACTAAAATGTCGATAATACTATGATCGATATAAATTGCAATTAAATAAAAAACTATTCAAACTATCAAAAAACAATTTTTGACATCTAAAGTATAAGTATAACATGTATAAGTTAGTTAACATTTAGTTACAGCTTCACTCATAATTAAGTCTAAACTTTCGTAGCCGTCTGTGAATAACTTAAATAGGTATTTAAAAAAGTTAGCACCTAGTAATGATTTCTGAATATGCGCCATTATTTCTTGTAAATTTACTGTGATTTGAATGAAGTTGAATCAAACTTTTTGCATGTTGATTTTACATTGGTATTTTGTGTGTGTGCAAAGCTTTTAAAAAATGTTGATGTAAGATATATTCGATTATATATATATAAATATATATGTATACATTGGTTCCTTTGGCTCCTTATAAGGAGCCTCAAAAAAAAAAGATATTCAAATTGGTATAGTATTACATATGTACTTAGTGTCCTTACGAAATCCTTCGTTTCCGAGTCAGTCGCATTTTACTGAATATATTTGATTTATCGCATAGTTCTGAAAAACAAATTTGAACAACATTTTAAATTTCCACGGAAAAAATCATCAAAAGGGAAACTAAACTTTCTCAAACGATAAAAAAATGCCAAAACTAAAAAAAAAAAAATCAAATGGAAATAAACGACAAGCGCTATAAGCTCTCTTGCAAGACCGCTAAATTCCAAGAAAATTCTTGGGCTGACTCTTATTCGTCGACATTTTGTCTGAACTCACAGTGTGAATTCATACCAACCAAGAGTACAAGGAGTTTTTTTTATTTCAGCAACTTATTTAAATATCAATTGAATTGGAGTTGGTGAAACAGGCCCTAAGTATACTTTATTATTATCTGCACATTATAACAAATGTGGTATTTTATGGAAAAAATTGTGTTAGTTTTGAAGAATAAATATTTTTTTAATTGCAATAAATAAGTAAATAGCGAAAAATCAAGCTAACAACGACTATCGCTAAAAGTGTCAACTCCGGTGTTGCTCCTTCGTTGCATTGGAGTAGAAGACCTGTTCTCATGTAAAGCAATTAACACATGAGATAATCAATAATCAACAAAACTTTTAAATAATCCCCTTTAGAGCTGCACCAAATACAATTTTTAATGGATTATTCTTGTTTTCCATTTTCCACTTACACATTTAGCTGCAGATTTATTATGTAGAGCAATTTTTTTTAAGTCCATTCACTTGTGATATTTCTATGTTGTATTAAAAACAATAGCACACCCACGCGAACATACAAAAGCTGTTATTTAATTAATAGAGCTTTACCTAAAGGATTTTACTTTTCAAATATTTGTATTATCATCTTATCACGTTTTGCACAATTTACTTTAAAAAAGAGAAGAACAAAAAGTCTTGTTATTCAAATTTATTTGAAAGAGAATTTAACGCAACAGGTGCGATATCATTTTTAATAGTGATCTAATAAAAATTTAAAAATATGTGGTGGCTTTTATTCTACAACACAGTCGACAGCGTTTAACAGACGGACAGCGTAGCGAAAACAATAGGGTTCCTTTTCACCTTTGGTGTACGGAACCCTAAAAAAAAGCAGTAAATTTTTAAGCGAAAATAAATGAATTTTATTTCTTCACAAAAGTATTTAATTGGGAAATTACTCATGCGTGAATGTGGTTAAGTGAAATAGTTTTGCTCGTGAGCGTGATGTGGGCTAAACAAACACTCACTATCTAAGTCTAAACAACTTAAAACCCTGTTCTGGCATACGATGTTGACAAAAAACGTTCGAACGACAACTTGTATTGAAAAAAACAATAAAACAAGAAAATGTGATTTTGTTTTTAATGTTATACTACGTTTATACGCGCACTATTTGCAAATAAAATTATTTGCAAATAAATTAACTCACTGTTTATACGGTATAGCAAAAGTACACAAACTTGGTATCACTTCTATAGAAAACTTACTTATGTTGATAAAAATATAGTGTAAATGTACAAAATATCAAATAATTGTTTGTTTTAATTGTCATTATTTGCTTCTATCCATATTTTTTGTTGCAATATTTATCCATTTATTGTTTTTTGTTATCAAACATTTGTAAGCGTGGCAACCTCAAGCATTTTATTTGCAAATAGTGCGTTAATCGTGAATAGTTTTCTGAATTAGTAAGTCGCAATAAAAACAATAATATGGCAACAATTTACTGTTTTATTTGCAAATAAGCCCTGCGTATAAACGTAGTATTAGTAATCGATCGAACTTTTCTGTCGAAACGCAATCCATATTTTGGATTGATCCATATCGGGGATTCATATCTTGGATCACGTTATCTATATTTTGAATCGCATATTTTGGATAGAGTTATCTTTATTTTGTATCGCATGATCTATATATTGGATCTCGTGATCCATATTTTGGTTCGTGTAATCCATATTTTGGCTCGTGTAATCCATATTTTGGATCGCGTGATCCATATTTTACATTGCGTGCAGTAAAATTATTTAATAAAATGGGAAAAACATTTTTTTGGTCGACTTGAAGCTTTTTGGAAATAAAATATGCCAAGAGTGGCTCACCTATCAAAGATGTGAAACACTAAAGCGGCCCATAAATCGCACAATATTATTGGATATGTTGTTGTACATATAGTTGTCGTTTTGACCTATACTATGCGATAAATGGCACAATATTTTAAAATTACACAGTTGAGGATATCAGCGCTGATAGCCTCAATTGTCTTGATAGTATAATAAAAATCAAAAGTTTTTTGATATTTGCCACCTTTGAATATGACATACACATTAGCGATATTATTGTACAATTATGTATGTATATTGCAAGTGGGTTGGCTGCTTAATAAACACCTACATACATATTTTTTACCATTGGATTGATTTGGAATATCATATCAGGTGGTTTAGTGGTGAAATAACGCTGTAATTGCAGCAAAAGTATGTAAAATTGGACTTTCGGATTGCGCCATCTATGAGTCAGGCTTAACTAACAGTAAAAAAACCGCATTAACAAACAATCTTGAAATAAATTGTAGCACTAAATTCACAGAATGTGCTAAAAATAATTAAATTGCATATTAAATTTTCACAAAAATGTGTGCATTCTTTTGTTGTCGTTTAATTAATTTAATTAAAATTCTACAATTTCATATTTCATGTTCATTCGTTAAAAGTTACGCTGTTATTATCGCTTGTGACCACATTATTAATTTGGTGTTATAAATGCAGGCAACATACATAAAACCGTAGCACTACAAATCGCCTTGAAGCAAATTATTTTAACAGCCCGTAAAACTTACAGTTGCCTGCTAAGTGGAGACAAGATACGTAAAACGATAACAATAAGCAAACGTATCGTCAATCCCTGAATTCGCCTTGGAAGATATATTTTTAGCACCCTGTAAGACATGCAGTTGCTTGCTAAGTATAGACAACAGCCATAAAACGATAGCAATAACAAATCGATAGCATCAACTTTTTAAATCGCCTTGAAGCGAATAAGAACCACCCTGTGAAATATACAATTGCGTGCTAAGTACAGACACCATACCTAAAACGATAACAGTAAGAAACCGATATCATCAAGCATTGAAGTCGCCGTGTAGCAAATAATTTTGACAGGATGTAGAATATACATTTGCATTGAAGGAAATAAAAAACACCCTGTAAGATAAACAGTTGCTTGCTAAGTATAAGCAACATCCATAAAACGATAGCAATAACAAACCGATATCATCAACTTTTTAAATCGCCTTGAAGCAAATAACTTTAACAGCATGTAAAATATACAGTTACTTGATATGTGGGAAAGTATAGAAACTCTGCTAATCAAACAACCAATGTTATTAAACATTTTCAGATTCTCTAAATTTCACGGGCGTAACATATTTTTAGTGTCACATATAGAGAGCGCTTAATGATACGTACTATAGGTTTCTACTATAATTCAAACAATGATATTTTGGATTTCTTAGAATTCTTTTATTGTGCGTGTTGCTTCTTGCAAGTTCTTTTTTTAATTCGTTATCTAAACGTTTGATTTAAAAAGATGTCAAAAACATATGTTCATGAGATAAACATTAAAATATTGTGTTGTATTTTTAGGTACTAAGTAGATAAAGTTGCCACAGTACTCAAGAATAGCAACCTCTAACATAAATACTAAATTGGTGGTGGTATATAATAAAACAGGGACCACAATTGTTATGAATTTTATAATAAAAGCCAAGAGATAATAATAGTTATTTTTTGATTTTTATATTTTTGAGCAAAAATAACTGTCAATTTGTGATTTAAATTTTTTTTGGCCAGAAACAAAAGTTATGTCCTGATTTTTATTTTTTCGAGCAGATATATAGTACGTACATATATCAATTTCTGACTTTCCTCAGCCGAAAAAAATAAAATTAAAGGCATTTTCCGTATTTTCCAATGGAAAAAATTAATACCCATACATTGATCTCATCCTAGTAGTTATGTACATATGTATGTACATATCGAGCCATATTGTCGATTTTATCATATGCGACAAAAATGAAATTTTTCAGGAAAAGGTTTTTTTTTTAATATTTAAATATGTTTTTGTACGCAAATTGTCGCTTACGATAAATTTTTACAGCCCGCATCTTAAAAGTTCTGATAATTCTAAACTATGGGTAGACCAATAAGATCTTAATTACAATAAAAACTATATTTTCGATAACATGTGGCTTACGATAAAATCGAAAATAAGGCTCGACATATACATATCATATCGTTACCTTATAATAGAAAGGCCCTAACTCATTATTTTTTTCAAAATCGATATTTTTGCAGTTTTCGATATATTAGATGTTCTATCGAAATATACAACAAAAAACTCGATATCAAAATATAATGAGTTGATGCAATGTAATTTCCATTTCTGTTAGAAAAATTAGAAATCTGAAATTGATTTTTATTCCTGCTCGAAAAAAAATCAGGAAATAAATTTTATTTCTGCAAAAAATAATAAAAATTAGAAAATAACACTTATTTTAGTTAGTTTAATTATTATTGTTGGAACATTTTATTTGTTTGTATATTTATGGTTTGATTTGTAATTAAAGAAACTGATAACTTGTTAAATTTTTGGAAGCGAATTTATGAAATGAAATATGTATATAAAAAATTGTATAAGATTTAAAAACTTTTAGTTCTTCCACACTCATCAGCCAACGTGGAACGCATCTTTAGCCAAGTAAATTCTAGCAAGATGAAATAAGGGAATCGTTTAGAATATGAGTGACTGGAAGGGATTTCGTACATAAAAATTCTTAAACGAAATAAACTTTTTATTGTTTCTGTCTTAGCAAAACCAAATTAATGTTTACGTCTTTATTTGGTTATGCCGATTTTTTGATGATACTTATAGTCAATTTCACCACTGAGCACCCAGCCGTGCAGTTTTTGTTTAAAAATCAGTTTATCTTTAAAATTATCAGTTTTTACAGTTTTTTTCATTTTCCGTAAATTTTTCCAATACATATTTCAAACTATAGGTATTTAATGTTTCTGGGTTGATACACGTTTATATCAGTGGCAAACTTATTTCTGCCCTAATCGTATAAAACACCTCAAAATGTAATACATACATATATTGCTCATTTACTGAAACAATGTCATAACTCAAAAAACCAGTTTGCACACAAAACGAGTTTCAAGCTTTCAATTTACACACAACTTATTGGAAAAAGAAAATTTTATTTTTCTCTCAATAGTAGACAAGATATTTGTATGAAATTTTTAAACAATATGAAGAACGATGTAAGGATTAATTCTGCATCATTAATTTATATATTCCATTTTTTGAGTTATGACGTTCTTTGAGTAAATTAGCGATTTTTATATGGAAAACAAAGAAAAAGAATAATAAGAATTAAATGAGACATTTTTAGATTTAATTGAACTGTATTGAATTTTAATCAGAAATAATTTCTGAATCAGGCTTGAGTTCAGTAATTTCAATTCTTATTGAATGAAATACATATTTTTATTAATTAATGTGAGTATCTAAAGAAGAGAAGAAAAATTAAACTAGACTTTATTAGCTGGGGGAAATACCGATATTTTTCTGTGCAGCCACGCACTTCATCAGCACCCATGTCTATCTACTGGGGTAGAGATTATTATTAACATCAGCTATTTAACTTAAATTTGTATGAAATGGAATATGAGAATTGATTGTGTATACAATTATTGATTTACCTTTGGCAAACACATTTGTAAGTATCACTATTCATTTTCTGTTTTTCCATTTTCTATTTTAAATCTAAAAATGTCTCATTTAATTCATCATGGGCACGTGACAAAAACATGTTCACTTAGCGATCACTGTTCACTTGGCTATCACTGCTTCAGAATGCTGAAAAGCGAAGTCAACTGTAGAAAGCAAAAACAAAGTAACATAAAGCCACTACAATAATACTTATATGTATCTACCGATGGTGCATCGAATAAGTAAAAATAATTAATGTGATGATCGTAAAGGATAAGTAAGAATAGTTAAACATACATAGGTAGAGTGATATAACTTCGTGCTAAGCTAAATAGAAAATGGAAAAACAGAAAATGAATAGTGATACTTACAAATGTGTTTGCCAAAGGCAAATCAATAATTGTATACACAATCAATTCTCATATTCCATTTCATAGAAATTTAAGTTTAATAGCTGATGTTAATAATAATCTCTACCCCAGTAGATAGACATGGGTGCTGATGAAGTGCGTGGCTGCACAGAAATATATCGGTATTTCCCCCAGCTAATAGTGTCTAGTTTAATTTTTCTTCTCTTCTTTAGATACTCACATTAATTAATAAAAATATTTCATTCATAAGAATTGAAATTACTGAACTCAAGCCTGATTAAGAAATTATTTCTGAATAATAAGAGTTTTAAGAGTCATGACTAGAATATGACGTGGTAGTAAAAAATTATTAAAAACAGAAATGTAGCCCTTACAGAGCCATGAAAACCGGTATACAAAATGTTATGATCGGTCTAAAAATGGCAACACAGTGAACGAAATACTAAAAGGGAGGTATTTGTAGACGTGGCAAAAAAATAAAAAAATATATGTTTGGAATTGTTTTACATTATCTTTAATGCTAGGGGGTGACTGACACAACTTTTTTTTTGTATAGAAGGCGAAACACTGTAGTGTGTACTAGTGCTGCAGGTATACTATCGATAGTTTTTAAAATATCGTAGATATCGAAATGAAGTTTTGAAAATGTGTAAACGCAGCCATAATCACAGTCTCCCCTACAAGTTTACTTGCTATTTATTCGCGCTAAGTTTATTGAAATTAATTAAAGGTGTTATAAAAATTGTTAAACTGACATCAGCACAAAATTTTTTTCAAAAACTGGCACCTTAAATAACGATCGTAAGTAGATACACACATATTAAAATAAAGATAAGACTATATACTTTAATGAAAGTGATAAAAAAATACTAAAAATAACCTGGTAAAAAATTAACTATGCTTTTTTGCTCAAGTACAAATATTCAGTCGATAGTAATATCGATAGTATCGATAGTGAAATCCGAGCTATCGATAGATATCGATAATAGAAAATATCGATAGCAACCCAGTGTGTGTACATAATTTTGGTGAGGAGTTTGATACGATTAATTTCATAATGATCACACTACCTTTATGTAGCATTGATCACATAATGCTGAAGTGTATTTAAACTTAATTAAATATTTAATAAAATAATATGATATATTATATTGCAGACCTTCCAGCTTTAACTAAAAAACATAGGCCAACAATTGTGGGAGGAGCAACAAATAATGAAAGAGTTTACTAACCTTACTATTGCCCACCTTAAATATTAATGGGAGCCGATCCTGGAAAAGCGCGCCGATACTAAAAAAAATACAAATAAAAAATAATAAGAATAAGAACAAGCACAGAAAAAACTTAATTTTTTAAATTCTTATGAATTGAGTTAGGCTACTGTTCAATTACTAAATTCATAAAATAAAATTATATTGTTACTGAAAAAAAAACACATGGAGATTAAAGATAATAAAACTTAAAATCAAAAACCTGGGGACAAATTATAGCATTCGATATCGAGCAAATTTTCATACAATTTTAATTGTGTTTATATGGAAATTTTCTATCGATATGGAATGCCATATTTGCCATCTGTTTTCTTAAAACAAAAAGTTGTCATAATTTGTTCAATATATCCGAATAGTACTTTAGGAAACGCATATAAAAATGCTTTATTTAAATGAATCTAAGTCTGGGTTCACACACTTTCATTTTCAACTCGTGATCAACTCGTGAGAAAAAGAGAGATAATTTTATTTCCTCCTCCGCCTTCCTTAGAGCTGAGTTACACGTTATTTAGCAAAAGTTGAAGTGTATGAACCGGGACTAAATAGTTTTTAACTTTTTCGGGCATATTTTTTTCGCCATATTCATAAAAACATAAAATGAATTTGAAATCCATTTTAGGAGAATTTCGTATGAAAAATTTTAAATAAAATACATTTTAAATTTTGTGTATAATAACTTGCTCACAAAAAACTTTGAATGAAAACCAGTACATATGAGTTAAAGCAGAGGTTCCCACCAAATTCCTGTTCACGGACCCCTTGTAAAAATATTTTTTGTCGTGGATCTCTTTTGAAGTCTAGGATGTTTGTACGAGTATGTATAATGTTTTTTAAGCTGAATTAAAAATACAAAAAAGTGAAAACCAAAAACAAAATTTTTTATTTAGATTAACAATTTTATTATAAAAACAAATCTTCGTTTTTATTTAGATACATATGTCTCTTCTTTGACAGTTTAAGATTCACTTTACATTCCATCAAAATGAAATGGGAATAAAAACAATATCAGCTGTTTTTGATAGTGCTGGCAATAATAGTCAGTGAAAATAATTTTGGTTGGGGTACCTCAGTTGTTGGTGTTTGAAGATTTGTGCCCTTAATTATGAAAGTGGTATAAGTCATATATTTCTTTGGCCAAAATATTATGTAGATTATATTTTTACAAATCAAAAACCATTTTTATACCCTTTATCAAAAATGGTAAAAGGGTATATCGTCAGCTAAAATGCAAAAAGGCGTAACTAACAAAAAATTCAAAATCGAGTTTTTTTATTGATTTTTATGCCATTATTAATTAATTAATGCCATTAAACTACATGTCTTGATAAAATATTACAATTCTGCGATCAAAAATTACGCTTTTATTAACAAATAACAAGGGGAATTAACTACATGTTTGTTCAGTTTTTTGTTTCTCCTGTAAAATTATATTTTTGTTAGTTATGCCTTTTTGCATTTTAGCTAACGGTATATAGGTTTGTCATACCGTATGTAATTTTCATAAAATTCATATGCGACCCATAAAATATATATACTCTGGGTCCTTATGAATAGGGAACACAAATATACGATATCCGTCTGTCCGTCCGTACACGGTTCGGTTCGGTTTTCCGAAGCTTCCAGAAAAGCTAGAGACTTTGGTCTTTAACTGGTGTATCAAAAATGGTCCAAAATAAATTGAAAATCAGAGAAATCGAGCTGACGGTTTCAGAGCTGGAAAACTTAAACTTGATTTTGCCATATAAAAGTAACTAGATAACACAAATTTTTTGATTTTTTTGTTAAATAAACTTATTTTATATTTCAGTACGAATAAATTTTGTACTAAAAATATATAAAAAAGGGCGTTGCCAGGGTTGGGAACTTTGACTTTTTTGTTATATAAAATAACCTATAAGTTTAAAATATCTTACATCCTTAAAAAAAAAAAGATTGGTGTAAAAAATCAAAAAAATTTTAATTTATGATTCCAGGGTTGGGAAACTAACACTTTTTGTGATATATAAAATTAACTAGGTCTAATTAATTATTTTTATTCTTCTTTATAAATTAAATATATTTTATGTTTTGGAAAGAAAAGTTTGGTATAGACAATTAGAAAAATAAAAACTCCAGAGCTGGAAAAAAAAAATTTTTTTTTTTTTGAATATCAAAGTAACTAAATAAAACTACTTTTTTCCTTAATTCCTTATTTTCTTTGTTCACTTAACATATTTTGTATATTTTTTAAAGAACAAGATTGGTATAAGGAACCAGAAAAATCTAAAAGGTGATTCCAGGGTTGGAAAACGTACACTTTTTGAGATACATATATAAAACCAATTAAAGAAAACTAGCTATTTCCTTGGTTATTAAATATATTTTATATTTTAGAAAGAAATAAATTAGTATTAAAACCAGAAAAACTAAAATTATGGTTCCAGGGTTGGAAATAGAAAAAAAATTGGGTAAAAAAATAACCAGAAATATATTCTTTTTCAATTAAACATATTTCATGTTTTAAGAAGATCTTTACTCAGGATATATTTTATATATGCTTAACTTTTATGTGGATATCTAATTTAAGTATAGACAAATGTTTTTGACATGCGAGTTCTTATTAATGTTTGGTAAATCGTAAATAAATTAAGGACATTTCATTTCCCTGAAGCCATTCCTTTCTGCTGAACAAAATCGTTGGTGAAGGGTATGTAAGATTCGGCACAGCCGAATATAGCACTCTTACTTGGTTGTTTGATTATAATCAAAATAATTATTTTTGCTGTTTCTTGGTCGGAGTGTTTGTTATTTTACTCAGCTCCGTAATTTCTACAAGTAGATATCTTTTGGTGCCTAGATATCTATCGTGTAAGTTGAATTTTATAAGGCAAACTCATGGGTAAAAACCTTAGGTAAATTACCTGTGTGTAGAAATTACGGGCATCAGGGCAAATTACAGCATTTGATATCTTGATATCGAACGAAATCTCAAAATATTTCAATGGAGTTTACATGGAAATATTTTAAAATTTTGATTGATATCGAATAACATAATTTCCCCCGGCATTAAAATTTTATCGGATTTTGAACATTGCGTTTTATAATTTTTGGCCGCCTGACAATAGATACTGTGCTTCACCATATTTTGTTGACTTTTTAATATACGAGTAGAAGAGGTGCTGAAAACTGATAAATAATAAATTATTTGATTCAACTAAAAATTAATCAATATAATAATATTTATTATATTTAACCTTTTTATGCTTCTTTAAATCGAATTAATGGTTTTTCCTTAATTCTCATTAAATGATATTTTATATGAGTATGTCTTTTAATGTGTTATCGAGTTTAACAAATTCGTGTATCTTTATTAAAGGGGGACTTACAAGCAAGTTGGCTAACAATAAAAGTCCAAAGACCAAATAATACTGTGTATGACTCAGCTTTTGAGAGTTGGCTTCAAAGTGTGTCTTAAATGTTATTAGCTAGTGATTTTTTTTTGCACTTCTGCTTAAACAAGTTTAAAACGACACGCAATCTGCATTCAAACTCACATTTCGTAATGACGTACATACTTTTATAGCTTAACAGGGGAATCTAGTCATCTAGTGTCATATCTAAATCATAGCTGTTAAGTAATGATTACTAATCGTAATGATTACTAATTTGATTACTTTTTTTTTAAAGGTGAAATAATGATTAAATTACGATTATATTCAGTTTCGTACTTAGTAATCGTGATTACGATTACTAATAATGGAAAAGTAATCTGAATTACTTAAAATTACTAAAAATAATCAAAAAGAATCAAAAGTAATCAAAAAGTAATCCGACTACTTTCAAAGATTACTTTTGATCCTTAGAAGTAATCGGATTATTTTTTGACTCTTTTTGATCCTTTTTGATTATTTTTAGTAATTTTAAGTAATTCAGATTACTTTTCGATTATTAGTAATCGTAATCAATTATTTATCAGCAATTCTTTTAAAGGCAATTATATAATCATTACGATTCTTTTTAAAATGTAATCTACTTGATTACTAATCGTAATCGAAATTTAACAGCTCTGATCTAAATAAGAGTGGCAAGGCGAGATTAATAAACATTTAAGGCCTTATTCAGGAAAAAAATATTTTAGGTTTACAAGACGTTTGTTTCACTAGTAAAGGTACAGTTTAGATTTAGCTGAACCTGTTTAAAAAGTAGGCACTAATATCTTGTAAACAGGTTCAGCTAAATCTTTTCAATACAATAACTCAAGGTGTGTGGCATTTTTAATGGGAGTGTCTACGCAAACTCTTTCAAACTCACGTGTGCATCACTACCACAAACTAAAGTATATAAGAAACTTCGTAAGAATCGATTAATCAGAAGTACCTGTAATATAATGTGCAGTTTGAATAGACGTGTCCCCACCCCCCACTCTTCAAAAATTATTTTATCCCAAGGACAGGGCTTTATGCATAGGCTTTGTATACGGCCTGATAGAAATCTTTTGAGTGGAGGTGCATATCAAATAAAGCAATTTTTTAGGGGTCGTAACTACATTTTTCATTTTTCAAAACTCTAGATTTTGTCACTGCTCGAAAATGGAATACAACTCGTATGTACATTAGCTATGGCATAGTGTTGTATGAGAATTCTTAGCAACGAGATTTCAACTTGAGCCAAAAAATGGTGGCGGTCAGATGGGGCAATCTTCGTGCTCAAAGTTGAGGGTAAAAGCAAAAAAAAAATACAAAAAATTTTATAACATTCCCGGGTTCACCGCTATAAGGGTCAAATATATGACCAGCACCCATTAATTGTCTGCGCCCAGCATCTTTTTTAAACAAACCAACCGGCTAACATCTCTCCTTAGGGAGCTCCCTACTCAACAAAGGGGACATTTTTATAAAATTTACTCGCAGGGCTCTAACTTCCCCTAGGGCATACCTATTGAAGTCAAATGTATGATCAACCCCACAAAGATTTTCTATTAACATACTTATCGTCTATTTTCAACCATTAAGTTGGTCCCATACAAAAAAAAGAATTTTTTTAATAATTTTTTTTTAAGAAAGACGCTTGTTCCGTTTTTATGGTGCCTCCCACGGGTTTTAAATGTGGGACCGACCCACAGTAATTTTTCATCTCCAACATTTCCTCCGAACATACCCATGCCTTATCTCGACTCCTTAAGGGGATGAGGAAAATTTTATAAAATTTGCTCGCAAGGCTCTAACTGCCCCTAGGTCAATTCTATCGAAATCAAATGTATGATCGACCCTAAATATTTTTTCAATACGAAGATTTACTCCTAGCATACTTGTCATCTATCTTCAACCATTAAGGTGGTCACCATACAAAAAAAAATTATTTTTTTAATAGTTGTTTCTAAAAACACGCTTGTTCCAATTTCAAACATTCTTTACAAAAAGCTTAAGCTTTTATACAAATTTTATCTTACAAATAAATACCTTAGAAAATAGTTTATTTGCTATTAAAAAAAAGTTTGTTGTTGATGCATTTCGTTGCCTAAAGTCTGGTACTCACTATCCCACACAAGCGTAAGACTTTTGAGAAAATACAACACTGGTATGATAGAGTTTAAGCACATTTTCAAAAGACAAAAACAATTGATTAAATTAGGGTTGTATTTTTTCGTAAGTCGTGCGATTGTGTAGAACAGTGAGTACTAGACTTGTGTCCAACAGTTCGTTTTGAACTAATTCGTTCAGTTGGACACAAGTCCGGTCAAAAACATCAATGTTTAAATGAGTTCAAACACTCTCAAACTAGTTCAAAAAAAACTGTTGAACACAAGTCTAGTGAGTACCAGCCTGAAGAAACATCTTGACGTGCTTAACCAACAACAACCAACAAATATTTATTTTGAGGCCCTGCTCCTTATAAATTAGAATAACCAATTTGTAAATATATTAAACCAAATAGGCATGAGGTACCATTTCAAAATTGTTCCACTCTTAACAGGCCGTCACTTGCAAATAAAATTAAGTACAGTAGAACCACGATAATTTGTAAACGCAGCGGATAAGTCGATTTTTACGAATTACAGGGATTTTCTATTTAACCGGATTTCGGTTTAATAACGCTAAAATAAGAAATATACGAATTAATATATTTGACATAATATTTTGTAAATCGCATAAAAAATTAACCCCAAAAAAATTAAACAAAAACCCATAAAAAAACGTTGACATACAAACATAAATGCATACAAATGTATTCATATACATATAAATATGTATACATATAAACATATTGTTGTGCGGCCCCTACACGTTGCAACTGGTCGTACAATTGAGTTGCATATGCCAGTTGGTCGTTCACTGCATATGCTGCAATTTTTTAAACCAATTTTTCATCAAACTTCATTAAGAAATTTCTTTATGTTATTAGTACGATGTTGCTTACAAAGCGTCAGAGTGAAAATGGAAAACGAAAAAAGAAATCGCCATCACACGAACCAATTTGATAGCTGAGTTGTTCGTCAGTTGAATGAAAAACAAAACTGTTTGATTTTTCATTCAATCGGCGTTCAACCTTTGCCCAATCAGACATCTAACGTAACAATTGGTTGTACAACTTAACCAAATTGTACAACAAGTCGCAACGTGTAGGGGCCGTATTACATTAATATAGAAAGGCGTCGACTCATTAATTTCTTTAAATGTAAGTTTTTTGTATATTTGGATAGAAGAACATCTAATGTATCGAAAAATGCTCAAATCTCGATTTAAAAAAAATAGTGGGGCCCTATTGCGAGTGTCGTTTTACGACTTCGACTACGCCCATTTTATAATAATTGCAGCATTTTTTTTAAGACCCAATGACTCAGGCCCGTTCTATATTAAGGTAAAGATATGCATGCATATGTATTTACATTATATTTTAAATGCGAACTATAAGAGTTTAAACAGACTTTGTATTGAAAAAATAAATACGAGCGAACCAGGGTACCAAAATGTATGAAATCATTCCGATTTAACGCTATATTTTTTTCAAGGAACCAACAGTTAGTTTGTTACGAATTATTGAGATTTTTTTATTTTAACGGGAAACTAATTATCGAGATTCTACTGTATCAGCATAAGAAAACGATTCAGAATAAATTCTAAATAAACACAATCAGTTTAATTAAAGAGAAATTTCTCGTTTTTATTCTCGCGCTTTATGCATGAGTTATTAATGCCGCTAAGCTTGTATAAAATTAAAAAAATATTTTGTATTTCAGCTCAGTTTTAAATTGGAAACAAGCAAGCAAACATTAAACAAAGCGTTTGAAAATTAAACGAAAATGTACAAACGAGTTTTTGTTGTTTTGACAATAATTTTCTTAAATTATTTCGCGATTGCTGCCACAAAGTCTGACTGTCCACGTATCAAATTGAAACGACAATGGGGTGGACACTTAAGTAAAATAATCGATTATCGTCCCGTGCCCATCAAATATGTGATCATACATCACACTGTGACAGGGGCGTGTACGACATTTTTAAAATGTTCCGAGATCTTGCAGAATATGCAACATTATCACATTAATGAATTGGAGTTCAATGATATTGGTTACAAGTGAGTAGCGAGCGGTCAGGTGCGATCGATGCCTTTCCTAGAATTTCACAAGCGATAGCGAAAAATTCCCTTTTGAAATAATCAGTGAAGGCTGTTTATCAGTTCTAATTATTTGTTTTTATTTTGAACTTTCGTTATTCTCAGTTTCTTAATTGGCAACGATGGTGTTGTTTATGAGGGCACAGGTTGGCGTGTGGCGGGTGCTCACACTTATGGTTACAATGCTAATGGCACTGGCATTGCTTTTATAGGCGATTACAGTGGTAAGTGGAGTTGCTTTACTGGCAAAACAAGTTTGTTATACATACTTATTTGTTTGTTTTTTTTTTTAATTTAAGCTAAATTACCCACCCAAAGGGCATTAACAGCTGCCCGAAAGCTTTTAGAATGTGGCGTTGAAAGTGGGGAACTCGATCCCAATTACGAATTGTTTGCCGCTTCTCAAGTGATTTCAACCAAAAGTCCTGGTCTCATATTGTATAACGAAATTCAAGATTGGGATCACTGGTCACCTAATCCCTAGGACTTTGTATGTATGGCTTTTAATATGTACATATGTAAATGTAAGAAGACTTAGTTAGTTATAAATACAAAAATAAGAATAAATTCTTAATCCAAAAAAAAAAAATTATGGCCCTATTATCATTCTCAACTCAACTGAGTTCGGGTCGTCAACTCAAATTTCATATTGTTATTGCCATTCGCTAATTAAATGACAATTGAGTTTGTAGTCGACTTGGGCTATAACAGTTATAAGCTAAAAGTTGTTGTGATTAACCATGTTTGAAAGCTGAGTTGACTCTCAAGACGATCAAACCAACATGAGTTGAGAACGATAATTGGGGCATTATTTATATATTTATATGTATTTATTATTCACTAAAATTAGAACGTTTTGTTGTTGTCACTTTCATCTGCGCAAATAACTTTCATTTCCTAAAGTTTCCTGATATTGGGCAAAAATGTTTAAGTAAATAAAAATTTTTCGAAATACATAAATCTTTTTCTGAGATTTTCATAAATAACAGCGTAAGTTGATTCTTACCAGTTTAAGTAAATCGGAAGTTTTTTATGTACTTATGTAGAAAGTTTTTCGGAATATCTTTTACCAGTTTCCCAGTTTTTTTTTACTAAAAGCTTACAAGTAGTTTGCACAAATTTCGTTTTTTCTTAATACGAGTAACTTTGTAAACAAAAATTTAATGGCTATTGTTCGTGTGGTTGTTAAATAAATAAACAATTTAAAACATTTATATGGATTCCACACCCCTTAAAAATATTTTAAGACGTACGCGCTGTGGTTCATGAAAACCACAGCCGTTATTACTAGATAAAAAATTAAAAATATAAAAAAAATTTTAACCGATTTCAAAAATAGACGTGAAAATTTTAATAATAATCACATTTCAGTTACAACTGAACAACAGCACATTCAAATTTATTTATAAATATAAATTATAGTCTAATAAAAAATAATAAAAGTTCATGTGAAAAGTGTTCCCTTTCCCTAAAATTCTGATCGCCAATGTTTGCGTTGTTTTTGTATCAGTATACTATTTCCTAATTTTGTTCACTTGAACACGGGAACCAAGGGGAATTCACATAAGGTGATCTTAATTCAACAGCTGACATAACTTCTCTGCTGTCAAATCAACCATAACGTTAGCAAATATTCTGACAATAGGAAATTTTACACTAACAAATATACAAGGCGAATACTCAGAGTTGCAAATTAGGACCACCTTGTATCAATTCGCCTTGACGGGAACAAATTGTTCGCCTTTTATTACCCATAGGGGTGATTATGTTTTTTTTATATAAAAGCAATGCCACACAACGAAAAATAGCAGAAATGGCAAAGGTTTCCACTAGTACACACTATTGCGATGTCAGAAAATGCCATAGTGTGTACTGGGCATTAGTAAAATCGTATCATCTTACTTTTGAAGTTCTCGTATCGTTAGATAAGGTGGAATTAGACGTGCCATAGCCATAACCAAACCAAAATTCAATTGGTTTCTAATGTAATGGCTATGGTGTTATGGCGAGTCAGCTATAATGAAATACAGTGTTGTCCATTAGTTTGGTTCGAACGGCTGTTTTCTATGGATATGGTTATGGCACGTCTGATTGCGCCTTTAGTAAAAAATGTGAGACTGCCCAGCTAGCATTTTGTATCACAATCGAATCTTTTCCGAATCAGCTTGATGGAAAAAATAACCGCATATGAGCTCATTTTTCGATCATAAATGATACTCCCGTTGTGAGAAAATGGTACTCTACAGATGAATCATACCAAAGAATCATTTATGATACGAATTGCTGATTCATTTGTGAGAAATTTTCTTTGCATTTTGTTCCTCTATTTGCAAGAAATCATTATTTGAGCATATGAATCCTTTTTCAATCACTCAAGTGATAACTCAGTTTTTAAGCATCAAAAGTGATCTGAGGAGAATCATATAAGAGATTTCTGCAAAAAATAATCACCAAAATGCTAGCTGGGGACGGATCAGCTGAAAAAATATGTAACGTAAATAAAACATGTTGCTGTTTATTTAATATGTATCGTAATGTATGTGAGGTAGAAATCTACAGAAAATAGATTTGTATACGTCAACTTTTCTCTTACATACATACGTATAAAGCAAAGAGAAATTCAATAACAGCTGATACGTTGTCTGGCAGCCTCACGTTTTTACCAACTAACAAAAGTTTTTACCAAGACAATACGCTACGAATCGAATAATTGTACCATAAGCCAGAAGCTGTTGTTTTTGTTGTTGTAGAATGTGTTTGTTGCTTAAGATTAAATAAGACGTGCCATAACCATAACCAAAATTCAATTGGTTTCTATGCCAATGGCTATGACCTTACGGCGAGTCATCTATAATCAAATACATACAGTGTTGCCCATAAGTTTGGTTAGAACAGCTGTTTTGTATGCTTATGGTTTTGTCACCTCTAATTTAAGCTTAACCAACAATATTTTCTAATAATAGCGAAATAATAATAATTTTACCAACAAGGTTGGTAAAAAAAGCCAAAATTTACTTTTTTTTCTCGAATATTTGCTAAATTGTGAGCGAAACTGCATAAATGTAACAGATTGTTTTAGCTCTTGGATAGAGAAATCCGCTTGCAAAAAATATTTTTTATTTGATTTGAATTAGGGATGCCAATCGGGACTGATTTTTACGATCCCGGGATGCGGGATTTCAAAAAACTAACTCCCGGGATTTCGGGATTTTTCGGGATCCCGAAATTTTTTTAGATTCAGAGATTTTTAGGGACTCTGGGTTTTTTCAACATTAAAAGATATACATACATATGATTTTTATAGGAATTTATTATAAAAACGCCTAAATTTTGCACACTTGTGCAACTTTTAATGGCGTTGCCAAGCCAAAAAAAATTAAAAACTACTTATAAAAACAGCTGTACACAAAATTATAACGCAGAAATACCTGTTTTAGGTATATGTTTCCCTTTTAAAAGAAAAAAACAAGTGGTTGAAGAGACGTTCTATACAAATAATTTAATTTAAAAATTATAAAATTCATGAAATTTAAAAAATTCTTAACTAGTGAAAATACTTACATATATGAAGTAATTTTCAAGTTTTAGGATAACAAACACGCAATTTTATTAGTTTTATAATTTTATAAAAACCTATAGCTCAAATATTTTATTAGAAAGTGCAGTTATGCATTTTACACAGTTGCAAGAGTTGACGTGAATACCTTTATTGTTTAATATATTATTGTTAAAGTTGTTAAAAAATTGCTTATTATCATCAAATAGATTGAAATTAATAAAGGAAAACATGGTTTGGAAACACATTTTTATGCGCAATATTAACAGGCTGAAACAGGCAAATATTAAATATCAATATTATCAATATTGTGTAGCCACTGTTACAAACTTCACAGGGGGGGGGGGGGAAGTCATGATGAGTTCATTTTTATAAAACAAACAAAACTTAGTAAAAAATTTCGGTATTGACTGAATCCCGAAAATCCCGGGATTAAAAATTTGACATCCCGGGATTAGGGGTAGCTCCGCGCCCTTTAAAGATATATAGTCCAAATTCCAGACTTAAGCTCTTAAATGCTGTATAAAATTTCATAACAATCGGGCGGCTCATTTTTTCAAAATCCCCCACTGTGTGATGTAGAATTTTATGCACTTTAAGCGCATGCTTGCAGTTTTGACGGTCATTGAACGTTTTTTAATCCATGAAATGGCCTCCTTTGACTCCCTTGTGCGACAGCTAATTTTTTAACCACCTTCATGGGTGAAATTTTGTCAAAAATCCCATTGCCTGTTTGAAAACTACAGATTTATTTATATATTTTTTTCCATTTCTATCCCACTGTGCACGGTATGTAATATTTTTCGGGAAATAATTTGAATTATAAAATTCATAAGGGGATTTCTTTCAATTTATTGATAATTAATTAATAAAAAAATAATAATAATAATTTCAAGAGAACCAAATTAAATTGCTTATGATAAAAAGATATTTCCACATTATAATTATACACACATTAAAAACTATGTAATGGTAAATAAATACAGTCAAATCCCGATAATTCGTACCCCGATAAATCGTAATTCCCGATAATTCGTAATAAACTGTCGGTCCCTTCAAAAAATCTCGTTAATTCGTAAAATGTCTATACATTTTGGTCCCTTCGCTAATTCGTAATTTTTTTTTTTTCAAATAAAATCCTCTTTACCTCTTATAAATCGTATTTTTTGCTAACTACCACTTTTAATTCGTAATAAAAAGAACAAAAACATGGAAAGAATGATGAAATGAATTTGTCAGTTTTATTTTTATTTTATTGTTTTTTGTTTGCTATTAAAATTACACATATTTTACGCTAAGTAAATGAATTTGCTATTTTACTTTATGTATTTATTTTATTTATTTTGTATTTTGTTTTTGACAATTGTTTTTTATGTTCATTTTTTATAGTTTTAGGGCTAGTTTTTTACTAGTTAGTTAAACCTAGTTTAACATACATTTGACTTAACCAAGAAACAAAGTTAAACGGGTTTTAACCTCCCATGCTATTTTTCAGTGATTGATTAAAAGTTGTCAATTTAGCTAGAAATGCCATACTTTGTTTTCAATATAGATATGGCATTCTTGAAAATATTTTATATAAATAGGGCAACACTTAAAAATCGATATGACAATTCTTAAAATTTATATTAAAAAAACTTCAATGAGTGTTTTCTGAAATTTTTAAGAATTTAAAAAAATAATAATATGGACTTAAAAATAGTGACGCTCCAAAAATAAGCTAACAAAGAACATCAAATTTTAAATCCAATGAAATAGGTATTTGCAAGAATTCCAATTCATTATTCATTTACTGTTCTTTCTTATCTTCTTTATTTTACCAACAATTATCCTATCCAAGTTATTATAGGTTTCATAATCACTAAAATCTTCGTCGCCATAAGAAACATCCATTTTATTTATGTTTGATTGTAAATATTTATTTATTAAAATTTTTTTTTCAATTGCGTAATATTTGTTTTATACATCTCTACATATGTATGTATATTTATCATTTGACAGTTCTAACTTGAGTTAACTGAGCAATGTTGCTCGGTTAAACCTAGATTATTAACCAGATAACCTTTATCTGAAAAACAAAATTTTAAGTTTAAACTATAGTTAACTGACAAGTAGAGTTTATCTTTATGTGAAAAACTAGCTCTTAGTAAAACCACCGTTAATTCGTATTTATTTTATTTTAACCCCGCTAAATCGAAACCCCGCTAAATCAAAAACCCCTATAATTCGTAAGAAATGGCCGGTCCCTTGAGATTACGAATTATCGGGATTTGACTGTATAATTAAACTGAAATTATTGTTGACACATTAAGCCAAAGCTTAGAAGAATAAGAAGAACAAAAACATACACACCTGTTTAGTATTTAAGGCAAAATATACATACATACATATGTATGTAAATAAAAATTACAAGGTTCATTGGCTCAGCAACACCCTGTAAAGGAAAGTCCATAAAAGACCAGTTGGAAAAGAACCATATGGTTATTTGGCCTTCCAATGCAATTGATATGGCCAATTTTACAAAACAAGGAAAGCAAGGAAGTGCGACCAACCATGAAATCAAACATTTAATAGACAGACACACTGTGTCTCGTGCCGTCTCGCTTGCACTGAATAGTTTTAAAATAACAGCATTGATGGCAATGAGTGAGTGAGCATTTTAAATGAGAAGAAAATAAAGAGTAAATGCGCAAAAATAAAAATAAAATCATTTTATGAAAAATTAAAGGAAATAGTTTTTATTTTGGAGTTAGTTTCCTTTAGACAACGCAAAAGGAAATTTAGTTTAACTTAAACTGCAATAATGAAAACACTTGCACAAGCAACAAACGGTTTAAAAAACTTTTCCTGTTAAAAAGCGGGCTAAAAATATTGTTTTGAATAAAAAAAAATTGTGTTGTAAAATGATTGTATATTAAGCTTGGTAGCAAGAATACTTAATTAATTAAAGAAAAATTAGATAAATATTTAATGAAAATGATTCTCAATATGCCCGTTAATAATGTTGCCACCCAATCTCGAGTGTCGCAAAGTGAAAGTGAATACACCAACTTTCTTAAACGTAAATATAATTATTCGGAGCAGGATATGGAGCCTAGCGCTGCAGTTACCGGCTCCTCAGAACTTTCAAATAATAAAATAAATTGCAATAACAATTTAAAGAAACGTCATATAGATGAGGAAGAGCCCGCCAAGTATATTGAGCCAGAAACTACGTACTCCAATCAGCAACACAAAACTTCGGACCAGCACAAGTCAGCTCAAGCTGAAAACTCGTCAGCCTTTAATATTATTGCGAATAGTAATTTTATGAATGATTTATTTGCTTACGATGCCAATCTAATAGTGCCAGTTTCCGTAAATAGTTTAAGTGACAATGTTTTAGCAGAGCAGCCAATTTTCAGCTCGCCCTCGACAATGTGTGTAAATAACAGTGTGGAATATGAGGAAAATGATGAGCATTGGCAGGCGCCCGACTTATTGGAATTAGATCATCGTTATAATTCTAGTCTTCAAACAGAAATTTCCCAACTACATCCAACGGTGAACTTGAAAAGTACCGAGGAAGTTAGTTCCTTAAATATAAATGCCAGCTCAGATTTGTCCACGCAACAGCAGCAAGGACAAACACAATTTCTCTTGGCTGCCAAACCACTAAACCAACAAAGTTCCAGTAGCGCAAATTCCAAACATTTGTCCTCATCCAACCCCACAACAGCTGCTGCAACATCAACCGTCGTTTCTACATGTTCCATTAACTCCTATACGCATGACAATCTTGAGCAGGATTGTGATTTCGAGGATAAAAATCTTTCTTGGCTATTAAATTTTAAATTTGATGAATTTCCTCATCTCAATCCCGATATGGGCAACAATAATTCAAGTGTAAAAAATTCAAAAGTCCAATCGAATGCAGCCTACAGCAATATGAATACTTCAAATGCGCCGTACTCTTCGGTGTCATCCTGTAACATGGCTTCTGGATCAACAGAAAAATCCTTACAGAATAATATTCAAAGTTTAAATGGTTCTTTAATGAATGAAAGCTCCAAGTCTACGAAGAATTCAAGTAA
The DNA here is from genome assembly GCA_944452675.1 of Tachina lurida. NCBI lineage: Eukaryota > Metazoa > Arthropoda > Insecta > Diptera > Tachinidae > Tachina > Tachina lurida. The sequence goes on from OX101755.1 coordinate 87,501,599, forward strand.
AACGGTTAAAAAGTTTGAGGAGCTGGTGATGGAAGTTACCTCGGAATCAGATGGAAATGAAATGCATGTGGCGGAAAATGTTGTTATCGAAGAGTCCTCTTCTCACAGAGCGTAAGTATGCAAAGTTAGTAAAAAAAAATAAATAAATTATTTTTCGAGTACTTTTCTAAATAAACTGTGATGTGAATTCAACTTAACATATCAAACAGCTTTAAAGGCTAATAAATCAGTACAAGTTAATCTAAATGGTTTAAAATGTGTTTAAACTAGCAAACCTATAAATCAATACAGTATTTAATTTAAACCATCTGTAAACGCATAAAATTGGGCGTTTAAACTACCCATGCAGGCCATATGGTTTTCTTACTTACAAACCATATGTTTTGTATCAAAAGAACACTCAACTTTTTTCCGAGCCTCTACTTTTTCTTCAGATCTTGTTCGACTTGTTTTCTTACGCTCTATTATTCTTTTATACCTTTCTACTTTCCCACGCATATACATAATTCCTTCCTCAGTAAAATTTGTGCGACCTTTAATTAAAATTTCTTAGCTTTTTAGTCCTTTTTATTGTGCCAAGAATTGATAGCACGCTGCAAAACAGCTGTTTTTTGACATTTATTCTAGTGCTGCCACAATATTATTTTTTAAACTACACATAAGGTATGGTTCACTGGTTTACTACTGTTGAGTTTAAACTACATATAAATTTGAGTTTAGTTTAACTAAACCAGCGTTTAAAGTTTGACTGATTTATTAGCCCTAAGGGATTTGTGAAAAAAAAATATGTCAACATAATGAGAAAATTCTATTACGCAACGCTATTTTCAAAGTTTCTTTGAGTAAATCAATTGTAGCGTCTACTGTTTGGCATGTGGCTCCGTCCTGTTGGAATCACATATCAGCAAGATTAATGCCACGTAATTGAGTTACAAAAAAAATTTTAAATCATGTTCCTATACCGTTCACCATTGACAGTAACATTCTGACCAGTGATGCCAACTTTTGTGGCTCTAAAAACACATTAAAATTTGTTAAAAGCACTAAAAAGCGTAATTTTGAGATCTAAAAAGCGTAAAATGCACTAAAGTGAAAAATGAGTGAAGTTTCAAACGAGTAACAAATAAAAAAAGTTTATCTTAAGTAGAACAAAAATAAGCAAATTAACAAACATGTGCATAGTTAGTAAGGAACAAACGACAATGGTAAGACTGTTGTAAATATAGAGATGGTAACTTTGAGCCTTCATTACAAAAACACATGAGCAAATTGAAATGCAATGAATCAAACCAATTCACATATTCCATTTGCAATAAAGTTTCGTATATAAGGCAGACATCTACATCAACTGACACCACACACAGTGGACAAAAACACAGAAGAACGCTGATGAGGAAGGTTTAGTGGCCTTCGAAAACGGCTGGCTGTTCCGTTCAACTATGTGTTGTTGTCAGAATATTTACAGCTAACTTTGATGTTATTTGTTCATTAATAATTATCACATGTAATTTGGTTTAAAAAGCGTTACGAACTTTAGCCTATTCAATTCATAAGAATATAGAAACAAATACAGTTCGAAAAATAATAATTAAATTAACTAGAAGTTTGATAATGTTTAATAATGTTTCTATTCTCTCTTTTGGCAATATTATCATCTTTAATGAAATATATCAGACGAAAAATGTGTGCTTTACACTGAAAAAATAAATACACCAAGTTTTTATTAAAGTAATTTTAAGAAATACACAAATTTCTTAAAAGCACTACTTAGTGCTTTTCCTTAGTTTGGCACTAACGCTCAAAATTTGGTGCTTTCAGTCTTCAAAAAGCACTAAAAATAGTGCCAAAAGCACCAAGTTGGCATCGCTGATTCTGACCATCATCGTTTTTGAAGACATATGGGTCAATCACTCCGTAATTTTCTGTGTATGTAATGGTGTTTCGACAAAAGCTTGTGTATTCTACTTCTCCAAATGCGAAAATTGTGCTTATTTACGAACCCATTTCTGGTTTCATCGGAAAATTCAATTTTTAAAGTTTTTCAAATTTTAAAAATTTTAACAATTTTAACAATTTGCATACATTGCTCTGCTGTTAGTCGATTCATAATGAAAGTTTAAAGCAAACTAAACAAAAAACAACTATCAGCTGTTAAATGGGTGCTCAAATAAAGCAGTGATGGCAACTCAAAGTTGTGACACTCTAAAAAAACACGCTTTATAAGACCACACTAATTTTTATTTTCTTTCAAAGTTATATATTAAAACCATAGAAACAAATCCCCTAAAATCACAATGGACCCAATTGGGTATCCAAGTGCAGGTGCGGTATAGCATCACCCTTCCTAACCTAATCCCCTAAAGCTGATTATACTTGCACCGCAAAAAAAAAGTAATAACTCGAAAATTGGCTTACTGCATATAAATCGCAAATATCTTTTTAAAAAAATTTCAAACCCGTAAAATCTGTAATCCAAAAAAATCAATAGATTTTAAGAATCAAAAACAATCTCATTCGCAAAAACTGCAATTAAATTCTTAATTGAAGAAAAGCTTTAACATTTAATTTAAAAAAAGCTCAAATTGTGAGGAATGCCAAAAATGTGCGATAGTGAAATTTGAGTTTTTGACAAAATATGTCACAAAACCATGCATTCATACCAAAATATGAGATAAAAATATGCATTTATGACCAAATTATGCAATAATATGCACTAACAAATCGATGCCATTTTTACGCGCATTCTTTGTTTTGTAAAGATATTTCGTTCTTCCCATTATCAGGGTTAACGAGGAAAAAACATGCATTTGCATAAAACCAGTGTCCGCGGTCTGAAAAACCAACAAAAGCAAAATGGAATTCTGTTGTAAATTTAGAGATGGTAAAATTGAGCTTTTAGTACAAAAAAGCTTTCAGCAAATTGAATACGATGAATCAAAACAATTCACATATTCCATTTGCAATAATGGCTGAGTATATAAAGCATAAATCTACATCAACTGACAGCAAACACAGTGAACCAAACACAAAAGAACGCTGATGATGAAGGTGTAGTGGCCTTCGAAAACAGCTAGTTGTTCCGTTCTACTAAGTATTTGTTAGAATATTAGCAATTAACTTTGGTGTTATTTGTTTTATAATAATAATCACATGTAATTTGGCTTACAAAGCAATACGAACTTTAGCCTGATTAAATTATAAATATAGAAACAAATGAAGTTCGAACAATAATAATTAAAATTAACTAAAGCAAAAATTATTATATTAAAATAATTTAAAACATTATGGCACTTGATTACGAGCGTCGTATTTCAACTTCGACCACTACTATTATATACTAGATTAAAGAAAATATGTTGAAATGTTCTTTAAGCTAGTGAAAAATTGTCGTATTCGAAGTTTTAATACGACACTCGTAATTAGCACCAATATTTTGTATACAAACACATTTGAGTTTAGGCTTTTTAAATAATATTTCCATTAAGAAAAATAGTATATAAAAATAGTGCCAAAACTTATCAATCACATTTTCTTTGTATTTTTCTTTTCATTCCCTTCTCTCTCTCCCTCTCAACCCCTAAAAAACAAAAATTAAACATGCCACCACCACCACTACCACCGTCTCCATTTATTCGTGGATGCACAATCTGTACGACAAACCACAAAACGGTCTCATCATAATGTGGGATGTTGTAATAAAAAAAAGGCCTAAAAAACCACCATTCACGTACACGGAACTCATTGAATACGCCCTTGAGGATAAGGGTGAATTAACAGTGTCCGGCATTTATCAATGGATATCGTAAGTACAAGAAAAAAGAATAAACGCCATTTTGTTTAACAAAAACTTTTCATTTATTTATGTATAAATCTTAAAGAATTCTGAATTCTCACTTTTGTTTATAAATTAGTAAAAGAAAAAATACTTCCGCTCAGCGTTACCGTTGCAAAATTTCGAAAAGGGGCACAAAAAGGGATTTTCGAAAAAGAAAGTTGTCACAAAAAGGGGATTTCAAAGAAAAAAAAGGGACAACTTCAAAATCAAGAAATAAACAAATTTCTCATGTATAAGAAGTACAAAAACATTAATTTTATGAGAACTCATGTACTACGTTTATACGCACGTGTTATTTGCAAGTAAAAGTTCTAACTTACTAATTCACGAGAACAACGACTTATTGCTGGAATTGAGATGCATGTATACAGAAAAATAAATTTTTAGTTTTATAATTGCTTATTTGACTAACAGTCTTCATATATCGAGCCCTTTTTTTGATTTTATCGTAAGCGACCTGTTATCGGAAATAGACTTTTTTATTTAAATTAAAATTTTATGGGCCTACACATAGTTTAGAACTATCAAAATGGCAAAATTGTTGATAACTTTTAAGATACATGCTGTGGTGAATTTTACCGTAAACGAGAATTTACGTACAAAAACAAATTTGAATATTTTAAAAAAACCTTCTCCTGAAAAATTTAATTTTTGTCGCTTACGATAAAATCGAAAATGAGGCTCGATATACTTCTATTTGCAAATAAGACCAGTATAAACGTAGTATAGATAGCTACTGAATAAAAAAATCTATGTTACTATCGATCGAAATTCCAATAGAAAATAAATGGAAATTTCGTACGATATCGAATGCGGTAATTTGCCCCAGTTCTTAAGATTTACAAAATATTAAATTATTTTCTTAAAAACCAGCATAATTCAAAAAATTTACTTAACCATATAAAGTTTTAATAACAATTTTAAAATTCGATTCTGAGAAGAATAATATTATTCTTTTTATGCATTATGTAGAGTTATTAAATACCTTCAATACCCTTTATTTTGATATTGTACATTTGTATATATTAATAAGTTTTTCACTTGCAATCCATTCTTCCAAATCGTTTTGATATAAATTTAAAGCAGACAGCATGTACTGACAAGTGTCTACTTTCAGTGTATTTGATAATTTTTTTTTCGCATTACTAATTTATGTTTATGCTATATCCCAGTTGACCTCGGCTTTCGTTAACGATAGCGATTTCGAATAAATCTCGAACATTTATCGTGTAAAACTGTCGAGAGTGACATTCAAAAATGAATCGAAAAATGTTCACCTGTCGCTCAGTTTTGTCCCAAGAAACATTCGATCTCGAATTTCGCTAGCAATATCAAAAGTGAGAGATTATCGAATTAATTTCGATACCGCACAAAGGTAGCAGAAAAAGTAAAAATTTTTTTTTTTTTATTTATTTTAACTTACTTATTTTATTTGTTTGTTTAATTCCGTAACTTACGCTGCAGGCTTTGAACATGATACCTCCATTCTAACAGACTCCCACACATCCGCTAGGCTATCGCAGCAAATTTGCTTCTGTTGAATTATTGCACATAAGAAGGTATGTGTTCTTATTTTATTTTTTAATTTACAGTGCTGTTATGCATCGAACTTGGTACTTCAAGCCTAACGGGCTGACACACTTCTACGCAGCTACCGTCACACATTCGAAAAACTATCGAGAGAAGTGCGAAGTTCGGAGCTTTAGTGAACATTCGAGTTTTTTTAGATTTGCGAACAAATATCGAACAATTTTCTTTCGAAACTTCTTCGCTTTAGTGAGCATTCGTTTTTATCGAATCTCAGGTCAAGTGGGATGTTTTTTTTAATTTTACTTTATATAGATGAAAAAATAAGGTGTAACTGGCAGACTTTGCAACTGGTGAATCTGGATATATTTTTGCATTTAATTTGGCCCACTTGTCCATTGACTTAAACGAGTGGGTTCATCTTATCATTCTTAAAATAAGCTTAACTTCAATATCCACACTCCTCCGCAAATCGTTATGTTTTGTGATAAAAGCTCAGATATTTTTACATCATTTGTTTTTGGCAATTGGCCACGTGTGTGGCTGTTTTAACGTGACATTCCAAAAGACTCATTCGGCGGATGAGCAACTGATCTCCTGTTGCTTTTTTTCTTTTTTACAGGTTTTTTTTCGAGATATTAGGCTCAGCTGATGAATACAATATTATTTCCCCTATCATAAAGTTTTTCACCTTTTAAGTTTATGTATTTTTATCAAATTTGACTTTCGAAATTGCTGCGTAAAATACCGTTAGAATTATATATGAATCAGTGTATGTAATTTCATATTTAAAAATCTTACACAAATGACAAGATTCATACCAAGGCATTTGAACACCATATACTCCCACAGAAAATAATATTGCGCCATACTGTCAATTTCCAAAAAACAAAAAAATTTTTTTTGTATGTTCATATATGAAGTTTGACACATAGGAAAGAAAAAAAATCTTGTTGACGAATGTGGTAGAATCTGTACAAAGCTGCGTACATTTATTGTCAAAATAAAAATGAAAGTTTGCTTTGAACAAAAAGGGGCAAAAGAAGCCAAAAATAATGCAAATGATACAAAATGGGATTTGAAACTAAGGGGCATAAAAAGTGGCAAGGTGGTCGAAAAAGGGGGCAAAATGCGACTTTAGTCGCACAACGGTAACGCTGCTTCCGCTATTTGTTAAATAATTATTTATTGTATGTACTATACTGTATAATGTATGCATGTGTGTGTTTGTATGAGTTGTTGCAACCGTTATTGAGCTAAATTACAACAAATACTTTTTTCAGCAGAGTTTACATTTTCATGTGAATTTTGTTGGCAAACAATCATATGTTTGTGTGTGTGTGCGTGTATGTGTGTGTGTAATTAGTTGTTTTTGTTTTTGTACTTCCTGCTTTGGGCGAGTGTGAGTGCGAATGTACGAGTAAGTATGACTTTCGTACTCTCTTTTCTTTTAACTTAGAAAATTGTTGCTCTTGCTGTTCTTTTGCAAGGTTTACAGGAATTTTTGTTATTTTGTTAAAACTTTATTGTTTTAACGTTTTTGTTGATTTTACATTTCAACAAGTTGCTAATAAATGAATGTCAAATAAATTGTAAAATATTTAAAGCGTGATTTTCATTATCAAAGATAAGACAATAATTTTATTTTCTTTTAAGAAATTTACATACACTAGGGGTAAGGGAACTGAGACAAAAATATACACATGGCTGATCCCCAAGTGGTAGGGACTAGTCCGAGTTCTAAAACATTCTAGGAAGCGCAACCAATAACTTTTACATGGCGATGATCAAGGAGGGAGTCAATTGATAATTGATAACTTTTACACAACTGTGCCTATATTCTGTAACTTTGGTGAGAACTTTTCCAGACGAAAAGTTTGTTAGCACTCTGTGAAACACAGGATGAGTAACAAAGAACTTAGTTCCATAATCATGTTTCTTGTAAGCTTCTTTCAGGTTTTATGTGAATTAGCCTGTGGAAAACAGGACAACCAATATAATTGTTTGACTCGAAAACTTCTCGGAAGTTACAAAACACAGGCATTGGTAGCATGTTACTGAACGAACCCATTATGTCTAAGTATATTTGCACATAAGCTTACATAAAAATAAAAATATGAAAGTATTCGTCAAGGTGTCTTTTATACATCAACAGTGACAACTCGCCAGAATTTGGATGCGACATGCTAATATTTAAATTTTCTTTGAGCGAGACGAAATGCTTTCGTTTTGGCAAGGAAACCAACAAAAAGATGAAGTTCTGAAAAAAAATTCATATTTATAATCTCTTTTTTTTTAATGCTATGACCTGCATGGGTGCAAAAGATAATAGTTCTAACAAGCTGAGATCTTGACGATCCTTGAGGCCACGGAGCTGGTGGCGAAAAATAAGGCTGAAGGCGAGTAGATAACCTTCTATGTCGACACTCAGGCGGCGCTAAAAGTTTTGAAGGAAAACAAAGTCAAATAAAAGCTACTTAGCGACTGTGGTAGAGCCCTCAACTTGCTTATGGACAAATATAGTGTCAGACTATGTTGGTTTCATGGCCACAGCAATGATGAAGAAAATTAAATTGGCCATGAGCTTGCAAGAATAGGGTCGGGGCTAGATGAGGTAATATGTGACAGATGTGTCATTACTAAGGGGAACTCAGTATTTGGGAGATGACCAGGACCAACCATTCATGGAGTAGTAAGAGAGATTGTACTATTGCGAGGGTTATGTGGCCAAAATTGGAATCACAAACATCCAGTAGCAGACTGCATATGAATAGGAAGGTGATGCGAGTCTTGATAAGTGCACTGACAGGTCACTGCTCGGTCAGAGCAAAAACCAACATTTGCGAAACCTACACTCCAGATTTCTGTAGGATGTGCGGGGACGAAGAGGAACCAGAAACCATTCAACATATTATCTTTTTTTTAAGCAACAAACACACCAAACACAATCCGCGAAGCGATTAGCTTGTCTGCAGAAAACACCCAGGGTCTATGGCGCTTCATCATGGGAGTTCAGTGGCTTAATGACGAATAAGAGGGGCACTTCTGAGTACAAATCGGTGATTAATATTACTTTGAATGAGCAATAGAAGGGAATCACAATGGACCCAATTGGGTCTTCGAGTGCAGGTGCGTTTTTGGCACCACCCTTCCTAACCTAATCTAACCTTATAGAGAAGAGGTACCCCACTGATTCTCCGAGAGAATGTGTGTTACAATACCACCCGTCCTAAATAAACCTAAATTATTATTTTGAATTTATCCCTAAAAATTGGGTTTGAAACCAGAATCTCGAAAACCTATGGCCTGTTTCACAATAACGAAACGAAACTTTCGACTGAAAATTTATATTGAAGACAACAATAAAATATGAATTTTTGTTTTTGTTTTCAATATAAAACTTCAGTCGAAAGTTTTGTTTCGTTATTGTGAAACAGGCCATTAAGCACACAAGGTATTGAAAATGTTTGTTATTTAAATTGACAAAAATACTCGTATTCATCGGTTATTGCACACTAAACTTGTCAAGATAGTCTTTTTAATTTTGGCAGAAAATAGTGAAACATTTTTATTTAAATCTAAGAAATTTCCGCTTGCAATTTGAATTTCAGAACAATTAACTACGAAATAATTTCGCAAAAATACTGAAAATAGTTCAAGCAGGATACTGTGATTAAAAAAAAATACTCATGATCAGGCGTAATCAGGGCCATTTCAAATAGAAAGTACATTTTTAAGTATTTGAAAATAAGAATATTTGTTCTTATTATAATGAAGTTCTTATTTTTAACAAACACAACCCCACGAAGCGATTAGCTTGTCTGAGGAAAACATGCAGTCCACGACCTTTGGACTGCCAGGTTAGTATCGCTACTGCTGAGCTACAGAGGTTCAAGAAGTGAAAAAGAAGTAAAAAGCTCACATTGCATTAATGGTTGCTGAGCATACCGCGGTTTTGACTTGATTATGGTCCTTCGAACCAGACTCTTAACAGAATAACCGATACTGCAAGATGTTTGTCAAACCTTTGTGTTGAGAGCAATCGAACCTCCATGTTACTCTTCATGAATGATGCATTATGGCTGATGTCTTCGTCAGGTATTGTTCAAAGTCTTTGCCAAGAAGGGTGGAAAAAAAAAACTAAAAAATATGATGCTAAACTAATATAGATATATTTTAATTAGATAAATTTCTATAAGTCTTATAATATGACTTTTTGGGAATTAAGATCAAAATTGTGCAATTTGCGAAAGAAAAAACACTTTAATATAATTTCCATCTAACTATAATAGTTTCCTTTATATAATTATGCCCTTATAATTTTTGGAAATTAAACCCACAAAAAAGTGCTGATAGACGACACTCCCTCTTTCCTTACCTCCTGCTCAGCAATGATCATTAAACGTTTGTCTGCAAACTTGCAAGGCAGTGAAGCGTGCTTAACACCCCCTCAATGAAAAAGAAAATAATCGATTATATTTTGCATATAGAATTTATAAAATCAACCGGAAAGGTCAGTCAATGGTCAAATGGGAAATTTATTATAAAAGAAATACATACATACATATATGGGAAAAAAACTTTAATGCTAATATCCTTTACAACACATGTGCACAGAAAAACCAATATGAACGAAACATGTGACACCTGATCCTGGAAAGTATGAAAAACTATTCAAGCATGTTGGTAGAAAAGTATGAAAATAAGAGAAAACTAAAATTTAAAGTATAATTTCTAAAGTCACGTGGCGAGTTTTAAGCAAGTTGAATAATTATAATCTTTTCAAGTACAGGGTGTATTTTTTTTAGATAAATAGAGCTTAGAGTTAAAACTAGAAAGTTGCAGTGAGTTATTGTAATAAGAATGCAATAAGATTTGCCTTATTTGATGACTTATTTATTTCAACATAATCCACGAAATATGGATGTTCTAAATAGAAGGTCCTTGGTTGGTTGGTTTACGTGACTGCCCGCTCAACGCAGAAATCCAAGTATAATCTAGATGATTCCTTTTTGACAGACCACTCTACTCGTCGTTGTCAACCTATGTGGATGGCTATCCAAGTACTCGAATGCGGTGATTGATAATATATCCAACCCGCCGCATTGAATAGAAGGTCCGGCTTATCCCAGGTTTTGGGTTCGTACCAAAATAATGTGACGAATGTTTTCACAAATGATGATTTGATCTGTGACTAATCGCCGTGAACTGCACGTGTCGAGTCGAACATTGATCTAAGAGAATGTTGTACTAGATTAAAATAACTGTGTACAAGTTTTTTTTTAGTCTAGTTCAAATTTTTGTAGATGAATATTTGACTCGACATATGCAATACGGGCGATTGCCGTTGTTGTCCGGACAAATTTGTATTATATATACGAGTAGTTTGACTTTTATTTTCTTGAGGGAAAGAATAGATTTTGTGCGGACAACTCTTACAGCCATACCTAAACAAAAGCCGCAAGCGTTGTATTTTATGACACTTACTGCCAAATAATGAACAGTAATGTCAACTTATCTTGTTGAATAAAACCCACAACATAGAAATGAAATATTGAAATAAAACAATAACAAAAACAGTTTCCTATCAGCCAACGTCACTACTTAACGACCTGTCAAAATCTGATTTTCCAAAGCCTTGCCGCTTGTTGTTATTGTTTTGTTTGCTGGGACAAAGTCGAACTGGTTTGCCACTACTTTTAATCTTTTCAGGCAAAGTTGAACTGAGCTGAAAAATAATATAGTGTTTGTATAGAAAAAAATATTAATTGGGCCTTATACAGTTAAAGACGCCCTTGTCTTTAATACACTTTCCACAAATTGTTTTAATAATTTATTTTATGAATTTTGATACCAATAAACCAAAATAAAATTTAATCAGCTGACGCTATACTGTCATCTTGAAAAGCTCATACGCCTTCTATGTATTTCATATGGTAGCTCTAATTTTCTGGACAAGTTTTTCAAAATGGGTTAATAGTTCTGCAGAAAACAATCAGAAAAAAATTTGTTCGGACAACATGGGTGAATTCACTTGATCCATGATATGTATTATTTTTATAACAAAATCTGTCGATTTCACAAAGCTCTATTCTATATAAAATTGCATCACATTTCTCCATAATAAATTGTTGTTGTAGAAAAATTAAGAAGAAAAGCATTGCTTGTGCTGAACACTCTTATCACTCTGTAGTGGGCCTTGTTCGGAAATAGTTCCACAAAGTCTGAATTAAAAAATCAGGCAGTTAGCGTGGGAACTGGCAACCTCGCAACCGAAGTAATCAACACTTTCCGAAGGAATCGCACCAGTAACATATTGGTGCCAAAAGTTCTGAGAGTTTTTGTTCGCATCATCCAAGTTAACTAATGCTCCCTCAAACTTTGATCTTGGAAACAAAACTAAGATATTAACGCTCGTAACTAAAATCGTAAATTTTTCAAAGCAAAGAATATTACAAAAATAAAGATCAGAAGGAAGAGGAAGTTTCATATCGGTTCTTGTAATAAATTTTTGTTTTTTAGTTAGTGTAAGAAGACTTTTGGCTCTGAAATCCTACCGACACTAAATATTCCAGAACGGATACAACCAACCAATTTTACTGTAGTTCTAAATATTACAATGACAACTTATTAACAGATCCAAGTGAGCCGTGTTCGAAGAGCGTCTGTACTCTTATCCCCAGCAAAGAAGACCACAATCAAAATATTCTGAAAATAAATCACATCCAATCGATCGTTAAGCAGCTCTGGGTTGAAGAAAAGCTCTCGCGTCATTGTAATTATTTCTTAAGTGCGGTCAGGCTTGTGTGTGTTGTTTGGCCTTCGAGAGTTTTTCGTCTCGCTCGCACTGGTTGACTGATCTGCCACGGATAACCGTATAATCTTGTGGTTCTTCTTTGGAATTTCTTTAACAATCACGTTGCTACTTCCTATGTGAAGGCATAGGTCGTGTACAGTCAGTCACAAAACTTTTTTAAAATACTGTTAATAACATCTTGGGCATATGGTCTAGTTACTCCGCCCATACTTGTGCAACGATATTATTCAAATTTACTTTGTATAATATGTATCAATATTGGGAAAATTATTTGGTAGTTAGCTGAATTCGAAGTCTCCAAATGTCCAATACTGCTATACGGATCGATAGTATATTGGATTGCTACAAGAAGGAATTATCAATATTAAGTACAGAATCTAAATATCTATGCAAGTTGTTTAATATTGTCGCGAGTACCTGCCATGACGGTGCTTTCTCATACCTTGTTCATTTAAATCCCTGATGTGATTGACTAGGTAAGCATAAGAGGTGATTTCATACATGTTTAAGCTGCACCAGGCTGAGGAGCTCAGTAAAACTAAGACTCGTACCGAAAGGCAACTTTGTGGTACTAAGCAATATTATACAAGGGCCGCATTCTTTTCAGGCAATAAGTCCATATTTCTTATTTATGCTTAGCACGTGGTATCCAAAAGAAAACCAAATCAGTAATCTCTTTTAGTTTAAATTGTCCTTATAGTCTGTACGAAAAACCCATCTGCCGAGTTACCGATTTCCGTGATACCTACTGCGAGCTTCTTTTTACTAATTTAAAGATCTAAGTTCTGATACACCAGGCACACAGCATAATTAATACACGGCCGTTACTTTTTTATTTCAGAGATGGACTAATACTCGTAACATAAAAGTTCTACGGGTAACTGACTAAAGATATTTTCCTCCAAAATCCAAATTGCCACAACTGGGGCGAGAGGTATTCGTACTCACATTACCTTCAATACCCACAGAGCATTTATCCTGCAGGCTTGTGCAATTTACTCGCGGTAGACTTACACATTGCATTTGTATCCAGAATTAGTTTCTGGCCGTTTTTGAGGAAACGTGTATTCAAAATCCTGCTTCTTTTCAAAATGAAAGGAGAAATAGTGAAACAGAAATGGGAATTGCATATTCACGGATAGGAAATGAGCTGTCGATGCTGCTCTGCAATACCTTCAATTGATATTTTCGTTGATACTGGATATGGTGACATGCCCGTACGAAATTATGAGCCTAATTACGAGTGTTGCATTTCGAATATGACAATTTTGTCCTAGATTAAAGGAAAAATTTTGCAATGCTCTGTAGCTTAGGGTGGAACGATAAGTCCGTGACTTTTTGTATGAAACACAGTGTTTTTGTGCAAAACAAAAATTTAATTTTCAACATAATCTCCTTTTAACTCAATACACTTAGTCCGACGTTTCTCCAGTTTTTGTATACCTTCCAAAAAAATAGGATTTTTTGAGGTCCTTAAAATAGTACTTTGTTTGTGAAATGATTCGTTGTTGGAGTCACATCTCTTTCCAACGAGCTATTTCTTCAAGTTTGAGAATAAGAAATAGTAACTCGGGGCTAAAGCTGAAGAATAGAGTGGATGAGGGAGCGATTCGTATATTTTTGCCATGGAAACTGCACATGCGTTTGTGGTCGATAGTGAGCAAACGCGTCACCCATCTTGGAGATAACTTTCTTAAACCCAGCTGTTCATTTAAAGTTGAAACCACACTGCCATATGAAATGCCTATGGCATCAACAATCTCACGCACTTTTACTCTTCGACCGGCCAATACCATATCGTGGATTTTTTCGACATTTTCGGGTATACTGACCTCAATTGGCCGTCCATAACGTGCAGCGTCATTTGTACTTGTGCGACCACAACGAAAGTCAGTAAACCACCTTTTTGCCATTGAAATCGATGGTGCAGAGTCCCCATAGTATGTATTGAGCTTTTCCTTGGTTTGATTGACGGTGTTTTTTTTGCAAAAAATAATGTTTAAAGAGCACTCGAAATACGCGAAGTTGTATATTTTGAACAGCTGTTAAGCGCAACTTGCTCAAAATTTGACAGTAGTCTATTAACAGGTGGTACTTGATGGGAACAGTGGTGCATTTTATATAAATATGAGGGGAGCTCGAAACGTCACGGACTTATCTTCTACTAATCTGTCGTCTTAGTCGAAGCCGCAAGACGACATCCGTAATAAGACCCAATATTTCCATCAAGGCTAGCTTTTGAAAATAAGAGATTTCCTAGAAAAAAATTCAAACACATTAATACAAAAACCTAGTTCTCAAGTTGACAAAAAAACACCCTTTATAAAAAAATTTAAAAAATTTCACAGCAAATTATACAAAACGTATCGTCATCAACAACTACCTGTTCCATTAAGAGACGCACAGGCTAAATGACAAGCCAATGCGTCAATTATACCCCCTTAAGGAACGAACAATGTTTGTATACATGTGCAGCTACAACCAACCAACCAACCCTTATCATTAGAGGTTTCGTGCACTCACCCTTTCAGTAATTTGTTGGCTTAATCGGTAAATGTTAAACGTTTTACCGGGCAACTGAATATAAAGGAGGGAAAAGGGAAAATATTAATTGCTTTTATTATCGTCATTATAAATACAACTAAAACATAAATAAAAACTAATATAAGAAGATATAAAAAAAACTTTTAAAGAAATTCATATTCATATTCAACACAACGTAGGCACATGCTAAACCACATTTATTGTTTAGGAACTTTTAAGGCAAAACATTTTAAGGCAACCATTTAACAGTGACAATTATCAAATCGTTCAGCAAATAACATACTCATCTCTCGCGAAATTTATTTTCAACCTTATTGGCATTTTCAAGGTTTTTTATCTGTACTAAATAGGCAAAAAAGAATCCTTAAGGAAATAAACTTTAGAGCAATAGAAGCAAGAAATATCTACAAATACGAGTATGTAGAAAAAGGAACTTTAACCAAAAGCATTCAAAGTGGAATGCTTTAATACAGATTGCGTGCATAAATTGCTTTTGCATAAATTTACATACACTTACAATTACATATCTGTCATACTAGTTACCACCCACGAATTTCACCTGCTTTTACTTCACTGCCTTCCTTCCTACTTTCTTACTGTAAAGTGATGAAAACTAACCAAGCAGCCAACCCCCTTCCCTTCCACACGAATATTCAAAAGCGTAGCAGCCAAAAATGAGGATATAAAAAATATATTTTATGAACTTTATTTTTCACATAAAATATATTGTAAAAAAAAACACCCAACCAATCAGGCATGTGAGAGTACAAATTTACTTTTGTATGGCCTATAAAATAAATAAAGAAAATTCTTTGTTTGTTGTAATTTGGTTACAGAAATTAAAACCTCCTGCGACTACTGCAATAGTTGGGGTGGGAGTTGGTTTTTTTTCATAAACTAAAATTATAATTCAAGCTTGAGATTAACACTGAAGAAAAGCAGATTTTTCAACTCTTGAAATCTGTTTTCCGATGTTTTTTCTTACTGCTGTCTTCTTCACGTAGGCATTCAAGTAGAGTCTAGATGATTCCTTTTTGAAAAACCAGTCCACTCTTCAGTGTCAACCCATGTAGAACCTATCTAATTATACGGATACGGTGATAGGTACTAGATCCAACCCGCCGATAAGGTCACTCAACCCAATTTCAGATAACTCTGAAAGGTCTTCTAGTACAGTTCTGCCTAAGAACTTGTGTCTCGAGAGATCTAAAAGCTGGACATTCGAAAAAGAAAGTGGAAGATTATTTCTTCTTTGCTTTCTTCTCGACAACTTTGGCAGAACTCATTATAGGACAGACCTATCCTACTAGCATATCTGCCAACCGTCCAGTGCCCCGTCATGACTGCAACAGGCCTCGAGATGTCCCTACGGTTCCGATTTGTTAATTGTATTGAGCGCCTATCATTATAGCAAGACCACATTTTCTTAGCAACCTTGCACGTGACTATATTGCGAGAGATAGAGCTTGAATATATCGTTTCTAATAGTACCAAATGGCATGGCTACCAATTCAGCATTGGAGGCAGTTCTAGCCAGCTCGTCTGCCCTTTCGTTACCTAAAAATTTGCTATATTCTGGAACCCAGATGAGGTTGAGGTCAGCCTGACTACCCAGTCTAAATAGCAAACTCTCACAATGTCCGACTAGAATAGACGAAGTGATGTGTTTCAGATTATCGTGAGTACCTGTCATTACGGCCTATTCTCAAGACGCCAAACCATCGCCCCCATGCACCCTTCAGAATGAACCATGTGCCCACTCCACAAGGCACATAGGTTGCAATCTTCGATCATAGTAGTTATACCTGTACTACGTCAAGTACCTTGCTGGGGTACTTAGAGCTATCTAGACTCTTTGCCGTAATGACTTTGTCAAAACATTACTATCTGTTGTATGGCAACAACACCTAGAACAGTATCTAGCTGACCGCGTCACACCCACCACTAGCATTGGTCTAACACTAGAAAACCAAGACTATTCTCCCAATGATTTTGGTGGCAACCAATAACTACCACGTAAGATTCTCCAAGCTCTCACGCCACGAGTGTAGTTGCTTACACTTACAGCGAGGTCTCTAAGAGAATACCTCACCATTACCGGCACAGCTCGACCACTCATCAGAGCTGGATGCATGCCTGTGCCGCCAAATATCCCTTTAACCAATTGAGGTAAAATGAACTCGACCTTTTAGCAAAGGATCCTGATGACCGCTACATTCACCCAAAATCCTATAGCAGCTTTACTATCGTGCAACCGGCACCCGTGGTACCAGAGACAAGCATCTGGTGATACCTCGCAGTTTCAGCCCGAAAGGCTTTACCTCTATCGTCTTTTGAACTCAGGGAAGTTCCAGGTGACACGGCACCTGTTGACATAACAGACCTGTTTCCTTTTATAAATATGTGCACATCCCTTGCTCTGTTGCCAGAGATTGGCTAGTAACACATAAGTTCTATGGGTAATGTACCACAGGTACGTCAATGGAAAAAGCCACATCACCGCAGCTGGGGTCCCGGGATTAACAACACCCGTAATCAAAAATAGATCCCCCTGGGAGAGGACGAAGTGATATATAATTTTAGGAATAGAAGCGATGCTTGGCTTTCAACAAAAATACCAACTTTACCCTGTACCTTCCTATCAATCAGCTCTCTAGCAGCTTCCCTTACCGCAAAAATTTATGCCGGAGATTCTGTGGCTTCGTTAGGGATACGAAAGGTGCATTCTATACCAAGATCGTCTGAAAAGACTCCAGAGCCGGCACCATCCATCAGTGTATATTCTGACGTCATATTCCCAGAGCTGTTAAATTTCGATTACAATTAGTAATCAAGTACCTTGATCTCCAACGGCCAGATGCGGCTAATCTTGCCACACACCTTGAGGATACCGCGAATATATGAAGGTCGATCGGAATAAGGTTTAGTAAAGCATTCAAACATTCATACATATATATTAGACTTTTCGTAGGGTGGTTACTGGTTTGCCGCAATAGTAATGTATTCTTAATATTCTGTGCGGCAAATCAGTAATCACCCGACGTTATAATTAATATTATATAGGCAATGGCATCATAAGCATTCAGCTCAATTTTTCCAACTAAGAAACTTATGTAAGAAAATTAATACGAGTACACAATTGCTGCAAATACCGGCACTGTGACACTTTATGGATCTTTTGTGTCCTGTGCCTCCTTTCTGTATGGAATGTGAGAACTTTTCGAGTCGAAAAAATTAGTAAGAAAAAAACTGTATTTGTTGATATTTTTTGTAAGTTTATATAAGTTTTTATGTGAGTAACCCTGTGTAAAATAGGACAACCAATATAATTATTTAATTTTTCTCGATGCGAGAACTTCTCACAAGTTACAGAAATGGGGTACTGTATTACTAAATTTATTACAATATCGTTACAACTCCCTTAATGAAAGCCAATCTTAGGCTAGAGAAGTTGGGCTGACATCATCTGAACAAAAAAACTCAAAATGAAATTCCCGTCTTCTACTACAAGGTGTCGATCAAAAAAATTAAATATCTATAAATAAAATGATTATTAATTATCAAAGTACTCGTATAGTATTTATTTGTTAAAAATAGCATTTTCTAATCAGTGGCGGATTTATGTTTGATATCGCCCTAGGCCCCATGAGACATAGCGCCCTTTTTGCTATATGAAGGAATACATTCAAAACAAAAACAAATTTTAATAGTTGTTGTTTCAAATGTACACTGTGCATTATACGTGTAAGTCCGCACGGTCCTGACAGTATAGGTTCGATAGTACTTCGGTAATACAGAAGTAAACCCCTATACTAAGTTTGGCGATTTTGGTGAAAAACTTTTTTTATGGAACTCCAAAGATTTCGAAAATCAGTATGACCTCAAAATATGGTGTCATCAGTTTTTGGCCAATGGCTAATTCAGACTTAGTGATAGCGCTTTACTTTATATGACAACAATGTAGTCCAATAAGAGTCCACTAAATAAATCTCATTAACCTTTTTACGTCGAAAAAAATGATTTCTTCACGCACTTTTTTTGCAAAAGTAAAGTAAAAAAATTTTTTTAATTTTTTGCAGAATAACTAAAAGGGAGTCCTAATTTGTTGCTAACAATATTTAGCAATATAACCTGAACGTGTCTAGGCACCCTAATAGGTCATACCACTTTTAAACTCAAAAATTTTCGTTTTTCACAATTTGTTTTTTTTTTTTTCGAAAATCATATAATTAATGCACACTTCTCTGTTGAATTTCAGTAACACTTTTTGCAAAAAAAAAAGGATAGTCTAGTAAAAAACAAAAATTTAACATCCAAATTTATTTAAAGGAGCAGTCAGTCAAACTGACAACTATTCGAACATATCGACTGCTGAAATTGTCCGTTGTGTATAATTTTTCGTTTCATGCTTTCGCTTTGACTGTGACTGTTTACATTTTCAGAAGTAGAAGCAAAAGCAATTGCATAAATCAGAAGTTTTTAAACGCTGTTTGTCAATACCTCCTAATTAGAGTGCGCTCTGGTTTCGTACATAAAAATATAAAATACACTTGCAGGAACTATCGTTAAATCTCAACAATGTACAATGGTCTCATGTGTTTTAGAATACCATCATATAAATTTATAAAAATGTACATAGCACCGATAGAGGTCAACACATTTAAAATTAATTTTGCCGCCCGTAAAACGACGCCTAGGACCGGGTCTCACGGCCCTATACGTAAATGCAGCACTGCAGTAAACTATTACAAAATCAAATTGACTACTATAAAAATTTTTTCATTTCCTTTAGCTATTGTAAGGAATTAAGACCTACATACATACACACACACTTAGTATGTAAAATATACAAAATGTCATAATTTTTGTCTACCAAGTGTAATGGAGCATGAAGTATGTACATATGTATAAATCATATTTTTTATGTGATTATAGAAAAACTCACCTGTTAAGGGTAGAATCGCATATTGAAAAAAAATATGCATGTGAGTATATGGTGACCTACACAGAAAAAAAATTATAGGTAAATCTAACCAATTTCGAAAGTGGAAATTTCACCAATCAGCTAAATTTATTAAAGCAATCAATGTGAAAAGTTAAATAAATTTATACAAAATATGTTATGTGAGACATTTTTCGATTTAATCAGAAATAATTTCTTAATCGGGCTTAAGTTCAGTAATTTCAGTTCTTATTGAATGAAATATTTTTGTTAATTAATGTGAGTTTCTATTCCATTTCATACTCCATTTCATTGAAAATTTGCCTTAAATAGCTGATATTAATAACAATCTCTACCCCAGTAGATAGACATGGGTGCTGATGAAGTGTGTGGCTGCACAGAAAAATATCGGTATTTCCCCCAGCTAATAAAGTCTAGTTTAATTTTTGTTCTCTTCTTTAGAAAGTCACATTAATTAATAAAAATATTTCATTAAATAAGAATTGAAATTACTGTACTTAAGCCCGATTAAGAAATTATTTCTGATCCAAATATATTATATTTTTTTTTTTTAAAGAGAAGTAACACTCAGGCAATTAATGCCTACTACTATTACTAGGTGTTACCTTCTTTAGGAAAGGGATAGTGATAGAGAAGACAGGTGGTGAAGGGAGAGATAGAGGAAAGCTTCATTCTTTTACAACTCTGCTTTTTTGCACGTTTTTGATAATGCAGTGTTGCTGCGCCATCTGGTGTCTGGTTCAGTGACCAGTGACTATGCCTTCATCACTTGAACTTTCCTACAACAACTGATACAAAGGGACACTAATGCACATCAGAAAAATGCGTGGTGTTGTTATTCAATGACTGTTGGACACAGGGATTGAACCCAGGACCTTCGGTTTTGTAGTCAACGTGCTAACTACTTCAGCCAACGCCACCCTTATATAATTTTAGCGGTGGTATCCTCTGGGCCATCTTTGCCCAATTTTGTAACAATATATTCGGTGCCATGAAAGGCTTTTTAGAGCTACTGCCACTCCATTGCACTTTCATTTCCCATTACGTCGTAGTGGGCCGGCACCCATACAAGACTGCAGAATCGTTAATCATATTCTACTAATCTAAAACGGTTTTAAGGTTTACTCTTTCCATTGTGATGGCTCTAATTGTCGATTTGCTGTCAGTATATATATTGGCATTTGTGGCCCTAATATTCATACTGATCCATTTTAAAATCGCCGTGATCGCACGAACTTCCGTTTGGAAGGCTGTATTATCTTTAGGTAAGTGGAAGTAAATTTCGATCTCCGGTTCTTCTATGAAGAAAGTTATTTATTCTTTCCCAAAACTTCGAGCCATCCGTGTAGCAGCAAACTCCCACGTTCTTTTGTTCTAGGGTTCGATTGATCCAAGAGCGTCTTTCTGGTATCAGTTTCTCGCATTCAGCTATAACCCTAGTCTCACCTACCCGTTCAGATATTTTCAAAGTCTGGTCGTATTCGTTCAATGACGTCTATATGTTCTCCGATCAATTCCCCATCACTTGTAGACGTTTTGTAGCAAGAGCTGCTTCGTATCTAATACGAATGTCTATAGGTTGGACATAAAGAATGGTCTCCAAGACCCTAGTGGATGTAGTTCTTTCTCATAGTGGCACTTATACCTAGGAAGCACATGCGTTGAACCTTCACCAAAATTTTAGTATTAGACTTTCTTCCCATTCACCTCCACCATACTACCGATGAGTATGTTAGAATTTGTTTGATAAAAATCCTATAGAGCCAGTGTGTCTTATTAGGACTTAGTCTTCATCTGGACGCAATGGGCCTTCTGCCGAGAGTCCAGCACGAGCTAGCATTCTTGACTCTTTCTTCTATGTGGTGTCTGCACAACAGTTTCCGATCTAGGATCACTCCTAAATATTTAATCCTTAAAATCTAAGATCGATATACTCCACGATCTTTGGTGAAAATACCTATCTCCGTTTTTCCTGAGTAAATATTCAGTCCTTTCAGCGAGCCCAGCTTATCGCAATATTGAGAGTTCGTTCCAGCTCCCTCCTAGAAGTACCATAATATCGTTCGCATAGCAGACAGGTTCATAAGCTTTATTGGTCAGGTCCCTTAGCAGGCTGTGTATAGTGATTAGCGCCATTCATATATCAAGTAACTATATTTTCGGAGTTTTATACACCCGCCTTAAATAACGTTTTTTACAAAATTTTCAGTATACATTTTCAAAGCCGTAACAAATTTTTTTTAACCCCTGGGAACGTTACATAATATGTGAACAATCCCTAATCCAAACAATTCAATTCAGTAACTATTTGCAATTACAACAACAATTTACAATCATAAAAAATTAAACAACAAATCCGATTGGTTAGATGAACCAGACAAAATTTTGTTAATTGAAATTCCAACAACAAATTACATTAGCTGTAAACTTAACAAACTGAAATTGTTTAAATTATTGTACAAAACGTATTAAATTGAATTTTGACACAAAAAAAACATTAATACTAAAAGTATTAAACATCGAATTGTTAGATTTTGCTACTGACCTTATGAGGCCATGCAGTTTGATAAAACTTCGGCGGAATACATAAGAAAAAATTCAAATTCACCATTGTTAGCAACATTTTTATAATTACCTACTAATGTCAACATCTTCTCCACCTACCGCTCCCAACCAATCAAAACATGTTTCCTTGTCATTTAATAAATATCTGGTGCAGCAGACCAGAGCCAGCTTGCCAGTCCAGCCACAACACGGATGGAAATCATGATACAATTGTACTTTTTATGGTACATTTTTGACCTCGTTGGTACCGTGGTACTACCGCGAGTTACTTGGTACAATTTAAAAATGCCAATGTTTCACTATATTGTAACATTAATTTTGCCTATGTTGTCTTTAATTTGTTTGTGTGTTTTATTTTAGACGGTGCATGACTTAGATTTTATAGTGCATGAAAATAACAGGCCTGTTAATAAGCGAAATTTGTAAAATAACCGATCTCTAACAAGTCTAATCTACGAATGTACCCTTATGAATGCAATATTTAATAATTTTTTAAATTTTTATACTGAATTTTTATACACATTTTTATTAAGTGTCTGCTTTTTATTATTTGCTTCTGAATTTTTACACATTTTTTACGTTTCCGCTTATTAATAAATATTTTAAAAAATAGTACCGCCATGGTCCAAAAAGTACATTTTGTTTTCACAGTTGGTACAAAATCCAAGAAGTCATTTTCCTTCCCTGAGCCACAATATATGTATAACTATTACCTAATGGATACTTTCGCAATCTCCATAAACTTATTTCCAAAGAAAAAAGCACTAATAAAAGAGGCTTTCAGTCTGTCAGCCTGCCTTATTGGATGTCTGTTCTATTCTACTCCATTTTAGCCAGCCCAGTTCGAATCAATATGAATCTGTTGTTGCAAACCATTAACTCATTTCTTTAGCGAACCATCATCCACACTGACGATTTTTTTGGTTTTTTTTTCGTACCACTTGGTATTATGGTACCACCAACAGCCAGCCAAACTAGTCAGTCCATTATATGAGTATAAAAAATGAAAAGAAGAAGAAAAATATAACATCATGCAGGCGTTGTAATTGTTGGTTGTTTGTAGTGGTAGTTGGCAAACAAAAACAAAACTCGAACCTATTTGATACTTGTGATTCCAAATAGTCGTTTTATAATTTATATACACTTGGCAGAACTAAATAAATTTTACATAAAAAGCGAGTTTATATTCATACATAATATTTCCCCCCCCCCCTTTTTTTGTTATACAATGAAATCTTATTTGGTCGTCGTCATAAATTTTCCTATTACTCAAGCTTTGAATGCTGAAGCGCAATTATCCTTGTGATAAAGACAGTATTTTATAGTAATAAAAGTAGTAAATAATTCACACTTAAACTGCAGAATGGGTAAGCTTTCATTCGTGAGCTTTCATTCTTAGAAATATTCTTCGATTGAACAAAAGACTTCGTATTCTTCTCACTTGAAAACAGTCTTGTGAAGGCAAAGGCGAAAGGAGTAAATCAAAAAAAAAATTAAATCCTTCATTTGCACAGTTTTTTTTTCTTCTCAATTCGGATGCTAGAACACATGTATTTTTTTTTTTAATTTATACAGCAAAATTTTGATGCCAAGAATTGCTTGTTAAGGCCGTAATTCACTATCCTACCCAATCGCGCGATCTGCCAAATATGGCATGTGTGCTAAAAAAAAAGTGTGATAGTGTGGACTAAAAATGCATCACTGTGTGACAGATTTTCTTGGCACCTAAAACACCGTTTCGAAGCGATTATTTAAACTCGGTCAGACTTCTGCAAGATTTTCTTGTGAATGGTGCGATCGTGTAGGATAGTGAATCAGGCAGAGCCTTTAACGATATCCCTATACAAGACTTAAAGTTCATTACGACTTTGACCGGCAAATAAGCAGGCATTGAGCACAGTTTTCTATCATTTTGAAACTTCTTTTTCCCTAGTCCAACAACCATGGTGGTTAGGATAGGCCTCATTGTGATTGATACCAGTAGTGTGATTCAGTAACTTTTTTTTAACGATAATCGCATCGTTAAAATAATTATAACGAAAATTTATCAAATTTGCTATTCAGTAACAACTTTAACGATATTTCCTGTATCAAGAGAAAATATCAGCTGCGCTCTACTATTCTCTTCAATTTTTTTCGAGTCAGATTTGTCTGGTCTCATTGCACATAAGCGCTATCTTCCATTTATTTGAAATTTGTTTAAGCTTGTGCCAGATTATCACCCTTAGGCACCAACAACCAGACATACCTAAAAATTCCCTAATAGTTCCAGCGCACAGTGGAGAATTTCGCTAAATAAATGGTAATAAATCTGGAACTTCTAAGCTGCTGATTGCATTGGAAACTTCGAAAATTCTAAGAGGAGAGCTTGGGCTTTATAAAACATGCTTTGGCAACATTCTGGTTTAATTACAAGAGAAGTTACAGTGGACCAAACTGGGACTCAAAAAAAAAACTTCTGAGGCTGGTAAACTTTTTAAATATTATCCTAATTTTTATCGTAGAAAGCACTTTGAGAGGAGCTAAACATTTTAAGTGACATTTTTTTTTGCTGGTGGTTAAGCATGTCTATATGAATTTCATTGGTACTTTACCAAATCTTCAGTAGACTTCTCAAATGGTTTTTGAAAGTCTGTGCTTAAAATAAGAGGTTTTTTGTTCAAAATATTTGGTTAAAGTCTACTGACAATTAGGTAAAGTAGCAATGATATGCATATAGACATGCTTAACCACCAGTAAATAAATTTCACTTAAAATAATAAATTTCTTAAGATAAAAATTCTTAAGAAATCATCACCTAGCTTAAGGTACGGTCACGCTTGACAAACACTTGCCCAAAAAAGCATAACCACTAAATATTATTGAAAAACAATTTGATTCAGACACGTGTTTCTCAAGCTAAACAGTTTCATAAACAAATAATAGACAATGTCATAGAATCCAACCAACACTATTGGAAACTATTTAACTTAACAAACAGGTGTTTGAATTGAATAGCTTTTTCCTAAATATTTAGTGGTGAAATTTTATGGGCAAATGTTTGCCCAAATGTTACTATACCTTTGAAAGATATTTGACTTAAGGTTTGTCTTGAATTTTTTTTAGTATTTCATCCATAATCATTTAGTTTACAACTATGTAATTGGATTTTAAATTAAAAGTCAGCAAAAGCTACAAACGAAGTTCCAAAAATTATTTTTAAAAAAAGTACGTCCCAGATGGTCACCTTTGGCCCACTGTACACATGTCTGCGTCAAGATATGTAATATAAGACCCAAGTTCTCCTCTTAAGATGTTCGAAGATTCAGATAAATCCAATCAGCAGCATAGAAGTTCCAGATTTATTACCATTTATTTTTCAAAAGTCCCCACTGTGCAGCGGCATTTTTTTTACTTAAGTGTCCTAAACCGCGATTCAAAAACTTCCCGGTCGGCTGTTTTAATTAATAGGTGGTGAGAGGAGGAGAGACAGAGTAAAATTACATTATTTTGCAACTCTTGCACGTTTTTTATTTTTTATTTTAAAGCAGTATTGCAGCGCCTCTGATGTCGATGAGGCGCATTGATGGCCTGTTTCACAATAACGAAAGAAAACTTTCGACTAAAAATTTATATTGAAAACAACAATAAAATATTAAAATTTGTTTTTGTTTTCAATATAAATTTTGAGTCGAAAGTTTTATTTCGTTATTGTGAAACAGGCCCTAAAATGTCCCAGCTGTATTTAGTAGCCATTTTATTGATTATTTTACTTCACCGATTATTATACTACACAATACCTGTGAAGGAAGGCGCTCTGATGTTACATTAGCATAATTATCCACTGAAGTCGGTATAGTTAAGTGACCAGGGAGTGACTATATACCTTCATCGCTTGAACTTTCCTACAACAACTGACACAAATGGACGCTAACGCACATCAGAAAAATGCGTGGTGTTGCTCTATAATGACTTTATCGCGGTGAGCGGACTCGAACCCAGGACCTGGCTTTGTAGTCAACGTACTAACTACTTAAGCCAACGTTTTCACCCACAGTATTGCTAAAAATAAATAAACGCGCACATTTTAATTGTGTTTTCTTTTCTAGAAGAAAATGGCCCCCAAAAAATTTCACTTGCTTTCTCTCCAAAAAGTTTTATAAAGAAGAGGAATCTGTGGGAAAATCTTTAATTTTTAGGTTTCCCTACACCACGGTGTTCTATCAGTTAATGTCATTTTGACAACTTTGAAACCGTAAAAGTCAAAATCTTGAAATTTTCAAAAACGGTAAAACTAAAAAATCCCAAATATATAAAATCGCCAAACCGAAAAAAAATCGCCAAAAACCAAGAAAAAAATCGCCAAAACGAAAAAAGCGCCAGATTAAAAAAAAAATTCTAAAACTAAGATAAATCTTGAAAAACCGAAAAAATCGCCAAAGTGAAAAAAAAAATCGCCAAAGTGAAAAGAATTGCCAAAATTAAAAAAAAAACCAAAAACCGAAAAAAATTGCCAAACGAGAAAAAAGCGACATAACCAAAAAAAAAATCGTTTAAACTGAAAAAAAACACCAAAAAACGCAAAAAATATTGCTCAAAACTGAACGTACGGAAGGAATCCTACCTGCACGAGTCAAAGTCACACTTTACAGAGTTTTACTAATTTTTGCTCTAGATTTAACTTCTAATTAAAATGTGCTTCAATTTTGTCTCATTAGAATACAGTATATTTTTTTATTTTATATCTGGGATTAAGTACGAGTATATACGGTTTTAGTTTAATTTATAAAAATGCTTTCATAATTATAGTTTAAGTATTTGAAAGTTTTTTTTTTTGCAAAAATTCTCCAACGCTGCAGATCTACACATTTGTAACCTTATGTGTGTGTGCACTTTCTGTTAGTGTTAGACCATAAGTTGGAAAAAAAATTGTAGGTATACTAACTTTTTAACTAAGAATACATACATACTTACATATCCACGGTCTCAAGTAGAAAGGCCCTAACTCAAATAATTGTAGCTTTACAGGAGAAGGTAAAACATAATAGAAACTAGGGATGTAACGAATACCAGTTTAGCGAATGCGAATGCGAAAACGAATAATACATTTTAATTTTTGCGAAAGCGAATGCGAATGCAAATATTACAATACGTTAAGAAAATCACATGAAAATAAATGTATCTAAGAACATGAAGTTGTATTGTATACATAGATCTACTTGAGTCTTGTCTTGCATTCAGCAAATATTTATTAATTTATTAGAAACTGAAAGATATATAAAATCATATTAAAATAAGTATAGATAATAGTTAAAAATAAATTTACATTTGTACTTTGGCCCTAAGACCTTGTACTTAGTTCAACGTTTCCTGTAAAATGCTACCAAAATACATATTAAGAAAAATTGGAATGAATTGTTCATGAAAATTTTTTCCACTGCCTTTTCTTTTTCAAAAACTGGAAAATATTTCCAATATTTTTGTCTTTAGTATTCGCTT
The DNA here is from genome assembly GCA_944452675.1 of Tachina lurida. NCBI lineage: Eukaryota > Metazoa > Arthropoda > Insecta > Diptera > Tachinidae > Tachina > Tachina lurida. Next base: position 87,529,328 of record OX101755.1, read on the forward strand.
TAAATATTCGCATACATTTTAGCGAATGCAAAAGCGAATGCAAATAGCAAAAGTAAGCGAATTATTTGCGAATGCGAAAGCGAATGCGAAAGCGAATGCGAACATTCGTTACATCCCTAATAGAAACTGTAAAATTCACAATGCAAAATTTTTTTGTAAAACTGATTGTAAAAGCGTTATTTTTTACACTATTGCAATATATTTTTGTGAGAAGGTGTATATGTGTGAAATGTATTGGAATCACTGAAAAACTCAATTTCGTAAAAAACACGAGTTAGGGCCTTGCTACCTGAGACCATCGATTTGTGCATATGAATAGTAAGTACTATTATTTTCTTTTTTGAAAGTTTTTTATGATTGCCTGCTCAAGCCAATTAGATATAATAGAAAGCAGAAAAAGCAACAAAAAAGTTGTTAATAAGATTTTCTTCCTTCATTTTGGAAAAGTTTTAAAACGACCTTCATGACAAGAAAATATAGCCATAATACATATATAGTTTGGCACGCAATTAGAAACTTAATTTATTTTTCGATAAAATGATACACAAAAAAAGTGAGCTCATTTAAAAAAAAAAATAATACTTTAAAATACCTGCATACGAGTACATACATACTTGTTTTTAAAAGAAATAACCCAGTATATTGAAGTTGTGGTCAGCGGTCTGACGATATTTTGGACCAGTCGACTTGTCGCACACTCATGTACATTCAAAACAAAAATAAAACACAGTTTAAAAATTTAATACGCCTCATTGACACCAGAGGCGCTGCAACAATTAATTATTAAAAACGTGCAAGAAAGCAGAGTTGTGAAAACAAGGAATGAAGGTTTCCTCTATCTCTTCGTTCAACACCTGTCTTCTCTATTACTATCCCTTCCCTACCACCCTCTCTCACTATCTCCTCTTCAACTCACAGGTAGCACAAAGGGATCATTGTATTGGACCCAAGAGGGCTGGGCTCTAACCCCCTATTTGTGTAAGACGTTTGATTTAGAAATCTTGGCGTTTTTGTAATAGATTAAAGGGATCATTGTATTGGACCCAAGTGGGCTGGGCTCTAACCCCCTGTTTGTGTAAGACGTTTGATTTAGAAATCTTGGCGTTTTTGTAATAGATTAAAGGAAACTTGTACAACTTTTCTTTAATCTATTACAGAAACGCCAAGATTTTTAACTCAAACGTCTTACACAAACAGGGGTAAATTTCACCCTTCCTTAACAGCAGCCTGCTAACTAAACCTAACGTAAATAATACATTTATAGCAGAGATTAATGTGTGTGCCAAGTTTTATAAGATTCGGTTGGGTAGGGGTATTTTAAAAATAATATTTACTTTTAGTGGGCGTGACACTGCCCATTTGTTTTTGTAACATTTAATTAATTAAAAAATAAAATAAAAATAGTTTAACTTCGTTCTAAGTGCGGAACAAGAGATTTTTCTTGTTTCTTGCCTTGGGTTTTCAGTTTAATTAAAACTTCTTATATATTTATTAAAAAGTTGTTGTCATTCTGAAATATATACATACATATGCATATGTACGTATGTTTGTATCCATGTATTTAATATATAAAATGAGGTCTTTCAAATTTCACTTAAAATTTTGTGACCTCTTCTGTGTAATGGTTTTTCTCTATTTAATTTCTCCCTTCCAAACTAAATTTTTGGGGAAAAAATATCTAAATGGTCGCGTGATACTTCATGTTTATTACCAAAAAAAAAAAAAAAGGAAAATTTAATAAAATAAAATGAAAATTTTATTTCATGTTGTAGTAGTTCAGAAAGGTAGAAGGGATAGTCTTGATATTTTTTTTTTTTTGCTATATAAATTGTGACTTACAAACCAATGACATACTGACTGTTCCCCAACCCCGACCGATAGGGGTGGTGGCTAAGCCCCCGACCACCTCGCCATAAAGTTTTGCGTGCTTTATATGTGAAATATGAGGGATGTTTTGAGCAGCACTAAAATCGTCGATTCATACAAATGTACGCTTCTTGTCTATGTTTGTATATAAAATACCGAGTGTACAGTAATTTTCAACTGCCTGCATATAAAAAAAATTACACACTCTTATTTACATATTTTTGGGGAGCGTGCGCATTGCATGCGATGTCCTTTCCGTTTTAGTTTGAATTTATATTTAATTTTTTTTGTTCTTGCATACAAATTGCTTTTGTATTTTGTGGCAGCATGGGAAAATCGGGTGGAAGGACGGCCTGCCATGTGGCAAGCAAGCAAAAACAATTTACAGCAACAACAAAATAAGTTGTGTAAAAGTTTTCTGTTAAAATTTATGTGAAACGTAGAGCAGTATATAAAATTGTATGGAAAAAGTTTTAATTGCTACTGGTCAAAAAGTTTTAATGGGCTCAATGGATGTATGGGAAATGAGTATTTGTAAGGGAAATGAAATACACAACAACAAACTTTTGCAAACTATAATAAATATAAATGCATATGTATGGATGTATGTATGTATGTAGTTGTATTAAAATTTTCTGTGAATAATTAACTACAATGGCCAATAGGAAACAAAGGCAGTGTGCACATACAAACATATACACACACATTTGAGGTATTGCGTTAAGGATACTATCACTCATATATGTATATTCAAGAAAATAACTTCTTAAGCTCATTTGTATCAGTTTCAAGTTATTATCAAAATAAACCTTAAAAACAACGTATTTGAAAAAAATTTCTTTTGTTAATACAAGCTCACATAATAACGTTGTTGCGAGTATTTATGGAACACATCTCTTAAAAAACACACAATCTCACATTTATGATTCTTAGGCCCAACAATTGACTTCTCAATCAAGTGTAATTTATCTTTAAGTGCCATTTAGGTAGCGAATTAATTTTTTCAGTACAAAGTTACATATATATTATATCCTGTAATTCCGAAGGGACATAGGGCCACAACAAAGTTTTTACAATTATCCCTATCATTTGCGATGCGTTTTATTTCGCTCCAGCTGTGCCCTGAGGTTCTTATTTCAGTATCCAGCTGTCTCTTCCAAGTATGAGCAGGTCTTCCAATACGTCGTTGACCTTGGGGATTCCAGTCGATGGCCATTCTGCTAATGTCGTCGTGTTGCTTTCTAAGCGTATGGCCAATCCAGCGCCATTTACGTCTACGTATCTCCAACTGGATGGGCATTTGGTGGGTGATATGCCAGAGGCTTGTGTTGCTTATTCCTTCAGGCCAGAATATACGAAGTATTCGACGAAGACATCTGTTTACGTAAACTTGATGTCTTTGGTTGCAGCATTCCAAGATTCACTGCCATAAAGCAATATGGACTTCACGTTGGAATTAAAGATTCGGAGTTTGGTGTTGCTGGAAAGATGAGTGGATCGCCATACAGGATTCAGCATAGCAAAAGCCCGTCTCACCTTGTTCAATCTGAATTTCACATCCTAGGATGAGCTGCCGGTAGTTGTGATAGTGCAGCCCAAATAGCAAAAAGAAGTTACATCCTTCAAAGGTTGGTGCCGTAGAATGAATAGCTGAGTGATTGCTGCATTTATGCGTAGTTTTGGTCTTACTTAGGCTAATTTTCAGCCCTAATCTTGCGGACATTTCCTCTATTGCCAAGAGTTTGTCTTACATGTCAGAGTATTTATGGTGCGTGTAACATCTGCTATAATGACGTCAATTACGATATTAAATGATAGAGGTGATAGTACGCATCCGTGTCTTACGCCTTTCATGACCTTAATTGTACCAGTTCTTTTTTTTTGGTGCAGTACTCGGCAATTGGCATCAACGTAAAGATTTTTTATGAGCGCTATTATTTTCTCTGGGATACCCTTGCATCGTAAAGCCGCTCATACAGCTGAATGTGAGAGAGTATCGAAGGCTTTCTCGAAGTCAATGAAGATTACGTAAAGGGGAGAGCACAATTCCACGGATTGCTCGATTATTATTCTGAGGCTATTTGCGTGATCAATACATGATCTTCCAATGATCAATACGTGATCAATACATGATCTTAGCGTTGTGCATAATCTGCAATTGATAATGCTTGCAATTATCTTGTAGAGCATGCTAAGCAACGCTTTCCCTCCCCAGTTCTGGCATTTGGTGAGATCTCCTTTCTAAGGAACCTTAATAATGATTCCTTCTTTAAACTCGGCTGGCAGATAACCAGAGTTCCAGAATTTTTGGATAATAGGGAGAGGTATTTGAGCTCTCATGTTGGGTGATAATTTAAAAAGCTCAGCTGATATATTACCGCTGACTGAGGCTTTGTTGGGTTTTAATGATTTAATGGCCTCAGCAATTTCACAGGCACAGAGTCGAGATGTCATTTCTTGCGAAGTGGGCAGGACATAAACAGGATGGCTGATTACTTGTTGCGGAGATGTCTAGTATTTCGGTATAATAGTTTGTCCATATTTCCAAAGTTAAGAGACATTTTAATGTCTAACTTTGTGCATTTAAATCCTACTTAAGTTTTGCGAACATACCATATTTTTAAATTTTTACCCTTTAAAAACGCTTTTCCGTGTACTCGAAGAATAAAAAGACCCCAGTGCACTAATTAGGGTTAAGAATGACACTTTATTTACTAATAAATACACTTATACATAATAATCCAATTCAAGAGCTTAAATACAAACACATATAGGGTATTCACAACAGTCTCTTAAGTGTCCTAAGTGTCATAATGTCTTAACATTTTAACATAGTTTAAAAAAATTGTTGTTGTGGCTCAAACAAAAAGGTCATAAAGTAATAAGACTTTCTCAGCTATGTTTATTGTTTGTCATAACTACATGTAGAAATGCGTGAGAGTCTACCAAAGGAATTGAGAGGGAGAGTAAGCAATGCACAAAGGTGCTAAAACCGAAATACAAATAAGTACAATATTTTTAATTGTAAATTATGAGGGGTTGCTCACAGCATTATATTTTTTCGTGTTATTACTTTAAAGCGTGTTAATTTATGAGTACCATCTGAATACCCCAATAGATTACTGAAATATACCACAACTGGTTACCACTACATCTTCCTCGTTATTGTACACACAGGTCTCACACAACTGACTGCACTAGTTTTGTAGCAGAACTGCCACTCGGCTGGTGCTCACTGTTTATACAACACTACAGACTCACTGCCTTTACTTAATTACTTCCGCAAGTTTTCTTCACTTTCAACGATGTTGACTCTACTATTATGTGATTTACACTGACTGCCTCTCACACAGGGTACCACATTTCATGCCACAGGGATTGGTTCTATAATATTCTCTATGTGCTTATAGATGGCGTAATGAAATAAGTATGTGCACTTAGTGAAGCCAAATGGCAGAAACTGTATTACTGCATAAAGATGTGGAATGAATGAATGAATTAAGTCAAACGGGAAACACAGGGCACTGCGACCAAAGTAAATCTATTGTATCCCCTGTCAGGTGCCTACTCTCCTGACGAATATCAGGAGTGCCAGTGGGTCTAGAGTTGGCAGTTCCCAATCCTCCAATAGATGCTTACCCAATTGGCTATATCTTCTGTGGCATAACTCTGCACAGTCCTTCAGAATATGCTCTGGAGTTTCATCTTCGTAATCACAGAATCTGCACAAGCTGTTACTCTCAATGCCAAGTCTGTTGAGGTATTTTCTCAATCTACAATGGCCTGTGAGGAATACTGTGAGCATTTTTAGGTTGTTTTTACTCAGGGACATGAAAGCTATGAAACGATTTTGGTTATACGTTCCAATCATTAGCCTCGCAGGTCTCAATCTTGGGAGATTGAGCCAGAAGAGTTCCCTATTACTCCTGATCTCCGTCGATATATCTTCCCGGATTTTGTCCAATCCGAGTCAACAAAACGTTTCTGGCCCGACCATGGGTGTACTAGCCCCCTTTCTTCGGAAATGGTGGGCAATTTTCCCAACGACTCGTGGTAGTTAGTACTCCCACACCAGAACCTGCCAGCGTTCTGGAGCCATCAGTGTACCACCAGATGGTGCCAGTTCCAAAGGAATACAGGGGTTATATTCCAACCACCATTCCCTTCTATTGACCATAACAGTTCCAAACCTCTTGTCGAAGTCATAGGGTTGCACAAGTAGGGGAAATCGTCCTGCCAGAGATGATTGCTCCCATTGGCTAATTAGACAGTCCCTTCCTGTGCTTTTCCCCCCGATGCTGATTACTTTTTGTCTGGCAGCAGCCTCTATCACAATCGTCAAAGGTGTGAGTTCAATAAGGACTTCGTTACCGCAAACGAACAAATATATCGATAAATAGATATTTCTTTTCTGTTCATCAGGCTCAAGGTCATAAACATTTAAATAAAACTATTTTCGTTTTATTAAATTATTGATTTTGTTAAATCTTGGTTTTTTTCAATATTTCGAACACCTTCGGTGTCCTTCTTCAGGAAAAATTTTAGAGGAAGGTCGTCAGCTGTCCACTTTGCGAAAGAGTCAAATTCAAAGTCAACATATATCGATAAATATTACAATTTTCGGTTTGCTATAATTTATAGCAATATAGTTCAGGTACTAATATTTGAGTATAAATACAGGATCTAGCATTAAGCGTGTGTTAAGTGTGTGTGAGATATCATCGACATATTTTATTCATTTGAAAGACCTATTGATGCCATTATGTTTGGAATATAACATCGTTGAAATGTCCACCACAGCTTCCTTGGGTGGAAGGCATTAAAAATGTCGAATTTGCTATGACCCGGGCGCATAAATCAGGCTGAATTTAACCGATATAACGGGAAATGTTGGTTTTGAGGGCCGGGTTATATGATTTGTGGCTTATTTGCATAAGCCTGCGACTTAATAAACCCACACAAGAAAAAGTTTAAAGGGGTCAAATCGTACGATCTCGGTTATCGGTTCGCATGACCTTCATGTGAGATTTCAAATCTCCAGTGCAGAATGTCTCATGCGGCATGAAGTGTGTTGTGGCACATAGCACCGTTATGTTAAAACCACATGCTTTTGGTGTGCATGTCATACAATTATGGCCAAAAGAAGTTGGTAATCCTTGACCTATAGAGTTCGTTGTTAGCAGTGATGGCCTGGCCAATGTTTGCTAAGAAATATGGACCGATTACGCCGCCAGCCTGAAATCTACGCCAAGTATCGTGCCGAATTTGACAATTTCGTTTGTTGGCGTAACCATTCATCTTCATCCCATTGGTCCTCATCGTGGAAGATGATTTTGTCATTAATTAATTTTTTTTTTTTTTTTAATTTAAGTTTCTTTTGAGGAATTTTTTTGGTGCATTTTGTAATATTGTGGCAAAATTCAAATTCATTTTCTTTGGCGAGTTTTAAAATTTTGGTGCAATTCTTCTTTGGTGAACTTTCGATTGTGATTATTGTGAAATGAAGCTTTACAATACAATTTTCGATAGTTCCACATTTTTAGTCCACTTTAAATTGCAATTTTTTAGCAATGGAATGAAAAGTATTAATTACTGAATGCTTTTTTCCGTGTATATGAATAATGTCTATTAAATTAAAATCATGGTGCATTTAAAATTTTTATAGCAATTCCTATATATGCGATCGAGACAAAATTTATATTTGATAACTGAATAACATGATGAGTTTTGAAACTACTCGTACATTGCGCACTCCATCCATGTAAAAATGGCCCAAAACCAGAAGCAGGAAAATAAAAACTATATAAATAATTTTTTTTTCTTAATTTCAGTGATCGCTTTCCCTTTTACAAATCCAACGATGATCGTTGGAAGAACTCGGTTAGACATAATCTTTCCATAAATCCTCATTTTCGCAAAGGTCACAAAGCGCCACAAGGTGCTGGTCATCTGTGGACAATATCTTGCGGTGATTCAGCGGAAAATGTTTTAGCCTGGGAGCATGTAAGTTCTACTACATCTAAACAATTTTGAAATCTCTTCAATATTCCCGAAAAAAAAATATATTTTCTTTCAGAAAAAACAACGCTTGGACTTATTTTTCAAAATGGAATCAATTAATCGCGAGCGGTTGCAACAGCATCAGCAAAAACAGCAACAAGAACGATTGCTGCAAAATGGTAGTGGAAGGCACAAACAGCATATAGGTTGCCAACAGGATCAGTGTTTATACGATGAGGCCGCGGTGGCAGCGGCTGCCATACAGCAGGAAATGCTACAACAAACTCAAAATAATAACGATGCCTCAACACAAAATCAAAATTCCGTGCATTGCATTGAATCCACAGCGAGAAATGTGCTGCATGATTTGCCTTATAATGATCTGTTGACTGATGAGGAGCTGCGTAAGACGGCGGGGCAAATTTTGAATGGCATTCATAGAGAGGTGGAGGTGCAACCGGTCAATCAAACCATAATTGGTACATATCAAGATGTGTTGCTTGACAATGGTGAGTATTTGTGGTGAAACCGCACACTCAAATAGCCACAGAGTTCATGTGAATAATAATTTTTTCTATTTATTCATTTTAAAGACTATCTCAATCCCATACATAAGGACGTGATAGTCAATGAGAGCGGTTTGCGTCATAACTCCCACACAGTCCTTTCCACACACTGCCATAGCAATCATTCTTCATCGTCCGGTCCATATTATGTTACCGAAATCGATCCCATGGAATTGGGTATACAAATATCTAATAATCACCAGCATCACCAACATCTTCAGCATAATCATAACAATAGTAGTGATCCCTCAAATTCGGTGTCTGAAGATTCTGATGTTGTTTTATTTAATGATGAGTTCAACTTGAACTATTTTACTTATAATCCCAGCAATGACATTGTTGCCTGACCCAAGGAACAACAGAGTCAGCAAACACCTTTTATAACTATTGATCCATCCAGTTCGTAAATGTAGAAACTCATTCACGAAAAACATTTCTAGTCATATCATTTATTCATCTCTAATATAAGCCTTTATTATATTATTGTAAGTTTAAATGTCTTTGCTTTCGGTTAATGGTCCTTCAAGCCATCAGTAAAGATTATGTAAAAATCATTTCGTAACATCCATCGTATCTAGGCATTAAGTAATTCTAAATAATTTTAATTATTAAAATTTAATATTACAATAAATTGTAAGTGCATGTTTTTATTTTTAAAATAACTTTGATCACCAAAGATTACTTCTAAGTTGAAAAGAAAACTTGTATTTAGTTATTGGCAACTTATTATATTATTCAATAATATTTATTTGAAAGAAAATAAACTGTCAATAAAGGCAGATTAATAAAGTAAGAGAAATGCATAGGCGAATTCAAACCAATTTGCTGGCCAGCAAAATGAAAGCCAAAATTATTTTAAACGAATTTCTTTTTAATTTTTTTTTCTAAATTACGAATAAGTGCAACATTTTTATTTTCTTAAGAATCTAAATGAGTGCCTCCAGATGTAGAAACAAAGTGTGTGTGTGGTTAAAAATAACCAAATGTTGTAATAATGTAAAGTATTTTAAAAATAAGTGCTACATATTTTGAAAAATGGAAAATTTGAGATTGTTGCCAGGCCAAGCTCGGAGCTGCGCACGCACGGTGTATACGTATATATATATACACGAAACCATTCTTGCTGGTGACTGAGATCAGAATTTCCACCAAGTTCTTTTTTTGGTACAATAATCCATAACTACAATCTGTTATGTATTTGATTTTGTCATGGTCTCATTTCCCCTACATCCACACCTGATATATTTTTATCATAACAAAAGTCAAATTTTATATTGAAAAATATATTTTTTTTTATGTAAGCTCTTTTTTCTATGTATATGGAATTTGACATTTGTCATGATAAAAATATATCAGGTGTAGACGTAGGGTTCTAAGGATCCTGATAACTGGGCAATATGTTTACCTTTTTATGAATATTTGTTAACTTCTTGCATAGCGTCTGCGATTAACTCTGACATAATCGGCCATGTCACAGAGTTCAATTCCGTTCGGAAACGGAATTGATGGTGTCTAAAAAATAAAACTAAAACACAGAAATTTGTCAGGTGTGTCCAGACTGTGGAAGGCGGCGGTATGCTGGGGTATGCTCCGGCTAGGGCTTGACATTTTGAGGTTTATTCTATTCCGATTCCGAACGGAATTGAACTCTATGACATGGCCGAATATCTAATAAAACGTCGGCAGAATAACAAAAATAAAGCGCCGATATTTCTCTTCATCGCATACAAGAGAAACACGTAATTTTACTGTTCTTATCGAAATATACTTTAGTATATTTATTTATTTTATTTTCACTTTTTCACACAAACTTTAATTTATAAACCAATTAAACACATTTATGATCTCGTTTTCAATAAATTAATAATCGTACTGTAGACGTGCTTAAAATCATACAAGCTAATTTTCTTTCACATATAATATTTGAGAATCTATATAATAGAAAAATTATGAAAAATTATAAAAAATATCAAAAAAAATATTTCTATTCTCAGAGTTAGTTTTCTAAAATCGTGTGATTTCAAATCGATCGGTTAACAGAATAGCGCCGATAGTTTTTCATTTATTTTAATAAACACTCAAACATGCATACTAATTTAATACACGTACATGAAGTGTGTTTTTTGACAGTTCATCTCATAAGATTGTTGTTATAGGATTTCTTATAGCAACGCTCTCATAAAAAATCTTATAAGATTGAGATAGATAAAGGTTCCATCAGACGTGCTATAACCATAACCATAGAAAACAGCTGTTCGAAACAAACTTATGGGCAACACTATATTTTACTATAAGTGACTCGCCATAACGCCATAGCCATTACCATAGAAAATAATTGAATTTTGGTTTGGTTATGGCTATGGCATTATGGCTATGGCACGTCTAATTTAAGCTTAAATCTACACGTAACATAATTCTCTCTGCGATTGTATTTGACGCTCTCATCTTACATATTATGTTAGGTGTAGACCCCATGTTAATACGGGAAGAAATACTGTCAAGTAGCAGGTTGCCTATAAATTAGATGCCACTCTGACGATGACAAAATCAAATCCATAAAAAATTGAAGTTATGGGTACCGTACTAAACAAGAACTTGGTCGAAATTTTTATCTCAAACAGGTTCACGCATTAGAGAGATTATTCGTCAGCTGCTTTTTTTACTTATTTATATTATGTTTACTTATTTATATTATGTTTACTTATTTATATTATAAATTTTATAACGAACAATATATTTGACAATTGGCTCTCTGTCTTGCTTGTTGCTTATAATTTTTTGACAATTACTTTGTAAAAAGCGCAGAGTTTCATCTACCACGAGTATGTAATATGTCTCGATCAGCCCTTTTGACGGCCGTGAACCTTTTTTCTTTTTATTTTTTTTGTGAGCATTTTTATTAAACCTGCCATATAAATCCATAGTAGTTTAACATTACTCACTGAATGACTGGCAGAAGTTACTCTCCAGATCCACTAAGTTGTATATCATTACCTCAGTACCTCATCATTAACTCATTATTTTTTTGATATCGAGATTTTTGAATTTTTCGATAAATTAGATGTTATTCTATCGAAATATCCAAAAAAAAAACTCGATTTAAAAAAATAATGAGTTAGGGTATTTACGTATATATTAAGGTAACTGTATATAGAAGATAATGATGAGGACGAGGAAAATATGCCTTTAAAAATATTACAAATATCACTGGCAACAACGTGAGCAAGAACTAAACCCAATTATGCATATGTATGCCTCGAACATAATAAAAATTCCTTTGATAAGCTTTGTATTTTGTATTGCAGAAGGTCTGAATATCATCTGGGAATGGGACAATGTTGAAAGTCTGTGAGAGATCCTTACCTTATTAACAGCAAAAAAAACAGTATGACGCCAAATATGCCAGCTGTTTCACACTTGTAAATAAATGCAATTATAACATCTACTAAAGGTTTTAGTATTGTAGATGGTGTAAACATAGTTAATTAATTAATTTTGTTGTGTTTTAAATTTTTCGAGATTTACCACAGCTACAAGATGCAAACCCTGAATCCCGCTATTAAATTTGAGTGGGTGGTCTAAAGGCCGGGGCACAATAAATCCGACATACATTAAACTTCGACTTTTTCAACGGTCAGCTAACTTGAAATACATACATGGTTTCTTATGACATCTGTTGCATTCAGTACTTCTTCGTCAACGCAAAGTACAAAATTTGGTCAATTTACAATGCACGTTGAGTGAGTAGTTTGACAGCTATCAGTTATCTTTTTGCATTCTCTATGTCATGTTTTACACTTGGCAGTTTTTCTTGAAGCAGTTCTCTTCAATTATCTTTTAAAACTGCCCATTTGTTTACACTCAGACGGTTTCTTGTTCAATTTTCGTATTGTTTTAATGCAGCGAATGAAATAACAAAACAGAATTGAAGTAACTTTTCTGTACAGGCAAGTCAGTACCCCTCTTCTTTCTTCTTTCCTTTCTCTCCTATAAACTCAGACTTGCTTCAAGTAAAACTGCCGAGTGTAAAACATGACTATGTTTGTGTTTTGTGGCAGCAAAAATTAACAGAATACAAAAATAAATAAAAGAAATTGAAGGAAAACGTAAGTTTAATAATTAAAATGGAATATAAACTTATTGAAGCTGCCCAAATGTTTCCTTGCCTGTTTACAAGAAACAAATTAAATAAGGAAAAGTAGTGGTCTTCTATAGCAACAGCAACAGGCGCAACAGGTAAGCAGTGTTTTTATGTGTCTATATATTAAATTATTGCTTAAAAATTGCACAAAATTGTACTTGAATAATAATGTCAAAGTCATTGGAGATCCGTCGAACTGCATCTTTAATAAATAAAATTCTGTTGAAAATATATGCGCTAAAAACAACTGATTAATATCCGTCAACAAACTATTCGTATGAAACAAACGTATGACGGATTCATTGTGCCCCGGCCTTAAATTCGACCACTTGACACGTTGTATGTTTTTATTTTGAAGAAACGTGATTTGTGCGTGGGAGTAAATGTGTGTGTGCTAATACAAAACAAAAACGAATTAGAAAGTTTGTTTCTTTCCAAGCCTTCATGATAAGAAATTTCGAAAAACATTTATATTATGCATTTTTACACAAAAATACCTTTTAAACCATATATGTATGTATGTATGTTCCACCAATATTTGTGGACGATAAGATACTTAAAAGTGTACGACAAAACAAAATGTGTGCAGCATTTATAACATAAGAAGAAGAAGATATACTTACATACATACATAAATTCATACATACATACATACATACATACATAAAAATTTATTTAATATATATTTTACAAAAACTCCGCAAGACTATACAGTTAATTGAGACAAATCAATTACCAAGGAGATGCAAAACATTCCAAGTCCAAACAACAAACATATGCCTAACCGCACTTAAGAAATGATTACAATGACGCGAGAAATGTTATCCAGTCCATAGATGCTTTACGACTGAAGAATTTTTTTTTATAAACAAAAATATAAAATACCTTAATAAAGGATTCCTGCTGAACCACCTGTTAGGAATTGGAACAATTTCTACATGCATGTATAACAATGATGCCATATACATATGTACATTGTACTTTGGAATGTGTATGAAGCATCTCAATTCGCCGCAGTATGTGTATGGATGATGTATTAAATAAAATTGCAAAACTTACAATGGACAACAAAAGCCTTAACACATTTCACTAATAAAACAATCAACATTATTTAATTTTATTCACTTTTCCAATTAAAACCGAGATTGTTTCCATTATAAATGAAAAATCTTAACGACCGTCAAACTATTTGCATGTTAACAAGCGCGAGCGGATATAAAAACTAAAGAGAAATAAGAAAATTACCGAGATGCCACACTTACGATTGCCAGAGTTATGGCCAAGTTGCCATGTTGGTAATTTTTACATCTAAATGGATAAACATGTGGCGATTTTCAGTAGAAATTTGATAGGAACCGTAAAATGTTCGAAATACCATTACATAATAAATATTTCAAGAACATACTCCAGGCGAATCAATATAAGGTGGTTTCAACTTCCCAGATGGCTACTTTCACCGCTTGTAATTTTAATATTTTTTGGATGCCAACACACATTTTTTTACAAAATCTGCCTAGTAATTCGCTTTATTTTTCATAGGCAAAATATTTATGTGCTTGAAAAAAATAACTAGCAAAGATTGAAGAACTTAAAATAATTAGTAGAAAAATGAAAACAAATGGTAACTAATAGACCATTTGTAGAACGCGACAAAGGCGACTCACGACGAGCTAATTCATGGACGACTACGTAAAGAAAAGTGCTTATTATAGACGCGTCGTGTTCTACAAACAGGATGTAAGAATAAAATCATTTAATAACCTTTATTTCCGATAGCGTTTTTCGCAAGGAAGTGAGGGATCACGCCATAGTATAATCACGCGTAAGAGGCTCTTAATTTCTTAACCATAGAGTCGAAACTTCCGGAAAAAAGTTTTTTTCTCATTCTGACTTAAGCTACTATTCCATATTACCACAGAAATCACTCCTACCACCTTGAGGTCCTAGTTTAAAAATGATACATAGCTTATAGCATACTTGTAAACTTGAAAATTCTAGTACTGGAAAAGTAGAAAGTACTAGTTTCATCATTTCGGAGATAAGGATATTGACCCTTGTCCTCTCTAGGTCCAAGTTTTGAAAAAAATCAAAGCAAATGTCTCTGTTTAGAAGCAGTGCATATAAATGTAGTATAAGTTTTTCGATTACCATCACAGAGTATACCAGAGGTGACACGAGACGGAAAATAATTTGTGTTTTCGGATCTTTCGCTCACTCTGTCACTGCGTCTTCTTTAACCTTCTTTCGTGGTGGAATTTTGTAGCTTAATTTCAATTTATACTTTGTAGCCTCATTCGCTTGACGATTTTTGTAAATAAATGATAAAAATTAATATTTTTTAATGAAAATGATTCAAATGAAATCTGCAATCATCTTAAAACAGTTTTTAATTGCCTTTTTAATAGTCATAAGATATTTCGCACTTTGTTTCTTAATTCAACACAACAAATTCTTTAATCTAATTTTGTAAAATTGTTTACTTTTTGACATGTTTTTCGTTTAACACTTTGTGGTCTTATTCGCTGAGTGATTTTTGTAAATAAAAGGTAAAAATTAAAATTTTTCAATGAAAATGCTTAAAGTTAAATCAGGAATCATTTGCAAACCAATTTTAATAACTTTTTAGTACAAATAATCTTTTTTACATTCGTTTTTTTTTTTATTAAATGCAACAAATTCTTCAATTTAATTTTGTAAATGTGTATGTACGTATGTATGTATGTACACGTGTTTATTTCACAAAGTACACATTTTCTTTTGTTTGTTTTGATTTTTTTTGGTAACATTTTAATAATAAATATACTGCAGTTGTCCCTTTCTCGCAGAATCTGCGCGACAAATGATTTTAGCTTTTTTCATAAGTCACTTTCTTCAACTCTGGGGGTCGATTCTGTTTCTGTGAAATCGTGAAAATGAAAAATAAAATATCACTTCATTGAAAATGCGATTCTGATTTTCGTTTTTTATGAGAACTTCCTGTCAAGTGAAGTGAATATGATAAATTTTTTATCACTTCATTTTTATCATAAATTCAGAATCGACCCCCTGGTCTACTTTGTGATTACCATTACAATTGGTTCGCACGGGAGGTGCCATACCACCATGAAATACATATTCATAAATATAACCTATAGGAGCAACAGGTTCACCAAGTTTCATGGTTGTCTGATTATCAATGGCATATGCCTTCACATAGAAAGTAGCAGCTTGGTAAACAACGAAACTCCGTAAGAATATACAGTTAATGGAGACAATCAGTTTAGATGCTTTACGACTGAAGTATTTTTTATTTTATAAACCAAAAAAATAAAATACCTTATTAAAAAATTCTTCCGTGCAAACAATTACATATGTATGTCACAAATTTGCATTCCAATTTTTGTTTTGATTTAAAAATATTGCAGAGCAGAACTACCTGTTAGCAACAATTGCCACAACTTTTATACAACAATGATACCATGGACATACTTTGGAATGTGTATGAAGCAGGCTTGGAAAAATTGGTAAAATTGTACTTATTCCGGTACTATTCAAACTCGAAAAGTACAATAGTACACCAATGGTTAATTTAGTTTATTTAAGGAATCTCTTTCAGCTTCACACTACATTTATTTTCAAACAATTATAAACAGCATTGTGCAAGTAAAACGCAACGAAAAAATCAAAAAATTTAACTCGTCTATTTCCAAATTACTTTTCTCCTAATTCTTCAATTTTTGAAAATTGTTGGTACAATTTTAAATGCCATCCCTGGTATGAAGTATCTCAATTCGCTGTACTATGCCTATGGATGTATTAAATAAAATTGCCAAACTTACAATGGACAACAAAATCCTTAACACATTTCACTAATAAAACTATCAACATTATTTAATTTTTATTCACTTTTATAATTAAAACCGAGATTTTTCCATTATAAATGAAAAATCTTAACGACCGTCAAACTATTTGCATGTTAACAAGCGCGAGCGGATATAAAAACTAAAGAGAAATAAAAGAAATGACTGAGATGCCACACTTACGATTGCCAGAGTTATGGCCAAGTTGCCATGTTGGTAATTTTTACATCTAAATAGAAAAACATGTGGCGATTTTCAGTAGAAATTTAATAGAAACAGTAAAATGGTAATACATCGTTTACGTAAAATTTAAGAGTTTTATTGTTTCATATACCGATTCCCCATAATATGCAAAAGGGGAAGGGGTTAACTTCAGCGGTCATTTATAACAGTCATGTTTTAGACACATCAGTTTTTCTTGAAGCAAGTCTCTCTAATTCTCTTTTAAAACTGCTCCTTTGGTTACGCACAGACAGTCTGCTTGTTCAATTTTCGTATTGTTTTAAATATCTCCACCATTTTAATTGGATTTTAATTCTGATAACAAGTCAAAATTTAAGTTTGCCTTGCTTACATATATGTACATACATAATATCGGTTGGTTATTGGTTTGCGGCACAGTATGTTCAAAATACATTATGTTTGCAGCAAACCAATAACCAGTAAGCATACTTGCTTGTTCAATTTTCGTACAACTTCCCGGATGGCTATGGGTCTGTTCGTAAATGCATCACGCGAGCAAACTTTTATTTAAAATGCAATACAAGTTCGCTGATAATCTTTTTCAGTAGTAGCCATGTTTGTACCCCACATTTGACATTTGTTTGTGTATTATTTATTTCAGTAAAATAATTTAGGACATTTCAATTTCCATTTGCAGCGGCGCAGTGATGCATTTACGAACAGGCCCTATTTTCGCCGTATGTAATTTTAATATTTTCAATTAATTTTCTTGACATCCCAGCTATGATTTTTTATGATATACAAACGATTTTCTCGTTTTGAAGTTGGTATGGAAAAAATACTTTTTGAAACTATATTTCGTTATTTTTCATACAATTTGGAAACGTTTAGAAACGAAATTTTTTACAAAATCTGCCTAGTAATTCGCTTTATTTTTCATACGCAAAATATTTATGTGCTTGAAAAAAATAAGTAGCAAATATTGTCGAACTTAAAATAATTAGTAGAAAAATAAAACAAATGGTAATTAAGAATAAAATCATTTAATAACCTTTATTTCCGACAGTGTCTTTCGCAAGGAAGGGTTCACGCCATAGTATAATCACGCGTTAGAGGCTCTTAATTTCTTAACCATAGAGTCGAAACTTTAAATCAATTTATCAAATAAAAATTATACAAAGAAATTGGTGCTTTATAAATATACTTATGCATGGATATGTATATCAACTTTTTATTTATTTTTATTTTATTTTTTAATTAGTAAAGATATATAATTAGTAAAGATACATATGTATGTATATAGTAAGATTAACCATTTTTTCTTCTTTTTTATTTAAATTATATTTAATAATATATTTTATTAAGCACAAGCTCATTTTTTTATAAAAAAAAATATCAAACAAAAACAAATTCTTATATTATCAATATTTCTTTAAACTTTATTTCTCAGGGAGGACATTTTATCGATAATAACAAAATATTGGATAAAAAATATGTATAAGAATTTGTTTATTCATTAATAAATTTCTTTATAAAAAACTTGGACTAAAATTTAATATATGAACAAAGATACAAAGTATATATATACATACATATATGTATATAATATTACACGGTAATACAAACGAAAGACTTACATAGACAATATACATAGTAGTGATGTAACGAATGTCAAATTTTGATATTCGCGAATACAAATACGAATATTTGAAACGATATTCGCGAATACGAATACAAATTTTATATGTGAAACTTATAGTCATAAAATTGGGGTTATGTTTGCGCCTGCAAAATGAAATATGAAAAAAATTTTTGTGAAAAAAACTTCATAAAAACTACCCAAAATTTTAGTGATCGTTACTAAATAGCATTTTAAAATGATACAAAACACAAATTTCTATAAAAAATTTTATGAAATTTATTTTTAGCCATTTATTTAAATTTCGTTTAGAATTTATGCATTTATTTATTTAATTTTTTCGAAAAATATTCGTATTCGTATTCGCTTGAATTTGGCGAATACGACTGTGAATACGAATGTATAAAAATGGCCGAATATTCGGCAATTCGAATACAAATACGAATATTCGTGCATCACTAATACATACATAAAATTATCAATTGGAAATTTTCGTTCCATTGGTTGGTTTGCAATATTTTGTCTTGCAACAGTTAATAACTAAGTAAATGTTATCGATCTATTATATACACACAAAAAAATTTATAGTTTATATATCCCGAAATTGTGATAGGGTAGAATGGCATTTGCAAAGTTTTTTAGTTAATTTGAAAAAATTTAGTTCGATCAACTAAAATTTTAGTTAAAATTCCTTAACGACTAGGTGAATTCATATCGTTGATTTCTGTGAATTATCTAAATAGCAAAGTAAGTTTAGACCAGCGGCAAATTATCATGGATTTTAGTTAAATTAACTATTTATAATTCGATAATTGACATGGATTTTAGAAACAGTACAAGTGCTTGTACAACTGCTTTGATAAACTGCTTGTAAAAGCTTTATTTTTTTTTACCTATTGCCATAAATGTTTGTGACGAGATGTTTTGGAATCACTTAAAACCTCAATTTCGTGAAAATACGAGTTAGTGCCTTTCTACTTTTGACCATCGATATGTAGGTATGTATGTACATAAATGTATTCATAGGAAACAAATGTCTCCGGATTTAATAAAAAAAAATAATAAATTTATTTCAATAACTTTTTTAATAGACATATTCTTTTCGGAATCCTTCTGCATAACTTTAGTCACGTATATTTCAAAACCTTGCTGTGTAACATGAACACGCTTCTCACGCAATGCATACATACCGGCTTCTGTACATACACCCTTTACCTCAGCACCGGAAGCTCCTAGCATAAGTACAGCCATTTTACGCAAATTAATACCAAGAGGAGTTAAGTTCATTTTACGTGAATGAATTTTAAGAATATCCAAACGAGCCTCCTCGTATGGTGGTGCGAATTCAATTATACGATCAATACGACCAGGTCGCAAAAGAGCTCAATCCAAAATATCAATCAGATGTGTGGACACAATGACTTTAATATTTTTCTTAGCCCCAAAACCATCCAATTGATTCAATAACTCTAACATTGTAAGTTGAATTTCAGAGTCCCCACCTGAACCAGAGTCAATACGGGACGAACCAATTTCATCCATGAATATAATTGAAGGCGATTGCCTTCTAACCTTGCATAGGTAACTTTTTTCATACGAAAGTAAACAATTTGTGTATTACACTTTACCTAATATCCATGTTAATATAACTATTACAATAAGTAACTAATTTTTGTTAAATTCTTTAAAAAAACTTTGTAGATGCCATTCTACCATTTCACTTAGTTAAAATTTTACCATAATTTTATGTGTGTGTATTATGTATGTTTATAATAGTAAAAATTATTAAGTAAAATTGAATTTTTAACTTAAAAAATGAGAGGAAATAACTCAAAATATTTCAAACGGCAACTAAATAAAAGAATCACATAAATAAAATTATTACTTTCCAATATAACAAGAATCTTATATAATGAAAGTGTGTGTGTGTGTGCCGTATTTGGAATCTTAAGTCTAATTTATATTATTATAATTATTATTATTACTCATTTAATGATAAACCGGAAATGCTTTTATTTCTCTTATGCTATTAAACGAAAATATAAGTCGATATATTTTTAAAAAATTGCATGTAACTGGCCAAAATTGGATGATGTGCTTGGTGTTGCTTAACCATCACTCTCGTCATAAGTGGGACTACTGGGTGAGTAGGTTGGACTAGTTGGTGAATAACCATGTGATGGTGCCGTGGGCGAATACATGGGCGAAGCTGGAGAATAATTTTGCGTTGGCGTATACGAAGGGGGTGATGAGGGCGAATATTTCGTACTACTGGGCGAGTAAATGGACATGTTATTGGAAAAGCTGGGTGAAGTGGCCGAGTAACTGGAACCAGTAGGACTGTATTGATTGGCTGGCGAGTGTTGTGGTGAAGCCGGGGAATATAATGGTGATGTCGGGGAATATTTAGGTGATGCTGGCGAGTATTGTGGAGAGCCAGGTGTTGTATATTGTGGTGAACCAGGCGAGCCATCATATGAGGGTGAAGGTGGTGAATATTTGGGAGATGTTGGCGAGTACTTCACAACAGTTTGGGAATATGCAGGCGAAGCCGGAGAATAATTGGGAGAAGCTGAACAATTGGGTGAAGAGGGCGAGTAAGATGCTGTTCCTGGTGTATAAGTGGGCGAAGAAGGTGAATACGAAGGTGATGCAGGCGAGTATTGAGAAGATGGTGAATAAGAAGGGCTTGAAGGTGAATATGAAGGAGATGTAGGAGAATAAGAAGGTGAGTTGGGTGAATAATTTGAAGAGGTGGGTGAATATGCGCTTGTTGGTGAATACATATTCGATCCACTACCCGTATACGAAGGACTTGATGATTGCTGATAATTCGATGCTGGCGAATAAACCGGAGAGGATGGTGAATAGCCACTTGTGGAAGGCAAATAGCCCGTAGACTGTGGATTGAAATTTGGCGTTGAGTATCTAGGCGAACTAGATTGGTAAAGTGGACTGGTTGGCGAGTAGTTCGGACTAAGTGGTGAATAGCTGGGAGAGGCGGCAGCTGGCGATGATGCAGAATAGTTGGGGCTGGTCGGAGAGTACGAGGGCGGTGATACACTGGGCGAGGGCGACAAAAATGGTGACATGGGCGGTCCTGGCGATGATGGCGATGAGCCGCCATGGGCGGGAGACCAAATCGGTGACATGCCAGAAGCTTCTGAGGCTGCTGAGGGTGAAAAGCTTGGTCCACCAGGTGTCATGCCACTCACTGCAATGAAAGAAAACGGAAATATAAAATATCTTATATCCAACAAATTTCATAAACAGTGTAGTGGTAAATAAAGTCTGATAGTATTTATTTGAATTCCATTTAAATTTAAGTTGTATTAAAATACAGTTTAACTTTTTGCATTGTTTAATTAAAGTTCTTATTTAATTACAAATATTCATACAAGCGACGAGAATTAAATTTTTCAGATGGTTTTTTTAACATTTAAGAAATTTATTATCCGACATATTGTCAGAAGTTTATTTTAATTTTAAATTTATTTGCTGGTGGCTCAGCGATGTCTATATGCATTCCATTGTTGCTGTAACAAATCGTCAGTAGACTTCAACCACACATTTTTCTTTTGTGATTTTCAAAAATATTATTATTTGTGAATTCTCAAATAGTTTTTGAAAGTCTCTACGTAAGATAAGAGGTTTGTGACTGTTCAAAATGTGTGGTTGAAGTCTACTGACGATTTGTTACAGCAACAATGGAATGCATATAGACATCGCTGAGCCACCAGCAAATAAATTTAAAATTAAAATGGTTTTTTTTAATATTTAAATTTATTTTTGTACGTAAATTGTCGCTTACGATAAAATTGTACAGACTGTATCTTAAAATTTATCAACAATTTTGCCATTTTGATAATTCTAAACCATGGGTAGGCCCATAAAATTTTAATTTCAATAAAAAAGTACATTTTCGATAACATGTCGCTTACGATACAATCGCAAAAAAAGGCTCGATATGATGAAAAGCTTTCCAAACAACAGTTGTTTAACATAAATAATAAAATTAACTTATCTCTTAATATGAACACATAATGTTCATTTACTACATGATGTCAATAAACACATGCAACAACAAAACCATGTGGCATATTTGTAAATAATAAAACTTGAACACATCAGATTGGTGATTCGAGAATCCATCAATGCGCTGCACCTGATTCAATAATACATGTAGCCGCAAATCTACAACAAATGTACAACAAATAAAACAACATAGATTTTTATTGCTGTTTTGTGATGACAACTGTCAAAGAACCAAGAGAAAACCAAATTCAAGTACTTGCGTTTTCTCTCGGCTTTGCAAAGCTTGTTTGTATTAGTACAGTTTTAATAGGCACACACGCGCGTGTTGGTAAAACATAAACAACATTTGACAGATCACATCACGAAACAAGCAAAACAGCTGGCGCCTCGCGGTTACCTGTATTATTGTATCATGCGCGTATGTGTGATTGGCTCGCTTGATGCTTGATTGAAGTGCAGACTTAGTAAAAATTATGCTAGCAGACGATGATGATGAAGAAATGTTACATGCATTAAGCGCAACGATGTCGCGTCTGCGCAGCTTGTAGACATTTGCAACTACCTTTTTATAATTTATTTCGATTTGGAAAAATTCATATAAGTACATATAAAAACGAATGCTCACTAAAGCGGAGAAATTTCGAAACAAAATTGTGCGATATTTGTTCACAAATATCTAAAAAAAAATCTAATGTTCGCTAAAGCTTCGAACTTCTATGGAGGTACAATGTTCAAATCCTGCAGCGTATAAGTTATGCTAGGCACACATCTGGGACGAGCAACGAATTTCGTACACGTCGATAAGAGTTCACTGCTAAAATTCGTCGTGTTAAGCACAACAACGACGAATTTACTTAGCGAATTCCTCTCTTATATTTCATCAAGTTGGTTGTGTTGTGAATACAGACAGAGAGAGAGCGAGAAAAATTTGTTTTTCATCGTTCGTCGGCGTACAAAATAGAAATAAATCTATCTCAGAGTTCGTCACGCACGACGGCGGTGTTGTGTTAATTTTTGTATGCACAAATGTGTTTTATCTTTTATGACGAAAGTTCGCACCGAAAAATTAGTCGTTCGTCCCAGTTGTGTTCCTCTAGCATTAGGGTGTTAAAAAAAAAATTAAATAAAAGAAGTTAAAATAAATAAATTAAAAAATAAAAATACTTTTTGCTCCCTTTTTGCGATATCGAAATTAGTTCGATATTCTCTCACTTTTGATATTGCTAGCGAATTTCGAGATCTAATGTTTTTTGGACAAAACTGAGCGACTGGTAAACTTTTTTCGATTCATTTTTGATTGTCACTCTCGATAGTTTTACACGGTAAATGTTCGACATATATCCGAAATTGATATCATTTACGAAAGCCGTTGTCAACTGGGTAAATATCTACGTGTTTATTTGTACAAACCCTTTTAAGCGACATGCTTACGACACTCACACATATGCACTGATTGACGGGTTTGTTTGAATGTCTCCAGGGGGCAAATTACGGCACACGATATTGAACGAAATTACAAAATATTTCAATAGAGATTATATGGAAATATTTTAAAATTTCGATTGGTATCGATTTGCCGTAATATACCCACTGATCACTTTAAATAGGAAATAAAATTATGCAAGAATAGCAATTACTAAAATATCTAAGCTTTTCGAGTAACTTACTTTGGCCAGAAGGTGATAAATATTTGGGAGTGCCACACTGTATCCAGGGTGTACGCGGTGGTGACATGCTAGGCGTAGCTACAGCACCAAAGAACATAGCTGAACCGCCCAATAAACTGGATCCCAAAGTATTGGCAATTTCAATACCATATCGACATTTCTCTGCATCCAGCAAAAGATCAAAGCAGCCTTTAAAAACGACAAAAAAAGACATAATTAAATCATGATATATATTTCAAATATATTCCGCCGCCTTACCTGTTCCCATTTTCGGCAATTGACCCATAATAATATTTTCTGATACACCTCTCATAGGATCGGTTTCAGCATGTGCTGCGGCATCCATCAACACATCGACAGTTTCTTCAAAGGAACATCTCATAAGAGCACCAGTATCTTGTCTGTTGATACCATGACGAGTGATGGCCATCAAATGGCCTTTGGCTGTCATTACGTCACACAACAAGGCCAAGTGACGATAGTTTACATACAAACCGTAGAACTGTAGCACAGCGTTCATTTCCTTTTCCACCGACTTACGCACAGCTTCTATGCCAAGTACTTGGAAAATTTCGCAAATATCATTGGAAGAGGTACGCACAGGATCAACGTCTCGTTCCGAGAGAACTTTCATCATGGAAGTACCATCAGTTTCTAGTAACCACTCTCCAATGGCTTTAAATTCACCCGTCTCTGTGATCACAATACGTTTCTTGCTGTCTGTTTGTGGCAAATGCATGTATACTTTGCCAATGGCTTCAAGACCCTGCAGTGTCATGTCAGACAACATGTTGGCCTCAATGCATCTTAAGAACATATCGTCTTCCATTTTATCAACGGCTTCTTCTTCGTCTTGGAATTTGTTTTCCTCGTTGTTCATGATACGTATACGCAGGACAAGTTTGTCAGCATTGTCATCGTTGAATATACAATTGAGATCGTCTCCGAAACCGGCGTTTATTTTTTCGGCAATCTGTTCCATAGTCAACTTCTTATCGGTCATTCTTTTACGATCAAGCTCGATACGTAACAGCCAGGGTGAAATGCGGGTGGGATCAAAGTCGGGCATTTCATAGTAGACATTAACGAATTCTTGATCTTCTGCGATGACCGTACGTTGGGGATCAGGATCATAGTAGATGGCCGTGTTTGCTGTCACCTTACGCAGAGTGGTATGTTCCAAACGACACAACACATTTTTAGCTTTTTCCGCATCACGAGCTGCACCACCGGTCAAGAAGACCGTTAGAGAGGGAGCTTTTGGTTTCTTGGATATATTGATGATTTCCTTAAGTCTGGGTACACCAAGGGTTACGTTCTTCGAGGATACACCAGCAAAATGGAAAGTATTCAATGTCATCTGTGTGGCCGGCTCACCCAAACTCTGGGCAGCTAAAGCTCCCACCATTTCACCAGGATTTGCTTGAGCTTGTTGGAACCTGGTCTCTATTTCTCCTATCAACCATTCGAAGGCCTCGGTCGACAAACGGAATTCTTCAGCAACATATTTGGTGCACAAAGTGGAGCGTACCAAGCACTGGAACAACAGAGTGGCGTTCTCGTTGGCCTGCTTTGAAAGATGATCATTACCCACCACAATAACACAGCGCTGTAGTAGATCTCTCACACCATTTATGACTCTTAGGGGAGACAAATCGGTTGGCATTCTTTTGTTTATATGGAAAATCTTTTGTACGTTCCATATCATTCTCTGCAAATTACAGGGTAATACAACTTTCGAATCGCCATTGGGGAAAATTTCTCTCAAAGCTTCACGATCGCGGCACAATTGTTCCCATTCCACCTCCAATTGCGGCAAAGCATTGCCACTTTCACTCAGCTCCTTAATCACCTCATCTGTAAATACCTTGCGCATGTAGCGCTCATTGGACCAATCGAATTTGAATCGTTTTTCAAAAGATTTGTTAGAAAGCTTGACAGTGGGAAGATTTTGAAACTCTACCGTTTCACCGGCCAAACCGTCTTCACCATAACGCAACTGAATGAGTTGACCCACGGAGTTACGCACAGTACCATCATAATTTACCATTACCGACTCCATAGCCTTTATCAGACGACGTTGGATGTAACCAGTTTCGGCTGTCTTTACAGCAGTATCGATAAGACCTTCACGACCACCCATAGCGTGGAAATAGAACTCGGAAGGTGTCAAACCGGCAAGATAGGAATTTTCTACGAAACCTCTAGACTCAGGACCGTAATCGTCTTTGATGAAATGTGGCAAAGTACGCTTTCGAAAACCATAAGGTATACGTTTACCTTCAACGTTCTGCTGACCCACACAAGCAATAACTTGAGAGATATTAATGTTGGAACCCTTCGAACCAGACACCACCATAGCCTTTAGATTGTTGTATTCGGTAAGAGATTTCTTGGCGGAGCCACCAGTTTTGTCACGAGCATCGTTCAAAATGCGATTTACTTGATTCTCGAAAGTCTGACGCAAAGTGTTACCCGGTGTGGGTTCCAGTTCCATATTGTGAGCCTTCTGAATAACGTTGATGACATCGTCTTTGGCCTTCTTAATGGCCGTCTGAATTTCACTATAAGTCTGAGGATCGGCAATTGTGTCACCGATACCGATACTGTGACCTTCCAACAGCAACCAGTTGTTAATCACAGTCTGAATGTTACCGTAGAAACGACCGGCAATTTCATGACCCAATTCCAAGAATACAATATGCAGCAAAGAACCGGCAGAAGTACCCAGCGTCTTTTTGCACAAAATTCCCATTATCAATTCACCGTGTTCTACCATTACCTTGGTATCACCGGGTGAAATCCATTTGTAGGGACCATCATCTTCATCGTCTGGATGTGTGGAATGCGTACGTATCATGTTTACATTGCCAGGAATAATGAGAGAGAATATCTGTTTGCCAGTCCACAATGGTTTCGGCTTTAAAATGCATGGTTGTGGCATTTTACCATCCCAAGTGGGCAAGAACATCAGCAAGTTCATCATTTGCTCACGTGTGATGAAGACATCACGTTTTGTCATTTTACGGACGGCTGTCAAAGTATCTTGCACAATACCCATAACAGGTTTGTTAGCCTGTCATGGAAATAGAGAAGGTGAGTTTGGAAAAATATATTCACAATTTTTGTTAATTTCTTGTATCAAATAAATCACATTCAATTGGAACACATTATTAAAAATTTACTGAATCTATATGTATGCACTTCTCTTACCTGTGGCGTTATAATCTGCCGAGGGGTAATATGTATATTCTCTACTTCAGCTCTCGTCTCCATAGATTGTGGCACATGCAAGTTCATTTCGTCTCCATCGAAATCGGCATTGTAAGGTGAGGTACACGACAAGTTCATACGGAATGTAGACCATGGCAAAACTTTAACACGATGACCCATCATACTCATCTTGTGCAAAGTGGGCTGACGATTGAAGATAACCAAATCGTCGTCACGTAAATGTCTTTCCACTTTGTAGCCACATTGTAAATGCAAATCGGAGGGTTTGGGATGGAAACGCAAATCGATACGCTCACCATTGTCCCTTACAATATACTTGGCACCGGGATATTGGGAATTACCACGTCTTACTAACTCTTGCATACGATCAATATTGAAGGGTGTAACCAGTTCGGGAAATGTTAGATTCTGAGCAATAGATCGTGGTACACCGACCTGATCAATACGTAAATTGGGATCGGGTGTGATGACAGTACGTGCTGAGAAATCCACACGTTTTCCCATCAAATTACCACGAATACGACCTTCCTTACCCTTCAGACGCGTTTTAATAGCTTTCAGTGGTTTTCCCGACTTCTGCATAGCTCTCGGCATACCGGGCATATCATTGTCAACTAGTGTTGCCACATGAAATTGCAACATTTTTATATTCTCCATAATAACGTGAGCTGCGGCACCGGTGCCCTCATTTTTACGCAATTCATTATTGGCTTTTATAATGTCGGAAAGTTTGTGGGTTAAATCATCCTGATTCTTGGCCGCACCAAACATAACAACAGCGGGCCGTACAGCTAAAGGCGGGACAGGTAAGACCGTGACAATCATCCAATCAGGACGTGCATATTTGGGATCCATACCCATAATAAAACACTCTTCATCTGTAATGTGTTTCAGTATTTCCCAAACTCTTTCAGCTGTAACTGCAATTTTTTTCTCCTGCAAAATTAAATTGGTTTTTAAGCACTTATTTATAGTTTCTCGAAACACTATGCCCGCTTTAACCCATTAACCGCCAAAATTAAACCAAAAGCGATAATTATCAAAAGAAGTTCATTTGTTTTTATTCATTGCATACAAAATAATATAAGACTATAAAAAAAATTAATGTACTCAATTGAGTACACCGGCTGGTTACAGGTGAAAATGAAAACAAAAATTGTTTTCAATGCATAAGGTTTTTATTAACGTTTCTTTCATTGCCAGCTAACTTTTCCATGATACAAAACAAATACTTAATAGATTTTTAACTTTTTGGGGTAGTGACCTGTACTGTACTGAGGCAATCCTAGAATGATGTAAATAGGACATTGCAATGGAACGTCGCAATAAAAGTTGGCCTATGTTATTGCTTTGTCTCATTACATATAACCACCAAGCGTTTTGAATTCCCATATCAAGGCTCACCGCCATTTTTTATCACGAAAAGTAATTATTTAGAGTAAAATTGACTGGTCGAGTTCATCTACTCGTCCCATATCATTGTTATAAGACTGAAACACCTTTGGTATATTGACATAAATTTTTTTGTAGTTCTGTAGAATACCAACGTTTTATAGCTCATAGGGGCTCAATTGTATCATAGTTTGTTGCCGTTGTGCAGAAGGCTAGTCTTTCCATTCAGAAAAAAAATTATTTTGCTTTTCAAATCTGTAGTTATATGAGGCTCGTTCTTCTTTTATTACATTCGCACTTCTCAATGAACACTTTTTGGTACTGTTCTCTTTCAATGTTCCAGGCACATGAAATCCTTTTTTCTTGATATGCAGTACTAGGGCTATAAAAAAAATATTTGTGTGATGTTGAGTCAGTCTCCATTTCCCCAAGCAATTTTTTTACTATTCTTGGCCCTAAGGGATCATCAGTACAATTTTCCTGCGAGTTTCCTCAATAAAAATCTAAAGTGTAGTAATATCCTGTGAAACTGGCTGCTACAGAGTTCTAAAAAGCAAAATCTTACTTGTTTTCTACCTAAAAACTGTTTAGCAGTATGATGACCATACAATTTTTTTTATATTATTTTATTTATTGCTCGTGCAATACTTCTTACTGAAGAAATTTCTGCTTTTTGCTTTATTCAAAGCAGTCACTACCAGCAGAAATGATAACTCGCATTTTGGGAAGCCCTTAGTTGTGTCAGAGTTTCGCTGGCATTTACACTTAACCATATTCATTTCAAATGTTGGTTGACTCGAAATTTCCCACAAGTGACGGCGTGTGTTTTACTTTTTTCTTCATTAATTCTTAAATCACTGAAAAAGTTGCTATATAGGATTGAGGACTAGTATGCAGTCTATTACATAACAAAAAAATTATATAACTGTGTTATCATTTAAGAAATATAACATACATATATATATAAGCTTTTAGAAATAGTTGAATTTGTCTGCACGTGACAGCGGAATGCCCCACATATATAATGATACTCTTACCTGTGAATCTTCATTGACATGTTTCCACTCGGCTGTTAAATCCAAACCCGTTCTTCGGATCGATGGTTGGTAATGACCACAACCACCATGCCCTGGTTTTTTATTAGGATCAGCCGGTTGTCCATCTTTGGTCATATCCATATCTTCGCCACCCTCGCAAATCTTTTTGCCTTTACATAAATCATAAACATATGCTAGACGTTTTCTGGGCTGGCCCTTTGTTTTCATAACAATTTCCTTGATTTTAGGATTGTGCGGCGATACCAACATTTTGGAACAATAAAAGCAAACGCATCGCAAAATTTTTATGGTTTTCGTTATAAAACCAATATGAAAGACCGGTTTAGCCAAATCAATATGGCCGAAATGGCCGGGACATTCGGTCATGTTGCCAGCACAAGTTTGGCAACGTGATGTACGATCAATTACACCTTGACGCGGATCCATAAGACCGCCCAACTTGGGACGGCCTCCTTCCAAGGTTTCGGCGAACTGCACGCCACCTTCAGTGACAGACATACGGCGCTAAATTAAAAAAGTAAAGTAAGAATATAATTAAAGTGCTAAAAAATAATGATACTAAATTAAATTAAATTTGCATGAGTAGCAGCTTATCCTTGTAGTGTTTCAATATATTAATGACCTGTTTCGCAACAACGAAACAAAACTTTCGAAAGAAAATTTATATTGAAAACAACAATAAAATATGAAAATTTGTTTTTGTTTTCAATATAAATTTTCGGTCGAAAGTTTCGTTTCGTTATTGTGAAACAGGCCATAAGTATCAGGTCTCAATATTATTATAGTTAATTAATTTTCTAAAGAATTTCATTTCTATTTTTTATTTTTTTTTATATTGTTATCTTCTTTTATTAAACCGCGACCAAAAAAGGGGCGTTCAGCGTTGCCACTTTCTGTGTAATATTGCAAAATCTGTATTATTTCAAATTCTTTGCACTATTTTTGCACTATAAAGTTTTTGTGTAATTTTGCACTATTTGACTTTAACGGCATTTATATTTCTGTGCCTAAAAGCGATAACAGCTTAAGATGACATAGGACAAAATATATTTATATATGCTACAAAATTATGCAAACGAAACTTCATAATTGCGTGAAATGCCAATGTCTCTAACGAAGTTTATTATAAAGATACATATTTATGTATAAACAAAACAATATTGACCTACATAAGTTTCAGTAAAATATCAATAAAATTTATAATAAAGGCCAAATTATACTAAAAATTTTCAGAAGATTTGCTAAGAAATATTGGATACCATTTTAACTGTAGTTGTTTAAGGCAATATACACTTCAAGAATTTCAACGATATTTTCAAGTAGGGAGCCATAATATTTTATCACCTATTATAACGCAATAGTTATTGAGTATTGAGATCATATACATATGTATAAGATTAGAAGTTTTTGAAGATCCTTCAAAAATAACTGAATCAAAGCTTTCTGCATTGGATGAAAAATCTGCAAAATGTCATTTAGAGCTCCTTTCATATTCTCTTGGAATTTTAACTAATTTTAATTAAAGTCTAGTTACATAAAAGTTGATTTTTTAAACAAAATTAGTTGTTTTTGGTTCACAATAAAAACGAGAAACTTTTTACACAGCAAAATTAAATTTATTGTACGAGTAGCAGAGCCAAAATTTGCACAATAATTGAGCTAGATTATCAATTAGACAATGAGTAGCGTTAGGTTAGGTTAGGTTGAAAGAGGGGCAGTAAAAATTTACCGAATCTGTTTCGGACTACACCTATGCTATTATAGCATTTTGTGCGCGCTTGATAAGAAATATTGCAGAGATGCACAATAAAAACCATGAAAACCTATTAAAATGAATCAGATTAGGAACCTGTTCTACTCAATATACTCGTACTTTCTCAGGTTTTTCCAGCCTGAACCTAGATGTTCTATATCTGGTATATTTTCCAGATGTAAGATTGTCTTCTAAATTGACTGAATAGAGGACAGTGACACAAGCAGTGTTAGAGTGGCGTTAACATGCACTCTAAGATCACTGATTAATGATTAAGGCTTAATCTGTGTGATGAATTAGACACTGAAATTTACTGGTGTAATAATCTTTTTAAATTAAAAACTGTGCTGGCGATATTCTCTTTTTATATTTGGATTTGTAACAAAATTTCTCTTAATAATACCATTATCAAACGCTTCTGTTGTGTTTTTAAATTGAAACAAAAAATAAATTACCATCTAATACAGTAGCATTGGTTTTATTTCCAAATTTTGAGCCTAATATTGAAATGATCAAAAGAAATTGGAAAAATTAATTTGGTGTAAATATGTACATATCGCACACAAATCATAAAGAGTCACAACTAAAAAAAAATTTCAGATGCTGAGTAGTTGCAAAGAACTCTTGATACTTTATAAATGACGCAAGAGTGTGACATAAAAACAAGCATAACGGTATTTTATATTATTCAAGAAGACTGTATTGCAAAAGAAACTGTTGAGGTCGTTAAAGATTTCTTCAATTAACTGGTTTATAAAAAAGCAAAAGCAGTTTTATAATTTTGAGTTGTAACTCTTTATGATTTAGTGTGCGATATGTTTACAAAAACTTAAGAATGTATAAGTAAATACATACATACATACATACATATATCGCTCATTTACTTCCAGCTAAATGAATTTAAACTAAGAAAAAAAGGTTGAGGACTACGAGTATCTGCTCAAAAGAATGGTTTAAAGAAGAATTTATGAAATTTTTACACAATTTATTTATTTATTTTTTTATTTATTGTAGTTCAGTCAATGGACAAATAATCCTTACAGACTAAGATAACATTCAAAGATAAGGAACTAATACTAAGGTTGTTTATAAAATTTGTATTAAAAAAGAAAAAAGAAATCTATCACGGATATACATATAAATATATACATATATATATATATATATGTATGTATGGTGGAAATTATTTTTCGTCGAAGTAAATATTTACCTAGCTATTTGTGAATTAGTGAATTTTATGTTATATTTTAATTAAACATTTATCTCTTTTTATATTTTAACTTAAAATTTAAAGCTTCCAGAAAATAATAAAAAAAATATTTTCTTAGATTTTTTGCACTGTTTCATTCGGTTTAGCACTATTTTGGCTTCAACCTGTGTAACTTCCCAGCAAAAAACTTTGCCTACTAGAATGCAAAAAAGTGTATGTACTCCTCAGTCGTAAGGGCTTACAATTTGACTGAATAACCCATTATTTTTGTTTGAGAAGTTCAAAAAGTATACGGTACCCTATACTTTTTGCCTACAAACATGCAAAAGTTAATACATTACTGATTGCCTAAAAGTACTCAAAATTTAATGGTTTATTTTTTGCTCACAAATATGCAAAATTTTATAGATTAATTTTTGCTTAAACTTATTCTTAATTAATTTGCTAGTTTTTATAATTAAAATAATTTTCACGATCAATAAATTTTTCTCTAGATATATTTCCTTATTAACTGGAAAGCACTACAATAAGTACTTTCACGTAATGATATAAATAAGTTCTTATTTTATTCATTACAGGGCAGTCATTACTACGCACATAAAATAATTACATAAATAAGTATCAGTCATTACTTTGTAAGCCATTAAAAGAGTACTACCCATTACAAAATTTCGAAAATTTTTTGCTGGGTTCTTGTTCCACTGGTGGCAACGCTGGGGGTGTTATAGTGTGTAGTGTGAGTCTGTGTATATGTGTGTCTCTGCATCTAATGATCTGTGTGTCTGTCAGAGAATGACAAAAGTATCGTTTTAAGTACTCTTTGAGTGTTTACCGCCAAACAACTGTAAATGAGTGTAGCTAAAAAAACACGCAAAATGCCAACACACGCATTAAGGCTCAGTTACCCGACTGTAACAACAACAGTAGAAAACAACTGATCGATATTGGTATGTGAAAAGTAGTAGAGGGTGGCGTTTTCTGAGGTAGTTAGCACGTTGACTACAAAACCGAAGGTGCTGGGTTCAATCCCTGTATCTAACAGTAATTAAATAACAACACCACGCATTTTTCTGATGAGCATTAGTGTCCCTTTGTATCAGTTGTTGTAGGAAAGTTCAAGTGATGAAGGCATAGTCACTGGTCACTGAACTATACCGACTTCAGCAGATACTAATCCTAATGTAACATCAGAGCGCCATCCTTCGTTGTGTAGCAGAATTATCGGCGAAGTGAAATAATCAATAAAATGGCTACAAAACACAGCTTCAAAAAATTAATACGTCTCATTTAACATCAGAGGCGTTGCAAAACTGCATTATTAAAAACGTGCAATAAGCAGAGTTGTAAAATAATGAAGCTTTCCTTTCCTCTATCTCTTCCTTCACCACCTGTCTTCTCTATCACTATTCCTTTCCTAAAGAAGGTAACACCTAGTAATAGTAGTAGACATTAATTGCCTGAATGTTACTTCTCTTTTCAAAAGAAAAAAAAATGGAGTGTAAATGGTTATAGAGATGTATTGTAACGTAACCTACTTTTCATATAAAAATATCGATCAGCTGTTTCTTACGTTGCAGTTACATTACATTACCGTCGGGTAACTGAGCCTTTACCCGACTGAGCCTTTACCCGACTGTAATGTAATGTAACTGCAACGTAGGAAACAGCTGATCGATATTTTTATATGAAAAGTAAAAGATGCTCTCGTCCTCCAGGGCTTTAAAGTAAAAAATGTATCGAACATAATAAATAGGGAAAAGATCCCTCAACCTCTATTTCGCGTTGAACTTGAGCCAAATGATATAAAATTGAAAAAGAGTGAGACCCATCCAATATATAATTTAAGATATCTCTTATATCGAAAAATAACCGTTGAAGTACCACACAAGCGTTCAGGACCCGTACAGTGCCATAATTGTCAAGAATATGGCCATACTAAAACTTACTGCAAATTACCTACTGTTTGTGTCGTGTGCGGCGAGTTGCACGGCACTGCTAGTTGCAATAAACCGAAAGATCAAAGTAACAAAAAATGCAGTAATTGTGGAGAAAATGACACTGCTAACTACAGAGGTTGTCGTGTGTACTCTTTGGTAAAGAAGACTATGGTGCAAAAACCTAAATTAGCTCCAGCTCAATCAGCAAACGTTTACTCTGCCACTTTTCAGCAAATGAGCCAACCAGTTACTTCCCGTGTATCGTATGCAGATGCTGCTAAGGCTAGTTCTATTCCGACACAAAATGTTTCACCGCAAAATAATTCTACAAATACACACTCAAACTTTAATTATAATCGCCTTGAAGCCACTATTGAAAATCTTGTGCAAACTATAAACAATTTTACAACAAATATGACTAGCATGATGCAAGAAATGCTACGAATGCAGAATACTCTGCTTCAAGCTTTAGTTAACAAACCATGAACACGTTAAAAATATGTTTCTGGAACGCAAACGGCATTCGCCAACATAAAAATGAACTTGAGCACTTCCTCACGGAAAAAAATATTGATATAATGTTGGTCTCTGAGACTCATTTGACTTCGAGAAGCCTTTTTAAAATTTATGGCTACACCTTATATGATTCAAAGGACCCGAGAGGAAGAGCATGCGGTGGATCAGCAATTTTAATAAAGTCAAGACTCAAGCATTATATTATTGATAACATTTGTGAAGAACATTTACAAGCAACGAATATTTGTATTGAAAATTTTTCCAATAATTTTGTCATATCATCAATTTACTCTCCTCCTAGATTCGCAATTACTGAGGATCAATACGAGGATTTTTACAAATCTCTGGGCCCTTGTTTCGTAGCAGCTGGCGACTATAATGCTAAACACACGTTCTGGGGTTCGCGTCTTATTACACCCAGAGGTCGAGCGTTGTTCAATACAATTTCCAAAATGGGCTTGGATGTCATTTCAAGTGGGGAGCCCACTTATTGGCCTACTGACATACATAAAATTCCGGATGTAATAGACTTTGGCGTTATGAAACATATCTCTAGGGATTTAATTCAAATTGAAGCTTCTCTAGATCTCTCGTCCGATCACTCTCCCACGATCGTTACAATTTGTAGCCCATTAAGAAGTGATTTACCTCACCCATATGCCAATTTGATAAATCGTGTAAATTGGCTGCGATTCAAAAAATATCTTAGTAGTCATTGCACGGAAAACATTACACTAAGAACACCTCATGATGTTGAATCTAACATTGCCAATCTTAACGAAAATATTAAGCAGGCTGCTAAACATGCCACTACCTCCTATCCGCAGACTGGGTTTAATAGACTATATTCTACAGATATTGAACGTCTCGTATGTGAAAAAAGAAGAGCTAGAAGGGAATGGCAACAGCACAGATCACCCCAGAATAAAATTAGATTTAAAGAGTGCACTAAACGACTCCAAGAGCTGCTTGCACATGAAAAAAGTGCATCTCTTAAAAACTATCTGGAAAATCTTGATGTCACACCAGCATCTGATTACTCTTTATGGCGTGCTGCTAGAAAGCTTAAAACACCCGTTGAGTTTAAACCACCTCTGCGCACATCTACCGGAGGTTGGGCAAGAAGCGATACTGAAAAAGGTAACATATTTGCTGCCCATTTAAAATACGTATTTACCCCAAACACATGTACTGGTGTATTTGATTTGCCAAATGTAGTCGCTCTACCCCCTCAACAAATAAAGTTTAAGACGCGTGATGTGCAAAAACTAATTTCTGAACTCAACCCAAAGAAAGCTCCGGGTTTTGATGGAATTAGTAACCAGATGCTAATAAAGTTGCCTCGTATTGCAATTAGAATACTGTTATTTATTTTTAACGCCATTTTACGACTGCAGTATTATCCAAATAGCTGGAAGCTTGCCAAAGTTAAAATGATTCCAAAGCCGGGCAAAGACCTTACCAAGGCTGAGTCATACAGGCCAATAAGTCTCCTATCAATAATGTCAAAGCTTTTCGAAAAACTGCTCATGACAAAATTGTCCCCAATTCTAGTTAATAGTGGGTGCATACCGGACCATCAATTTGGTTTTAGAAGTCAGCATAGCACCATTGAACAAACTCATAGATTGGTCCAATTTATAAGAAGAACATTTGAAGAAAAGAAGTATTGTTCTGCGCTGTTTATCGACGTTTCTCAGGCATTTGATAAAGTGTGGCATGAAGGCCTAATTTTAAAATTAAAAACATACCTGCCAATAAACGTTGTAAGTCTTTTGAAAAGTTACATTACTGCCCGGAAGTTCACTGTTGTGGAAGGAGACTTTATGAGCATGCCTGAAACTATCTCATCCGGTGTGCCACAGGGGAGTATACTGGGGCCAGTTTTGTATTTGATTTATACTTGTGATATGCCTCTGAGCAGCAATATCCACACTTCCACATTTGCTGATGATACAGCCTGCCTTAGTATGCATGAAAATCCCTACGAGGCATCCCGATATCTTCAAGAACACATTACCCAGCTGGAACTATGGTTAAACTTATGGAGAATTAAGGTAAACGAACAAAAGTGTGTTCAAGTAACATATACATTACGAAGAGATACGAGTTTACCCATTCGGATTAACAATCAAGTTGTCCCTCAACATACTCATGTGCAGATGGGACTGCTTGAAAATACTTTTTATTTTATTTTATTTTTTCTTCCTTTTGATTATCACTACTTATGTATTATTTATAACTATCTCTAAATTTATGTCCGACAGTGGTCGGACCTAATAATTATATTTTAGATTTAAGATTTGATTACTTATTGTTAGTTCATATTTGAAGATACAATAAATAAAAATATGTATTAAAAAAAAAAAAAAAAAAAATATGAAAAGTAGGTTACGTTACATTACATCTCTATAAAAATTTGCACTACTTTTCACATAACAATATCGATCAGCTGTTTCCTAGTGTTGCTGTTACTTTACATTACAGTCGGGTAAAAGCCTCGTTAGTTTTAAACCGAATACGTATAAAAATAAACATTATTAAACAACTGTTTATACCAGGGATCACAAATAATGATTATTTTCCATATTTAAACTGAAAAAATCACAATAATAGAGAAGTGCTACGTACAAAAGGAATATACCACGATACTCCATGTTACCTGGACTACCTATAGATGCAATGATTTTTATTTTTTTGATTTTTATTTATTCCTCACAAAATAACAATTATTTTGTGACTTTTATTTATTCCTCAGAAAATAACAGTTACTTTCTGATTTTTATTTTTTTGCTCAAAAAATTTTAATTTTTAAAATTAATAAATAATAAAAAGTAAATTTAATTTAACATACAAGAGTTTTTTTTACAAACTCTGGCGATAAATTAAATTTTAAATAGGTTAATATTAATTTTAACGCAAAAATTACGCTTTCTACATTTTAAAAATTAAGCAAAAAAATAAAAATCTAACAGTAACTGTTATTTTTTGAGGAATAAATAAAAGTCACAAAATAACTCTTATTTTGTGAGGGATAAATAAAATTCAAGAAATAACTGTTATTTTCTGAGGAATAAATAAAAGTCACAAAATAAGAGTTACACATTTTGTGAGGGATAAATAAAAATCAAGAAATAATGATTAAAAAGTGATATTTAAAATAAAAATTATAACCGTTACGGTCCCTGGTTTATACACATTTTTTTATTACGCTGCACAAACGACAGCAACTAAAATTTATAGACTGTGTGAGCTCAATCACACGCATTAAACCGAAATAATCTAACTATTACTTGGCAACACATGCGTATATACAGGGCTATTTTATTTACACACATACATAAAGCATTTTTCAAACAGACACATACAGGCACACATGTCCCATTCCATTTTATGTATACAAACCCAGCTAGCATTTGGGTGATCATTTTTGGCAGAAATATCTTATATGATTCTCTACAGATTGCTTTTGATGATTAAAAAGTGATTTATCACTTGGGCGATTGAAAGAGGATTCACTTATGATTCATCTATATGATCAAATAATGATTTCTTGAAAATAGAGGAACATCATGCAAACCGCAAAGAGGTGATTTAAATGATTTAATATGAAAATTGCTCAAAAATAATCAGCAAATCGTATCATAACTGATTCTTTGGTATGATTCATCTGTAGGGTACCATTTTCTCACAACGGGAGTATCATTTATGATCGACAAATGAGCTCATATACGGTTATTTTTCCCGTCAAGCTGATTCGGAAACGATTGGATTATGATACAAAATGCTACCTGGGAATGATCGTATACGGTCGCGAATGATGAATAAATATTACGAGTATCGCTGTAGTACTGATTAAACATTCGTAGTCTGTGTATAAACATACTCAGACTGACAGTATGAGACTGAGTCAATTAGTTGCAGCGTATTTTAGTTAAACAAAGTATTTTAGTAGTAAACAAAGTAGAGATGCTCTTGTATGTTGGAATCGGCTGTCATAGTTGTTTGATAAAATATGTGAGCGTACAAATTCTGCGGCGAAAAGGAAAAAGTGCTAAAAGTGCTAAGTCGAGATAAGGTAATTTTGAGTTAATGGTAGATCCGTAATCTGCATATGTGACAGCGCATAGACAAAGGGACCTAAGGGTAAAAAAATAAATTTTCACTTTTTTGATGTGGACAACATCTGAGCATCGAATGAGACCGATTCCATGCCAAAAAGTGTTCCTTCCCAGAGATATGCGCGTTTTATGAAATTGAAGTCGACGATTATAAGGTTATGTGAAAAAATTTTCGTACTAACAGAGTGATATTCACGATTCAGAAAATAAATTAGGGGTAATATTTAATAATATTCGAAAAAAAACGCGAGCAAAATTGATATCAAACTCATGGAAACAGCGCGCTAGGTAGAAAACAGTAAAAACCAACTACAAAAAACAAGAGGTAGGGACGACCTACGCGCGTTTTCAAGGTTGACCAACACGTTTCTGACGTCATGAGATGTGTCGCTTTCAAATGAGAACAATACAAACACGCTCAGTGATGGTACACCAAAGATACACGTATTTAAATCTTTAAAATGGATCTCCTGAACAAAACCGGTTTTTACCCTTAGGTCCCTTTCTATTTTGCGCGTGACATATTTGAAAATGGTCAATGGTCAAAATCTGAATTAATTTGTGCGATTTTTCAAGAAGTTATAGCGAAATTAATTGCTGCTTATCTTTTTAAGACTTCTAATCTCATTTGGAATAATAGCTTAATTTAGCTTATACTTTGGTATATTTCACCTTAAATGTATTATTTACAGTGTGTAGAATGATGTTTGTATAAAAAAAATAAAGATTAACAGAGAATTTTCCAATTTACATGTAAAATAAATAAATTTCTGAAAATCGACTTGAACGCTTAAAAGTGCTCTCCTGCAAGACACTCAAATATAACTTAAGCACTTTTTCCTTATTGCCACAGAATTCTTTGCGCTACAATTAGGATTATGTGCAGTTGCTAAAATTAAGAATATTTACTTATGTATGTATATTTTTTTGAGTACTCATTGTCATTCTCTGGTGCCTGTAGCAGACCACTAGGGTTTGCAAATAATCGGAGATTTTCTAATCGCAGTGCAAACCACGGACAGCCCAAAGGTTTGGACCGATTTTAATTTAGTTTTTTTCTGTTTGATCGGGAGTGTTCTTAGCTATGTTTGAAGAAAATCGGTATAGCCGTTTATAAGATATCACATCTATTCGAATTTTTATTCGGTACATGAAATACCGAAGAACATATATTTATTTGACATAAGGTCTTTATTTAATTTGAAAATTTTGCTTGTTTTTATGGTTAAGCATTGCCTATATGGGCATTTCCACCAGGGATGTCAACTTTTTGTAGCGTGCGACAGCAAGCAAATATACTTGTTTTTTTCAAAGAAAACGAAACTTTTTTTTTAATTCTTTATATATTTTTGTAGGCCGTCAGCAGCTCTACGTTAAGTAAAATTTTAAGAAAAATCGAGTCACCAAATCAAATAACCACTGTTGAAAGAAATACAAACTTGAAAGAACCTCCAAATGCTGATGTTCCGAAAAGACTAGCAGATTATTGCATTACCTAAATCAAGCTCTCGCATGTAGTCCATGCTGGTAAACAAGAAAAAATACGACGGCCAAAGACAAAAACAAGCAGTATTTAACATCCTAACTAAACAATGGCTGGAAGAGACGATACCAGCCGAATGGAAAAGAATTGGAATACATCCATTTCCGAAGGGAAACAAAGATTTGCAAAACCACAGACGAAATACGTCTTTAAATCCACACTGCTGAAACTTACAGAAGGGCTCTTAAAAATGGAACTAAATCGTTTTGCGAAATCGAGAGGGCTATTTTCCGAAAGATGTTACGCTTTCCAGAAACACCACTCAACATCACAATATTTAAATGACCTGATAAACACCGTCTACTTTGGTAGTTACAGGGGATACGAAGTGATGGGAGCCTGCAAATGCCTGGAAAGAAGAAACTATATGACAGCGGTGAACTCTCATATCTGACACTAACGCTGGGTACTTTGACATCTAGTCTCATGCAGGGGAGGGCCCACAGCCCCTGCTTCTCAATCGCTATTCGAGCTAAATAAACGAAATTACAGACATCATGTACCAAGGAACAAATTAAGTTTAGTGACATAACTCCAAAATTAATAAAAATTTGGTATCCGATAGAAAATTAAAAAATAAAAAGAAAAAATTAAATAAAAAAATTGGCGGCGAGCCTTAGTTTCCGAGTTATGGGCCTTTTAAGTTCTGGTATAAAATTGTGATTATATGGTGGAATGGGCACAAATCAAGCTAAGGGACAACTCTAAAAAAAATTGTATCCGATTGAGAATTAAAAAATAAGGAAAAAATATTAAAGTAAAAAATTGTAGGCGAAGCTTAGTTTTCGAGTTATGGGCCTTTGAAATTGTAGTACAAAATTCTTATTACATGGTGTATTTTCCAACAAATGTTATCCAATATTGGTGTCATTTAAAAACTTTTTAGCGACTCTTTAAGAAAACACTAAATTTTAGGAATGTTTGTATTTACTAACACAGCCTTCGGCCGGGCTTAAGGATTTTCTCCACCATTGTGTTTCCCTACACGGCGCAGCCTAATAAAGATTTTCTGCCTGGCAAAGTTTTTCTGTCTAATAATGATTTTCTGCACAGCCGGCCTTCGGCCGGGCTTAAGGATTTTCTCCACTATGATGTTTCCCTACACGGCGCAGCCTTCGGCCGGGCTTAAGGATTTTTTCAACCATGGTGTTTCCCTACACCGCGCAGCCTAATAAAGATTTTCTGCCTGGCAAAGTTTTTCTGTCTAATAATGATTTTCTGCAGAGCCGGCCTTCGGCCGGGCTTAAGTATTTTCTCCACCATGATGTTTCCCTACACGGCGCAGCCTAATAAAGATTTTCCGCCTGGCAAAGTTTTCCTGTTTAATAACGATTTTCTGCACTGCCGGCCTTCCGCCGGGCTTAAGGATTTTCTCCACCATGGTGTTTCCCTACACGGCGCAGTCTAATAAATATTTTCTGCCTGGAAAAGTTTTCCTGTCTAATATCGATTTTCTGTACTGCCGGCCTTTGGCCGTGCTTAAGGATTTTCTCCACCATGGTGTTTCCCTACACGGCGCAGTCTAATAAATATTTTCTGCCTGGAAAAGTTTTCCTGTCTAATATCGATTTTCTGTACTGCCGGCCTTTGGCCGTGCTTAAGGATTTTCTCCACCATGGTGTTTCCCTACACGGCGCAGTCTAATAAATATTTTCTGCCTGGAAAAGTTTTCCTGTCTAATATCGATTTTCTGTACTGCCGGCCTTCGGCCGTGCTTAAGGATTTTCTCCACCATGGCGTTTCCCTACACGGCGCAGCCTAATAAATATTTTCTGCCTGGAAAAGTTTTCCTGTCTAATATCGATTTTCTGCACTGCCGGCCTTTGGCCGTGCTTAAGGATTTTCTCCACCATGGTGTTTCCCTACACGGCGCAGTCTAATAAATATTTTCTGCCTGGAAAAGTTTTCCTGTCTAATATCGATTTTCTGTACTGCCGGCCTTCGGCCGTGCTTAAGGATTTTCTCCACCATGGCGTTTCCCTACACGGCGCAGCCTAATAAATATTTTCTGCCTGGAAAAGTTTTTCTGTTTAATATCGATTTTCTGCACTGCCGGCCTTCGGCAGGGCTTAAGGATTTTCTCCACCATGGTGTTTCCCTACACAGCGCAGCCTAATAAAGACTTTCTGCCTGGCAAAGTTTTTCTGTCTAATAATGATTTTCTGCAGAGCCGGCCTTCGGCCGTGCTTAAAGATTTTCTCCACCATGGTGTTTCCCGAGACGACGCACCCTAATAAAGATTTTCTCCTGAAAGATATTCTCCAAAGCTTTTAAATGATACTAATATTGAAGACATTCGTTGGGGAAAATGTTACGTATAATCACAATTTCATACTAGAACTTCAAAGGCCCATATCTCGGAAACTAAGGCTCGCCGCCAATATTTTTATTTAAGTTTTTCTTTTTATTTTTTAATTTTCTATCGGATATCAAATTTTTATAAATTTTGGAGTTATGTCACTAAACTTAATTTAAGCCGAAAAATGGACGATTTGCTGGCCAAAAGCAAAAACCTTGACATGAAAATTAAAATTGACTGAATGCTGGACAGTGACACAAGTATTGTTCGAAAGTTTCATCATCGTCCTGGCAAGCTCTACATGTCGTATCGTCAACACCCATGCGAGCCAGCTGACTTCGTGATTGGACGCAAATTACTTTTATATGGAAAAGCCGGCAATGTTTGCTTAATGACTCTGCGTGGAAGGTCTTTGTTTTGATGATCAGACGATTTGACTTGCACTTTTTTTACGTAATTAAAATGTATCAAACTTAAGCTTAATTTTCATTAAAAATACTGTATTTAACTACAAACAATTAAAAATTATTACTACTCACAATTTCATCCGGAGACAAAATACCAAACTGCACACGTTTCACTTGCCTCACGGGCGCTTTGGAATCATTGGTAGTCATTTTTGAAGAATATGTATTTTATTCTTATATAAATATTTGGGAGTTTTAAGCTCCTCACCGCAGTCTTTATCGGGATAATTTATATAAATTGAAAGTTGCAAGTGCTCGTCTTTGAGCTGAGGCTCCGATGGAAAATTAAGCACTTTTTTCAAACAGTTCGTTTTCTGTCGTATTTTTGCGTTTCTTGGTGATCAAATGAATTTCATCAACCAAAGAAATTTTTCCATGAATAAATTCATTTATTTTGGCAAAGTTTTATTTGAAATGCATTTCGCTTCCCTCAATGAACACTTTTCTATTGTTTTTTGCTATTTTTATGAACTTTTTACTAGTATTTTCTAAAGAAATTGTTGGACATACGCAGCAATTTGTTGCAGCCGTCAGAAAAAAGTTGAAGATTTTATTCCTTTTCTTTCACATTCGCTTTTCAGCGCCATTTGTATTTTACACAGTTGCATCAAGTCGCATTAAATAAAAAAGGTTCGTTTACATTATGACCAGAAAATACACGTATGTTGAATCCATATGTGTGGCTGCAGGCAGTGGTAGGTAGTGTGCTGTCATCACGAGCTGTCCGCTGTAGGCTTATTTTAATATAGACTGTACCAAGGCGAATTCAGTATCAGGTGACCTTATCAGCCCGGCTGATTATCAGCTGTTGCTACCAAATTGAGCATTTTGAACCAAAACGTCAAAATTTGCTTAGAAATTTTCTGACAGATTGGTTTTGTAGCATAGCAAACTACGTGTTGTTTTTTGTGTTGTAAAATTGTTGTAGCGATAAGGTCACCTGATACTGAATTCGCCTTGAGACTGTACATATGTATTTGTTTTTAGATTGTTTTTGTTAATTAATGCTTTAATTACTT
This sequence comes from Tachina lurida, assembly GCA_944452675.1. Lineage (NCBI taxonomy): Eukaryota > Metazoa > Arthropoda > Insecta > Diptera > Tachinidae > Tachina > Tachina lurida. Next base: position 87,573,813 of record OX101755.1, read on the forward strand.
TCCTGCCTGGTTCCCAGCTAGTCTGTTTTGTACAATATATGAAATAAAAATTTATAACACATGTAGAATATTCACAAAATGTACATATATTTGTTTTTTTGTTGTTAAAAATAATAAATTTTGAGCGTAGGGAAATATGTAGGGAAAATACATGGTGTAATTATACAGGTGACTGCGTAAAGATTTTTTATACAAAAATACGGCAACCATAGCTACATATGTAAAGAACCGAAGAATGTCAAAAGCATAAAAATAATTGTACAGTCAAATCCCGATAATTTGTAATCGCAAGGGACCGGCCATTTCTTACGAATTATAGGGGTTTTCGATTTAGCGGGGTTAAAATAAAATAAATACGAATTAACGGGGGTTTTACTAAAACTATAAAAAATTAACATAAAAAACAATTGTCAAAAATATAATACAAAATAAATAAAATAAATACATAAAGTAAAATAGCAAATTCATTTACTTAGCGTAAAATACGTGTAATTTTAATAGCAAACAAAAAACAATAAAATAAAACTGACAAATTCATTTCATCATTCTTTCCATGTTTTTGTTGTTTTTGTTACGAATTATAAGTAGTAGTTAGCAAACAATTACGATTTATAAGAGGTAAAGAAGATTTTATTTGAAAAAAAAATTACGAATTAGCGAGGGGACCAAAATTTATGGAAATTTTACGAATTAACGAGATTTTTTCAAGGGACCCACAGTTTATTACGAATTATCGGGAATTACGATTTATCGGGGTACGAATTATCGGGATTTGACTGTACTAAAACCAAATCGAAGTTTTTGACATTCTTCAGTTACATAGCACATAGAGCAAAAATTATCAGCTGAAGTAACGCTGCCACCTAGTTAGATACACCATGGGAAAATGTATTTGGTTGGGGGAAAAAGAGGGATTTTATTTCCAACGTGTGGGGAATCCCAAAAATGTTCACTGGCATCACTGCCTGGATTCTAATTTCCAATTACTAAACAGCTGTGACAAAAATAGAAGTAAAATTGGTAAACGGAAAGTGGTCAGGAAAAATAAATCAAAATGTCCAAACAGTAAGAAAAGATTAAATTTGCAATACTTTTTCACATACATATGCAAGTTCATCTTATGTTCTAGATATGGTCTGATATTACCCGGACAGAAGAATAGAGCGCCAGCGAAAGAAGTGGCACGCGAATTTATCAGGCCATCCATATTCGATGAGAGCAGTTCTGGTTCGGATGATAGTGGTCCGCCTCAAATGCAAATGAAAAAAGCACCTATGGGTCCTAGTCTTATGGAAAAACGTAAAGCTAAGAATTTACAAGAAAAGGCTTTAGCAGAAGATCCCACAATTTTTCAGTATGATGAGCTGTATGACGAAATGGAAAATAAGCGAGAGGAAGAAAAGCAGGTCAAAAGTAAAGAACCAAAAAAGGCTAGATATATAACTAAACTTATGGAAGCAGCCGAAAAGCGTAAATTAGAAAACGAATTGAGAGTGGAAAGACAAGTACAAAAAGAGCGCGAAGCTGAAGGAGAAGAATTTAAAGACAAAGAAGCCTTTGTCACTTCAACTTACCGGAAGAAGTTGGAAGAAATGCGCAGATTGGAAGAGCAAAATAAAAGAGATGACTATTTGGAGTCTATAGGGGACGTAACAAAGCAAAAGGATTTAGATGGTTTTTATCGTCATATTTATGAACAGAAAACTGGCTCCACGAAAGATGTTAAGAAACCCGATTTACTGCCACAAGTTACAAATGCTGGCGATGACGAAGAAGATGGAGTGTCCTATAAACCTATAAAGTCCGGAAAAGTTCAGACACAAAGAGCTTATCGCAGACGAAAATCCTCAGACGATGAAGAGGAAAAAGCAGACAAGTCGTTAAAAGAGGACCAAGACAAGAAAGTACATTTGACTAATAATATTGATGCTGATTCCGATTTTAGTATAGACGATTCAACTACAGATGATGAAATAGACGAGGGAGATAAATCAAAGTCTCAAACAAATATAGACTCTAAACAAAATTCTGTTACTAACTCCAACTTGTTGAAGACAGCCAGCAATACTATAGCTCTGAATTTAGAATCTCTTAAGCGGGAACAGCAAACTGAAAGCAATTCTGGTAATATTGAGAAAAGTGAGAAAAATTTTCCCATTCCTTCGGTAGAAATAGAAGCAGAAAAATTGTCACCACCGAAACCAAAGCGCGATAAAGCTGAAGTATGGCGTAAGCGTACAGTAGGTGATGTGTATACAGCAGCGGTACAAAGATATTATGAACGTAAAGCAGCTAGAAAACAAGCATAAATTTACAAAAGCAAGACATCAGGTAATTTATTTATATTGCAACTTTTTTATTCTTAAATACATTTAACAAAACTTGGAAGTTCTGCGTGTTTCCTTTTTTATATGACCTAAATGACCAAGAATTCACAATAGTGTAGGTTTTTTTTTCTAGTAACTACACGAACCTTTTTCCATTAAAGAAGCACCCTGTGTATGTTAAAAATTATTTTTGAATTTGAAACTGAATAAATCTTTTGATTATAAGTTAATACTTTAACCCATTCTTAGTCATTTTCAATTAAACGTTATTTCAAATGTCTTTAGTCTTCTATGTACAGTCAGGGACTAAAGTTTAAATGCACATCCCGAATGTGTAGTTTGCAGAAACTTATTTTTTTTTTTTGAAAATTTGTACCATGCAGTTTTATTTATCTTTATTGATTAGTATTAAATATGTATGTATAACAAAAAAAAATTATTGAATTCAGTTAAAACATAGTGGTGAGTTTTAAAAATATAATAAAAGTAAGTGAACAAAAGTTTAAGTGATGTATTTTATAATGAAATTAATTAAATTCGTAAAAAAAAAAAATTAATTTATGCTGTTTTTAATTGTGGATACAACAAAAAATACAAAGGACCATGAACACAAAGGAAGATAAAAGCTACAATATTCTGCTGCTGATTTAGTTGAAGTTCTGTGATATTAGAGTTAAGGTTGATAAATCAAATTTGTGTTGTATTTTTTTTTTATTTATTTAGCCTTATCATGAATTCAACATGTGAAAATTTCCGAATAAAACTTTTCGTTCACACGGATTTTAATTTCGTATCATCAATTCCATTATAATTAAAAACTTACATATTTCCCTTTTTCCAACAAACAAATCTTTTTGAATAATTTCTTTATAAATTGTCAAAATATTTCGCAATCGAATAATGTTTTTTTTGAGACAAACTGTTCACACGTTCGCAAATTTCCATGTGGAATTTTAATTATGATAAGCCTGTGTCGAGAAGTTTTTTTATTTTTAATTAATAAGTGATGAATATTTTGTAAGTTAAAATTAACTACTATTTAATTATTGAATTGAAATCTGATGAAACCATTGTTTGTTGCTAGATTTTAAAAATAAAATACCCCTGAAGAAGTTTGAAAAAAAAAACAAACGAAACATCGGGTGCTTAAAAATTAAATAAATTGTTTTATTTACAATTTGCATTGACCATTATTAGCCTGAACGTAACCCCTGGTAAAAGAACTTAAACATTTTGAATGTTTTAGTACTTTGTTGGCCCACCGTGATCATTATCTTGATGAAAGATCCAATCAGATCCAAGCTTAAAATTGCAAATTATCTTCTGATGCTATTAATTCATTATTACGTAAACATAAAGCAGAGTTTCACCAAAAAAAGCCACTAATAAGTAAGAAATATAGAAAGCTTTGACTGGAGTTTGCCATTAAGTATAAAAATAAAATCGTGAAATTTTGGAAAACAGTAATTTTTACAGCTGATTGTAAATTCCCTCCCCAATACCCAGTTTTGAATACCATAGAGCATGTTTGGGATATCCCGAAGAGTAGAGAAAAAGGGAAGGCGTAGAGAACAAGGGGAAGAAATTATTAGCAAGGATAGCGACTTCTTTAAAAAGAACACCTTTAGGTCATTTACAGCCTTTGCGAAATTTTATTTTATTGTAAAATATTTCAAGATGTGTATGAATAAACCTTTTTCCACTTACTGCACTTTGAAGTGACATTGTTTTTTCACTTATCACAGTCACACATTAAATTTTAAATATAAATGAGTATACATTTTTGAAATTCAACTTCCCTGATGCATTGAGTACGTTCATTTATAAGTACAGGTTACAATATGCAATATGTAACTAACGTCGCCATCATACGATCCCAATTCTGTTTGATTCCTAAATTACCTAAATTTGATTTATAATTTTAGGAAAATACGTAATAACACTTACTGCCAGTTTATTGAAGATAATCAAAAATTCTTGTCTGTCTATTTATATTGAAAACAAAAACAAATTTGAGTGATTTGTTTTTCATACAAATAACACCTTTTTTGTGTTAGGCTCAGATTCAAACTTAAAATGCCAACAAACACATACATACAGAAATACAGGACCACTCGTTCTGAAAGAAGTATACAGGGGTGTTCTGTAAACCGCGCGTTTTGAAATCGTGCGACTTCCAAAATCGAAAACAGTGTTCTGCTGATCGGACGACTTAGTGCATTCAAAGTTAAGTTCGTATAAAATATATTAAACATGTAAAACATTAAAACCAATTAAAAAGCTGCTATAAGTCACCTTTTTAATTGAGCCCTTTCCTGGAAATTAGGCGATATCAAAACGTTCGATTCACAGAACACCCCTTTTTGTCTTGTTGTACAGTATTTCAAAACAATATTCGAAATTGGTAAAATATTTAAATACATACTACCATATTCATAAAAAAAAAATAAAATGAATTTAAAATCTATTTTAGGAAAATTTTTTATAAAAAATTTGAAATAAAATGCATATCAAATTTATTTTAAATTTTAAGAATAAGGGGGATAGTACTCGTATGTATATAGTTTTTGCTAAATTTCGATTAAAATTCAATTCACTCATTTGTTTCAAACAAAAAAGTTATATACATATGTATATGTAAAATAAAATTAGTCATCGTGTCTGAAGATTTTATAATTTTTTTTCAAATGCAGGATAATATCTTTGACATTTGTGGCGTAGAAAGGTGTACAATATCGAATATAAGGCATGATTTGCTATACTCCTCAAGAGCGCGAAATATTTTTTTTAGATTTTTTGCACAACTTTTCATCAAAAATTATCATGAGCGTTGAGTTGCGATTATTATCATGAATTATCAATGAATGCGAATTGGTATATCGCTATCTTTATTGCCAATGGCCTATATAACAGCAAAATATTGAGGAGAATACTCCTCAGTGCGCACTCTTTGTATACGGGTTGGTTGATTAATGTCCAAAAAAAAAGTGAAACTGGTGCGAAAGAAAGCTGGAAAAGCCTGGCCGATGGGCCAATTATGACGTTTAATAAAATGGACGTAATTTACGAAACACATTTCTCACTCAGCACAAATTTTGATAATAAAATTCAATGATTTGAAAGTGTTGTTCGTTTGTTAGTGTATTGTATTTAAATAGAATTTGCCACAAGTTACGAATCTAGTTTTTACACTGAAAAAAATTCACACTGAAAAAACAAATATTAAAAAAATCACTCGATATACGTGACCCTCTCCGAATCTTGTTTTTACACTGAAAAAAATTCACACTGAAAAAACAAATAGTAAAAAAATCACTCGATATATGTGACCTTCTCCGAGAAAAGGGACCTAGTGTGTGAAAATGAAGTTTTGAGAAAAACGCATTTAAAAAATAAAATTTTAATTTTTATCGATTTTGACACACACCCGTTTTTTGACACACTAGGTCCTTTTTCTCGGAGAAGGTCACATACATATATTCTTTTATAAAAATAATTGCTTATTATCAAACACAAAATTTGTTTTGTGTATTTTATAACATTTTGGATAATTTTGAAGGTAAAATTGAATTTCGATTCCGGCAACACTGGTATGTACACGCTACGTCATTTTGTGACATCACAATATTGTGTACTAGGGGCAACGTTTGTCATTTCCGATATTGCTTTCCATATACATACATAAGACATATTGTGAAAGGCGTTGCACACATTTTGAAAATTACAGCACAAAATGACATCCACAAGAAATGTCATTCCTTTTTGTAATTTATTGATCGATTTATTTTACAATTGAACAAATTAAAATTAAAGTTTTGTATTACATATTTAATTGTTTTTAGTTTATTACAAGATTTTATTATTACGGAAAATAGTTTATGTTTACAACTCTTTGGGTTATAACGTTTCCTTTGATATTAGTGAAAGCAATATCTTTCATTTCGTGTTCCATATTAGGGATTGGTGGATATATATTATCGTCACTAGGTATGGTATCGTCTTCGGGGCGGGGGTTATTTTCGCTGGGATAATTTGAAATTATTTCACTTGGTTGTGGCACTTCTACCCTTTTATTCATAATGCGCACGCTTATATTGTATTCTGCTTGCCGATCAGGAAGAATCAAACCACAATACGAAAAGACCATCAGCGAAGCAAATAAAACCAGATTTAGCTGTGAATATATCCATAAATTAGTAAAATAGTAGAAAGAGTATGAGTCTTTTTTTTCTTCCTTACCGCTTTCATTTTTCCTTTACTTTTGTAACGCACTTGAAGAATTCAATATAAATACTGTTTAATTATTTAGAAATGCTTAAATTTATATTAAGAACAGGTAGAAGTTTTATAAAAGAGATTGCTCTTGCTTTAGCATGTGTCGATAGAAAATCTATGGGTTTTTCTTTTGCCTTAAAATTCATCCCTTCTTATCTTGATTAATTACACTGCACAACAAATACCGCTTTTTTATGCGCACTATTTACAAATATTTTTTTAAGATAATTCACTATTTATACGACACAGAAAAAGTACAAAAACTTGGTAGTATTTCTATAGAAAACTTACATAGTTATTAAAAAAAATATATGTATATATTTTTAATGATTTTTAATTATTTATTTTCTGAATTACAATCGACACTTTCTGAATTAAGATTTACTAATCTGCATTGCAATTATCGCTTTCTGAACTACAAATGGAAAAGGTGTGGTAGCATTATTAGCTGATCACTACTGGACAGCCACCTGCTGGAAATCTCAGTTTTGCTAGGTATATGAGACAATAAAGCACCAACACTATTAGCATGCGCCATTGTTCGACGCACTACACAATTTTCTTGGTACTTACTCTTTGCAGAGTCTTAAACTTGTATCTTGAGGAGAACTATGTCTTTTAAAGAAGGCTCTACGAACTAGAACACCATCCGAATCGAGTTTTGCCAACTGTTGGATCGCTAAGTATCACTTCCGGTCTATGCGCAGTCTATGAAATGCGTTAAAGGGTTAATTTCGCACCCATTGCATTTTGGTGTGGAATGTGCTTAAAGCGGCCCACCCACTTGCAATATAATATAGCAATTTTTCGTATTGTGCAATAATAGCACCAATGTGTATGCCATATTCTAAAGTGGCATAATATATTGGCAAATATCAAAATACTTTTGATTTTTATTGTACAATCAAGACAATTAATTATGCAATGTGGTGGCAACATTATTCAATGTTGTTTACTTTTTCACTGTCAGGAAAATTGGGCAATATTTTCTTTGAAAATATTGTGCCATTTATTGCATAATATAGGTCAAAACGACAAATAGTATGTATAAGCAATAATATTGTGTAAATGATGGGCCGCTTAAAAGTTTCTTGTAATATTATTGTGCAATAATTGATATATGGCACAATATATTGGATAAAATGACTGTCAGGAAAATTGGGCAATATTTTTTTTTTTTGAAAATGTGCCATTTATTGCATAGTACAGGTCAAAACAACGATAGTATGTACAACAACATATTCAATAATATTGTATAAAGGATGAGCTGCTTAAAAGTTTTTTGCAATATTATTGTGCAATAATTGATATATGGCACAATATATTGGATAAAATCAAATACATATGTTAGTGAGTTTTTATTGTATTTTAAGTTTTTTTTTTTTTTTTTTTTTTTTTCATATACATCTTTATTTATTGTATCTTCAAAAATGAACTAACAATAAGTAATCAAATCTTAAATCTAAATATAATTATTAGGCCCGACCAATATCGGACATAAGCTTAGTGATAGTTATAAATAATACATAAGTAGTGATAATCAAAAAGAAGTATTTTTAAGCAGTCCCATCTGGAGTGTTGGGTATAAGAGCCCTTGTGTCCCTCTTTTTTAAGCGGATGTGTCCAGTAAAGCTCAAAATATTACGGGCAAGCGGATTAGGATGTGACTCGAGTTTAGTTAAATATTTGCCTGCGTATTTTGCAATTTCTTCACTCACTAGTGGCATATTTAAATCACGATGAATATTTGAGTTTTTAACGTATCATGGAGCAGATGTTATCAAACGTAAAATTTTGTTTTGCCTTCGTTGGATTCTCTCGACATTTGAAGCTGAAGCAGTGCCCCACAGCTGAATTCCATAGCACCATATTGGCTTCAAAAGCGACTTGTATATCAAGAGTTTGCAGTCTAGGCTGAGTGTTGAATTTCTGCCAATTAACCAATATATTTGAGTCAATTTAAGTTTCATTTGGGTTAACTTAGAGTCAATATGATATTTCCATGTAAGCCTTCGATCAAGGTGTATGCCAAGGTATTTGACTTGAGAATGTTGAGGAATATTTTGATTGTTGATTCGAATGGGGGAACAGGTATCTTTTCTTAGGGTAAACGTTATATGAACACACTTTTGTTCATTGACTCTAATTCTCCATAAGTTCAACCATATTTCAAGCTGGGTAATGTGTGCTTGGAGATTGCGGGATGCCTCATCAGGATTTTTGTGAATACTCAAACAGGCTGTATCATCGGCAAATGTAGAAGTGTGGATGTTATTGCTCACAGGCATATCACAAGTATATATTAGATACAAGACTGGCCCCAGAATACTACCCTGTGGCACACCAGAAGATATAGATTCGGGTACACTCATGAAGTCTCCTTCCACAACAGTAAACTTTCTATCGAGAATATAACTTTCCAAAAGCTTTTGTATATTTATTGGTAGGTATGTCTTCAATTTTAAAACTAGGCCTTTGTGCCATACTTTGTCAAATGCCTGAGAAACATCAATAAAAAGGGCAGAACAATACTTCTTTTCTTCAAAAGTCCTCCTTATAATTTGAACCAATCTATGCGTTTGCTCAATAGTGCTATGCTGACTTCTAAAGCCAAATTGATGGTCCGGGATGCACCCAGTATCAGCTAAAATTGTGGACAATTTAGTCATGAGCAGCTTTTCGAAAAGCTTTGAAATTGTTGAAAGTAAGCTTATAGGCCTATATGACTCAGCCTTGGTAAGATCTTTGCCTGGCTTTGGAATCATTTTAATCTTGGCAAGTTTCCAGTTATGTGGAAAATACTGCATTCGTAAAATGGCATTAAAAATAAATAGCAAAATTCTTATTGCAATATGAGGCAAGTTCATCAGCATCTTGTTACTAATGCCATCAATACCTGGAGCTTTCTTAGGGTCGAGTTCAGCAACTATTTTTTGTAGTTCATGCATCTTAAACCTTAAGGGACGAGGGGGTAGAGAGACTACACTCGGTAAATCGGCAGCACCCGTACATGAATTGGGAGTGAATACAGATTTTAAATGCTCAGAAAATAAGTTACCTTTCTCACTATCGCTTCTTGCCCAGCCTCCAGTCGAAGTACGCAATGGTGATTTGAGATCAACGGGTCTTTTAAGATTTCTAGTAGCGCGCCATAAAGAGTAATTAGATGTTGACGTTACATCAAGACCTTCTAAGTACTTTTCCAGTAATGCAGTCTTTTCCGACGATAGCAGCTCTTTGAGTCGTTTAGTACATTCTTTAAGTCTGATTTTATTTAGGGGTGATCGGTGTTGTTGCCATTCTCTTCTAGCTCTCCTTTTTTCACATACGAGACGTTCAATATCCGTAGAATAAATTCTATTAAAGCCAGTCTGCGGATAGGAAGTAGTGGCATGTTCAGCAGCCTGTTTAATATATTCGGTAAGATTGGCAATATTAAATTCAATATCATCAGGTGATCTTAGCTGAATGTTTTCTACGCAGTGACTACTAATATATTTTTTGAATCCTAGCCAGTTGACCCTATTAATCGTTTTCGCATATGAGTTAGTTAAATCACTCCTTAGTGGGTTGAAAATTGTAACTATTGTGGGAGAGTGATCGGAGGACAGATCTACAGAGCCCTCTACGTGAATTAAGTCCCTATGGATATTTTTCGTGACGCCAAAATCTATAACATCTGGAATTTTTCTTACGTCAGTAGGCCAGTAAGTAGGCTCCCCACTCGAAATGACATCTAAGCCCATTTTTGAAATTGTATTAAACAACGCTCTACCTCTAGGTGTAACAAGACGCGAGCCCCAGTACGTATGTTTTGCATTGTAGTCACCAGCTGCCACGAAACAAGATCCAAGCGATTTGTAGAACTTCTCATACTGATCTTCGGTAACTGAAAATCTGGGAGGTGAGTAAATTGATGATATCACGAAATTCGAACAAAAATTTTCTACGAAAATATTCGTAGCTTGCATATATTCTTCACTAACGTTCTCAAGGATATAGTGCTTGAGTCTTGACTTAATTAGAATTGCTGATCCACCGCATGCTCTCCCTCTCGGGTCCTTTGAATCATATAGAGTGTAACCATTTATCTTAAAGCAGCTTCTCGAAGTCAAGTGAGTCTCAGAGACCATCATTATATCAATATTTTTTTCCGTGAGGAAGTGCTCAAGTTCATTTTTATGTTGGCGAATGCCGTTTGCGTTCCAGAAACATAATTTTAACGTGTTCATGGTTTGTTGACTAATGCTTGAAGCAGAGTATTCTGCATTCTCAGCATTTCTTGCATCATGCCAGTCATATTTGTTGTAAAGTTGTTTATAGTTAGCACCAGATTCTCAATAGTAGCTTCAAGACGACTAAAGTTAAAGCTAGAGTTTGCATTCGTTGAATTACTTGGCGGTGGAACATTTTGTGTGGGAATAGAACTAGTCTTAGCAGCATCGGCATACGATACACGTGAAGTTACTAGTTGGCTAGTTTGAGGAAGAGTGGCGGAGTAAGCACCTGCTGATTGAACTGGAGCTAATTTAGATTTTTGACCCATAGCCTGTTTAACGAAAGAATATACACGGCATCCTCTGTAATTAGCGGTGTGATTTTCTCCACAATTACTGCATTTTTTTTCAGCTTGTACTTTTGGCTTGGTACAGTTAGCAGTACCATGCAATTCACCGCAGATAACACAAACTGTAGGTAATTTGCAGTAGGTTTTTGTGTGGCCATATTCTTGGCAATTATGGCACTGTACGGGACCTGAACGCTTACGTGGCTCTTCAACTGTGATTTTTCGGTGTAAAAGGTATTTTAGACTATAAATTGGGTGCGTCTCATTTTTTTTTAACTGTATATCATTCGGCTCCAGTTCAACACGAAATAGAGGCTGGGGAATCTTCTCTCTATTGATTATATTGGTAACATTTTTTACCTTAAATCCTTGTTCGATAAGTGCACATTTTACTTCTTCAGGCTCAACATATGAATCTATGCCCTTTAATGCTATTTGTAGGCCTTTAGCACTCTTAAGTTGATATGTATAAAAATTTGTTTTATTTTTTTCAAACTCACTAACAATTTTTCGGAAATCTTTTTCATCATATATTTGGATTTTAGTTTCATCAATATTACCTCGTTTAATTGGAATGATGTGAAAAGTATTTTCACCAATGGTCGACAGTAGATTTTTTAGAAGCGCGTTTGAATTTTTTTCTCTCAGATAAATAGGTGGTGGCTTGAAAGATTTTTGCGATGATGCGGCGGGCTTGTCGTTTTTGTCTTGCAATAATGAAAAACGATTTTGACGATTGATAGAAGATGTGCTGTTATCCCTAGACATCTTTGGGGCGGATCCAATTTTAGTAGAATTTGGGCTTCGCCCGCGCTTTAAAATGGTTATATATATGTCCATTCCTACTTGTACCTTTGGTTTTGTACTACTGTTGTCTTCAGTAACAACTTGTTTAATTGTTGACCACGAGTCGGAAGCGGATGATATCGCTGAGTTAAATGTAGAAGTACTAGGCAATAATGTCAACGATTCACTAGTTGGCATTGGACAAAGCGAAGTTGATCGCTGACGAAACTGTGGTTTTGTCGTTAGAAAAAGTCTATTATCAGATTTTTGATTTTTATTAAGAGCTTCAGAACTCACAGCAAGATTATTATCAGATTTTTTATTTTTATTGTTATCATTATGAGCATCAAAACTCACAGTAAAATAGGCATTTCTGCCGTTAGAACTCACTTCACTATTTTTTTCCTCTGGGGTACTCATAAAGAGTATTCCTCAAGGGTATTTTGTATGTTTTTTTGTTTACGGTTTTTTTTTGTTTTTTGTTATTTCTATATGTAAAAATATTATCAAAGCAAAAAAAATGCTTATTTATCAAAGTTAATATGTACTACGAATATTTTTTGTATGCTTTTTTTTTTGTTTAGTTTGTATATAAGAAAAATTCCGCTATTACGTCTGTTCACTATGAAGGTACAACGAGAACTGATTAAGTTTTTGTGAGAACCGAATATTTTATTCGAACTTCCAAGCAATACCTTAGGTGTTATGAATTTTTTTGATACTACCGTGATTTGACATTTAGTAATTTGCATAACAGGCCCGATAACCGCCAAAAAATCTTAAGCGAAATATCGCTCAATTACTTCAATAGTGTCACAACTAAAAAAAAAAACAGTTTCGCAGAAAACGCATTTTAAGTTTTCAATTTGTATATAACTCAATGAAGACATGAAAAAATATTCTTCTCTCAGGAGGTGATGGTACTCGTACAAGCTATTTATGTGAAATTTTAAAACAATATAAAATGAGAAATGCCGCATTATTAACTCAAAAACTTTGAGTTATGACACTCACAGGTGCCAACTTGGTGCTTTTGGCACTATTTTTAGTGCTTTTGAAGACTCAAAACGCCAATTTTTGAGCATTAGTGCCAGTGGTGCTTTTAATAAATATTTTCATTTCTTAAAATTACTTTAATAAAAACTTGGTCTATTTATTTTTTCAGTGCAAAGCATACCTTTTTCATCTGATATATTTTATTTAAGATGATGATATTGCCGAAATAGAGAATAGCTTAGAAAATATTAAACATTATTAAACTTCACTCGTTTTCTACGTTATTGCTTTATACGCTTTTTATATCTTAAAATTACGCTTTTTGGTGTTTTTTTTCTAAATTTTAATGTGCTTTTAGAGCCAAAAAAGTTGGCATCACTGATTGAGCGATATATTTTGAACCTCGTTTTTTGACGAAAATCTATTATCTACCATAGCAAATAATCGATTTTCGTTAAAAAAAATTAAACTCAAAAACTACGGCGCTTGAGCTTTTTCATAGCTATGATGTTTATGTCACGACACAGTAGCTAGGACGTAATTTTCGTAACAATAATAATCGACACTATTACAGTTATAACAGTTAGTAAACGAAATAATGAAAGGGATTGCTCAATTTGTTTTTGTATTGTTCTTGCACATGAGCACAAACCAGAGAACACAGCCGATCGGCTGTAAGCCGGCTAAAGGCTTAGTTAGCTGACTGTAATGGAATGTAACTGCAACAGTACGAAACAGCTGATCGATATTGTTATGTGAATAGTAAGTAATATACAGATTCTTACATTCCGGTTACATCTCTATAACCATTTTCATTAGTTTTCATGTAACAGATCTCTAACGTTCTATAGAAAATGTCCGAAGCCAAAATTTCACTTTTATTTAAATGCTGTTGAGGAATGAAAATGCCTTAATGTTTCACCCACCAATTTTTACCTCCGCGCTATACGAAGTCACTGATTTTAGCCCATTTTATCTCATTTTTCGAAAATTAGGTTTTCATAATATTTCAACGTTTTGAGCTTCTGGGAGTCGATTATAATTATTTTCGCAATGGTGGCCGTATGTATGTGTGCGTGGATATGTGTGGTTGGGTGTAAGAATCTCAACTTGAAACGGGTCAACGGATCGGCAGCAAATTTGCCACATTCGAAAGATGTTGATCGGTAGATTTTTGAACATTTTCGAAAATAAAATCTTTACAAAAAGTTTGTTAAAACAAATTTTTAACTACCAGATGTTATTAATAACATACTCATTCGAACAGTTTTCTTTTCGAATCAAATTACATAATAACGCCCTGATCTAATATAATCTAATCTGAACCTAAAAAAACACGTCGATTACAGCCAATTTTACTAAGCCCCTGTTTCCACAAGCCAGACGGTCGACTTGGGTATACAATTTATATGGAACGCACCCATTTTTTTTAGTGATTTTCATACAAATCTTCTAGACGAGTCGTCTGCCTGACTTTTAGAAACTGCACGTAAAATCGGGTGACGAAAAATTTCGAAAAAAAATAATAGGAAAAGTCTTCTTCAAATCGATTTACGATATTCGCTGATTTTTACAGACTTAAAAAGCGTATTGGATGCTTCAAAATAATTTGATCGAAATCTGTAGCTTAGCGGGAACTTTCAAGAATGGCCCGCAAGGTCAACCTATTCACATTTTTTGGTTTCGGTTGTCATCACTTTCCAAAAAAGGTACCAAATTTCCAGACACCCTTTGGAAATGTGTGTATATAAATTATAAAATTTCATTTTTGAATAAATTTACAAACTAAAATGCAACCCACAGACGTGTTCTTTTGTACTTCTTCATAAACATTTTATAGCATTTAATACCCAAACTCATTATTACATACTTTCAATATTCTTATCCTGTTAATGTTTCGTTTGAATAAACTTTTCAAAGATATTGTATGTGTATGTGCTTTTGAAAAATTTTATTTAAATGAGGGTCTTATCACAATTTGTTTTTGTTTTCCAAAGTCATTTACGTGCTAAAAGTTACACCAAAAAAACAACTTTTTGTTTGTTTTTTATCATTATACGAATAATATATTTGTGGCGAAAAGAGACAAACTTCAGATGAATCAATGGAAAAACGCACGACTCCGGGGATATGAGTTAGAGGGTTAAAATGTTCCACAAATTTTTCATTAAACTACTGGACACATCATTACAACTAGAGTACAAGTTCGAATAAATACAAAATTAACCGTTGAACACATTTAAAATGTTTCAGTAATTTCTGTTGTTCAAATTAAAAATTCAACTTTGCTGTATTCAGAGACTTAGTCCCAGTCCACACTTGCAATTTTTGTTGCAGCAATTGTTGAATATGTGTGAGAGTGTTAAAATAGAAATATATACTATTTGTATTCCTCTCTCGCTCTTTTTCACTAAAAAATACAAAGTTGCTGCAACAAAAATTGCAAGTCTGGACTGGGACTTATAGTAGAATTTTATGGCAAACATTTTTGTAAAACATATAAACCCATTACATCCTAGTTTAATGTCACTTTTTTTATCCCATACGTAAAATATTCCTAATAAGATTTTATAACATAACAATGTGAATAAATTCAGTAAAGTGCGACTTTGACTCGCGCACGAAGGGTTCCGTACGTTCGTTTTGAGCATTTTTTCAATATGGCGTTTTTTTCGCGTTTTTGGCGTTTTTTTCAGCTTAAACGATTTTTTTCGGGTTTTTGCGTTTTTTTAATTTTGGGGATTTTTTTCTTTTTGGCTTTTTTTCCTTTTGGTGATTTTTCCGATTTTTCGCGATGTATTTTAGTTTTAGAAATTTTTTTAATTAGGCGCTTTTTTCGTTTTGGCGATTTTTTTTTTGTTTTTGGCGATTTTTTTTTGGTTTGGGTATTTTATAATTTTGGAATTTTTTTGTTTTACCGTTTTCGAAAATTTCAAGAGTTTGGCTCTTACGGTTTCCAAGATACAGCAAGTTGTCAAAATTACATAGTCATTACATTAACTGATAGAACACTCTTTAATTTTGATTTTTTTTTTAATTTTAATGTTAATTGTTGTATTCTGTATAAAAATACACTAACTTTACAAATTTCAAGTGTATATACGTTTTGGAACACCCTTTAATTTTTAACTCTCATATAAATAGTGGTTGTTGTAGCGGCCGAAGTTCTACACACTCTGTCCAAATTTCAGGTTCTCGAGAAAATACACCTTTGGTTTACGGAACCCTAAAAAGAGAGATGGGAACTTCCAGCCCCATTTCATAATAGGTTCAGGTGTAAACTTTGAAAACACCAATTAAAAAAATTTATTTGTTGTTGGCTTAGCACGTCTAGATGCTAACACATCAGCTTACAAAACCCCCAACGTTTATAGACAATTAATCAGTCTTTAGATCCTTGTCATTTTACAAAAGGTAAGATTTTGTTGCACAGTGTAATTGGCAGTGAACCCATCCAGTATAAAACTCGGCTTTCATATTAAAGCAAATATTGTGTACATTCATACCAGTGATGGGAAATGAGATTAGCATTTCGGTACCAAAAAAAATTTTTAAGTACTTTTTTGATGCCGAGAGTACAAAAAATTATTATTGTTTTTATTTAAATTTTATTAAGTCCCAGTCCAGACTTGCAATTTTTGTTGCAGCAAATTTTTATTTTTTAGTGCAAAAGAGCGAGAGAGGAATACAAAAAGTATATACTCGTATTACAATTTCAACACTCTCACACATATTCAAGAATTGCTGCAACAAAAATTGCAATTGTGGACCGGCACTAACACAAAATTATATAAAATTCATTTGCAAAGAAATAAAAAAAGGAACACATCATATACTTATCGAAGGCTTAATGTAAAAAGGGCGTATCTCCATTTGTTCGAAATCGCGTTTTTAACGTTTTCTGGTAGGCCTTAGCACGTTACAGTTGAAAATCAAGGACTTATGGCAACTTAAAAAATTATTTATTTATGTAAATGCTTTAGTCTTCCTTCAGTTTTTTGCTTCTCCTATAAAATATCGAAAATTCGTGATCCGCCTTTCTATATTAAGCCATCGATGTGTACATATCGTTACCTTAAATAGAAAGGTTCTAACTCATTGTATTTTTTGAAATTGAGTTTTTATATACTTCGATAGAAGAACATCCATCTAATGTATCGAAAAAATTCAAAAATCGCGATAAAAAAATAATGCGTTAAGGACTTTCTATATTAAGGTAACGATGTGTCAGTACAAATATTGAAAGAAGAGTTTTTAGACTTCAATAAATATTTGACCTGGATAAAACTTGATACTGTTCCTTTGTTTTGTTTTCATGAGATTTTGGTAAGCGATAATCCTTTCGACATTTGCAGAGGAGTGACGTATGGACATAATTCCGTACGTAAGCTACTCTCAATATATTAGGAAACATGTATTAATCTAATGCATTTTTAGTGGATACTTTGGCAAAATAAATGGTAATACGATAAATCTGGAACTTTTAAACTACTGATTGCATGATGTATAGTCCATTATATTTTTTGGCATGAAATAATCTTTTGTATAAAAACTTAACGATGTATAGTGTCCATTTAATTTTTTCTGAAACTTCTACATCTTAGGAGGACTTAGGCCTTAGAACACATATCTTGACAGCCTTCTGGCTTAAGCCAAAAGTTCCAGATTTATTACCATTTATTTTGTAAAAGTCCCCACTGTGCATTGTAGACCAGAAGCTGCACACATATATTTTCTAGTGTTAATGGCTTCACTTCTTCCATATCAGCTAATGCTTTAATATTTTAAAAATTTTGCCTTTCGCTGGGAAAAATTTCAGTTAAAAGTGGTGCAATGCTGTTGCTTTTAACTGTTGAAACATTTTATGGGGAAAACCTACTAAACCAAACTAACATTTCATTGTCAACGTACCCTTGTGCCATTAGAACTTTTTACAATTTGCTTTAAATTAATTTAAAACATGAGTTGTGTTTATATATAGATCAACTTCTGTGGTACAGAAAATATCATTGAGTGAAATATGGTTTTCATTTATATATAATTATGAAAGATTACACTTTTCTAAAATATCCTTACTAATAAAGTTTCGTGCCATTCCCAGTAAAAAAAGACACTCCAAAAAAGTCATGAAAATGTAGAGTTTGCGATCTGGAAGTAGTGCAAATTTCGATCCGATCTAATGATTTTTACATAGGGTTGTCATTGCAAGAAGTTCTCTTTTTCGCTGCCTGGTCACCGAATTGGAAGCGATTTTAAGAAAAATGTAATTTTTTGTGTTCTATGATAATATTTTCATCTAGGAAAAATGGCTAATAGTTACCTATTTTAACAATAAGTTTCTTTTTATAGGAATTTAAACGCGAAACATTAATTTAATGTAAATTTAAGCAAATAACTTTAAAATTTTAGACCAAAATTAGTTCATAAGTTTCTTCAAAAAAATCGATTTTTTAAAAATTCTGGTGAGTAATTTCTAAAACTAGAGAGGAATTACAAGGTTTTGTATGACTAAAATAAACTTCTACTTGGTTTTCTGCTAACTATCGGCAAATTAAAAATATCGATTTTTTGGAAGCAATGAAAATGTACTTCCTTTAGAATGACTTCCAATTTTTTTTACTGGGATTTGTCGAAAAAGAAATTTAATTCCTGGCAAAAATAAATGCATACGCGACTCTTCGGACTGCATTACTAAGTTGAGCTTGGGTATCAAATGTGATGGGGTAGTACTACGGTACTGTACTTTTTCATGCGAAATAGTATCAAAAAAAGTACGATGGTACTTCACATATTTAAGATTATTTGTACATATTTTCCCTAAAACCCATACAGAAGTACGTATGCATGTACATATGCATGTATTTACATACATACATACATATCGTCACCTTAAATGCAAACCGACGTAACTAAATAAAAATTCGAAATCGAGTTTTTGATTGATTATGGTTCATTTTATCAAACTACATGTTCACGCAAATATTTAGACCTCTGCGATAAAAAATGACGACTTTATTAAAGAAATTCAAACGGACGTAATTACGAATGCATATATTTTTTATTGCAAAGAACGTAACTAACATAAAAACTTACAGCATGTTTATAGAACATGTCACAATCAAGACACGCACGAATGGCACATGCACGAATACTAAGAATTTGCATTTGTAGAACACGTTAATTTTTTTTTTCGTCCGTCTTACGTCGTGTGGCGCTCTTAGCAATTTAGTGCCAAATCAGTGTTGCCTTTCTGTAAATAATTTTTATTTGTTTACATTTTGTCATATAAAATTTGTATTTTTGTCATTAAAAAAGGTAACCCTTTTTGACGGCAACATGGAAGTATTTATGTAATAAAAATTTTTTATTTAAAAAAGAAATCTTTAACTTTATACACATATACAAATAATGAAATAGCATAAAATTAGCTATTATCTTGCAAGAAAAGAAAATGAATTTCCAAAAATAATAAATACACGGCTGTTATCAACTTTATGCTCTAATTGCCACTTACAATAATAAAAAAACAAATAAAAATTTACTATTTGTAGCAACATTCCCTTTTTTGCGGATATATCAATTTTATTTTATTTATTTCTTATAAAATTTGTATTTTTTTCCACCGCCGAATGTAATTTTGCATTCGTGCACTTTTTTTTGTTTTGACAGCAGAAAACGCGTTATACAAACCCAAACAAACTGTCACTTGTTACGTTTTTTACAAAAATAAAATGACAACCGCAAACTTGATAAACGTCAGGTTTTATACGCGTATTTTAGACATATTGGGTTCTATAAACATGCTGTTACAATATATATGTGTATTAAGGAAATAAATTGTTAAAAACACATACTAAGTATTTATACTACAATTAAATTTCGAAGAACATTTTCAAGAACGCTAGTATTATTGGTTTTGAAACGTTTTTTGTTTCTCCTGTAATTACGTCCGTTTGCGTTTAAGGTGACGATATGTTTATATGTATGTATGTTTTTGACATGCTAGTTAAATGTCATCATCTAGTAACTTGTAAAGTAACAACAGAAATTGCCTAAATATTACTAAAGTACTTTATGATCAATCATAAAAAAACAAAAGAATTTAAATGGAAAATAAATTTTCTGGTGCTTTTACTTTTTATTGCTCACATACACAAGTATGTAGGTATGCAGCTCAAATCTAGGTTCGTAATTCAAAATAAATTGCAGCAAAATTCGTTGATGCAACAACAATTACTAAAATAACCTACAGGTATACAGGCCCAGGCACATAGAATCCGTCATACGTTAAACTTCGCCTTTTTCAACTGACAGCTACATAAGTTGAAATACATACATACATGGTTTTTTTTAATGAGGTCTGTTACAATCAGTACGTGTCCGCCATCACAAAGTAGGGCAACTTTTAACTTTTAGCGTACGTTAAGTAGTTTGACAGATATTGGTTGTTTTTTATATTTAGTTTTTTGAGTTTTGGGGCAGCAAAAAAAAAATAAAACAAAAGACATAAACGAAAAAAAATTAGTTTAATAAATCAAATGGAGAACCAAACTATTGAAGCTGATCAAATGCTTCCGTCAATAAAGTACTCAACCAACCTTCTTCTTTGTTACGTTTAAAACGGGCAAGTTTAACGTGTGACTGATCCTATGTGCCTGGGTCTTAAATACTTGCATATTTTACATTCATACCAGTGATGTGCGAGTACTCGTCTTTGAATTCCCGAATATTCGGTAATTTGAGCGTGTTCCAAACGGTAGAAAAGTTCTATGGTAAAAAATATTTGCTTGTGGGGGAAAATTTTAATTTTTCCGCTG
This sequence comes from Tachina lurida, assembly GCA_944452675.1. Taxonomy (NCBI): domain Eukaryota; kingdom Metazoa; phylum Arthropoda; class Insecta; order Diptera; family Tachinidae; genus Tachina; species Tachina lurida. Next base: position 87,594,581 of record OX101755.1, read on the forward strand.
TTCCAAATCATATCTTTTTTGACAATTTAAAATTTTGACAAATTCGCTTTAGCATAGAGAAAAGCTAATGAAAAAATTGCTGCGGTGGCGAAGCAAAAAATTTGGCTACAAGCCGCCGGCTACCAACAAATTTTTAAAAGAACATTTTTATGTAAAACAATATTCTTATAGCAAAAAATTATGCAATATTATATAAATGATGCAAAGTTTTTCTCAAATTAAAATAAACAATATTTTTTTACACTCTAACGACATTTAAGAGACGTAAATATCTATGTATTGATCGACTGCTCGAAGCAACGGCGGTTGTCTTAACTTTTATGATATCATGTTTCTTATTTGCTGCTTGTCAAAAATTTATATGTGTGTCATAAATTCTACTAGCCCCCAGGGCTAGTGAAATTTTATTCACCACAGAAGTTTCAAAAATTTACTTACACTAGTACTTTGCTACCGTTTGGCACAGGCCCTTTGAGATATTCGTATTCGCTAAATTTGGGCAAATACTTATCAAATATTTTTTCCAAGAAAAAAGAAACTGGTTTGACTAAAACTTGGCTCTATATTGTTTCGTATAAAGGCATGTTCTGAAATAACAAACGATTTTGAAATCACGCAAGTGATTTGTTCTGAAAATTATCAGATTTTTAGTTGTTATATTCATTGTTCTAAATAACGAGCAAAAAGCCTTTACTGTGCTGCCACAGTTATTTAATACTTATTTTTGCCATTTCAACTGATTTTTTACAATTGTATATTTAATATATATATTAAAAAATCGAACTTCATAATCATTGAATACATTTAACAAATTTAATCAAATTTTATTGTTAATACTTAATTTAGTTGAATAAATTAATCATATGCTACATGACTCTAAAACTTTGTTGATCTGGCAACCCCAAATGTCTTTTTGATAAACAATATCAGCTGACTGCTAAAAATGAAAAGTAAATCCCGAAGAATGTTAAGCAGTCTACAAAAAATATTGCATTTCCATAAATTTTTAAATTTCAAGGTTCTTTTATGTAAAATAATTAATTTTATTACAAAAACAAAAGAAACGCGCGAAAAGCATAACCTTTATTGGCAGTCGGGTAATATTACGAATGAGTATATATAATTGTTTTATTACCGAATTCAAAGTAAAATGCTTCAAAAAAACTGCAAATGATTTGATATCGTCAGGTAGATGGGTGACCGGTTTCAAATCATTAGATCTCAAACATATTTGTGCGCATTTGTACTATAAAGTGATTTACAGAACATACCTGACTGATAAAGTGACTTTTCTGCAAAAATCACAAAATTAAAATTTGTTATGCCTTAATTTGTTATAGAAATGTATATTTTGCATAATTTTCAAATATATTCAATGACGACCATTAAAATTTTGGATAGTTTTTATTAACTTAAATATACGCGAACATATAAAGTTGTTCATATGTATATCATTTTGCAATAAATTAAATTTCACATATAATATGTGTATTGGCATTCGCGAATATCAAAAATTTACATTTGACACATCACTAGTGCATACATACTCACACGGATGCCAAATTAAAAATGTGACCAGATTGTAGGTTATGTTGGCAGGTTGCTGAGAAGAGAAAGTGAGTCTTGTTTTAGACTCGGCTGTTTTTCTTGAAGCAGTTCTCTTCAATTCTCTTTTAAAACTACTCGTTTGCTTACACACAGAGGTTTTCTTGTTCAACTTTCCTTTTGCTTCAATGCAGCGAATGAAATAACAAAAGAGAATTGAAGTAACTTTTCTGTACAAGCAAGTCAGTACCCCTCTTCTTTCTTCTTTCCCCTCTCCCACAAACTCACGCTTGCTTCAAGAAAGACTGCCGAGTCTAAAACATGAGTTACTATTCAGCTCATTTGAGTTCCAATAACAGTTTCCCTTGTGTTATCTGAGAGTAGGAAAGGGATAGTGCAAGTACAGATGGTGAAGTGACGGATAGATAGAGAGAAAAGAAGCTTACTTAATTTTTTCGATTTTGCAACTCTGCTATTTTGCGTTTTATTATTTTTTATAGCATCATTGCAGCACATCTGGTGTTAAGTAGGCGTATTACTTTAAAATATGTAGACTTTATCAGATATTTTACAAATATCGACGAATTAGCACAGATACTAATGTGGCAAAAATTCATATTGTGCGACCTCTTCCGAAAAATCTGAAAACATCTAAAAATACTTGACCCTATAAGCGTTCAAATTATGCTTGAGCCTAAACAAATTTAGCCTAATTAAATTGCCCTAAATTTAATATAAAATATATTTACAGCTAAACCAAATTATAAATAATTATAGTTTCAAAACTACTGAAATGGGCACACTGGGAATAGGAACAACAAGAACCAAAACAATACAAAAATTTTTAATTGTTGTTTCTGTTGATGTTGTCACATTCATTTCATTTGAGGTTTATTGTTGACTGCTGTTGACTGCTATTTTTCGCCATTTCTGCATCGTTCTATCCACCATCTTGTTTTGCTAAGAATGATGCATTTTGTTGTTGTTGCTATTATTGGCAAAAAGCTAAAGTTACCGTTATAATCCAGCTGCTGCAAGTGCAGTGATTTTCGTCGGTATTTTGTTTCAAGTTATTGTTGTTGTTGTCGTTGCTTCTCCCTGAGTTGTTTTCATTTCCAACTATGTACATAAGTATGTATGTATGTATGTACTAGAGTTCGACCGATTAATCGGCTTCGGCTTCGGCCTTCGGCCAAAAATTGGTAATCGGCCAACATTCGGCCTATGGAAAAAATTGGCCGATTAGCCGAAGCCGAATATTTTTCATTCCAAGCTTGAAAAATATAATTATGTTTGGTCGTTGCTCGCCGATAGTTTCTATTGTGTTTAACGTTTTGAAAGGGTTGCTTTGAAATACAACCCTGTTGCTTTCTATTTTCTTTTACTTGGACGTTCTTGTGAGTGATCATATGAAAAAGCAATCTGGTAATTGCAAAATAGCTTTATTTTTCTTGTTATGTATCCAATAGATATTACAGCTATTTCAGTGATCTCAAAAAAGCAAACTTTTTTCTTAATTCATATAAAACGTAAGTATCATTTTTAAAATTTAAAACATTCGGCTTCGGCTTACCGAAGTTCGGCTTCGGCTTCGGCCAAAAAAACGCCTTCGGTCGATCTCTAATGTATGTACATTAGCACAGACACTAATGTGGCAAAAATTCGTATTGTGCGACCTCTTCCGAAAAATCTGAAAACATCTAAAAATACTTGACCCTATAAGCGTTCAAATTATGCTTGAGCCTAAACAAATTTAGCCTAATTAAATTGCCCTAAATTTAATATAAAATATATTTACAGCTAAACCAAATTATAAATAATTATAGTTTCAAAACTACTGAAATGGGCACACTGGGAATAGGAACAACAAGAACCAAAACAATACAAAAATTTTTAATTGTTGTTTCTGTTGATGTTGTCACATTCATTTCATTTGATGTTTATTGTTGACTGCTGTTGACTGCTATTTTTCGCCATCTCTGCATCGTTCTAAGAATGATGCATTTTGTTGTTGTTGCTATTATTGGCAAAAAGCTAAAGTTACCGTTATAATCCAGCTGCTGCAAGTGCAGTGATTTTCGTCGGTATTTTGTTTCAAGTTATTGTTGTTGTTGTCGTTGCTTCTCCCTGAGTTGTTTTCATTTCCAACTATGTACATAAGTATGTATGTATGTATGTACTAGAGTTCGACCGATTAATCGGCTTCGGCTTCGGCCTTCGGCCAAAAATTGGTAATCGGCCAACATTCGGCCTATGGAAAAAATTGGCCGATTAGCCGAAGCCGAATATTTTTCATTCCAAGCTTGAAAAATATAATTATGTTTGGTCGTTGCTCGCCGATAGTTTCTATTGTGTTTAACGTTTTGAAAGGGTTGCTTTGAAATACAACCCTGTTGCTTTCTATTTTCTTTTACTTGGACGTTCTTGTGAGTGATCATATGAAAAAGCAATCTGGTAATTGCAAAATAGCTTTATTTTTCTTGTTATGTATCCAATAGATATTACAGCTATTTCAGTGATCTCAAAAAAGCAAACTTTTTTCTTAATTCATATAAAACGTAAGTATCATTTTTAAAATTTAAAACATTCGGCTTCGGCTTACCGAAGTTCGGCTTCGGCTTCGGCTTCGGCCAAAAAAACGCCTTCGGTCGATCTCTAATGTATGTACATTAGCACAGACACTAATGTGGCAAAAATTCGTATTGTGCGACCTCTTCCGAAAAATCTGAAAACATCTAAAAATACTTGACCCTATAAGCGTTCAAATTATGCTTGAGCCTAAACAAATTTAGCCTAATTAAATTGCCCTAAATTTAATATAAAATATATTTACAGCTAAACCAAATTATAAATAATTATAGTTTCAAAACTACTGAAATGGGCACACTGGGAATAGGAACAACAAGAACCAAAACAATACAAAAATTTTTAATTGTTGTTTCTGTTGATGTTGTCACATTCATTTCATTTGATGTTTATTGTTGACTGCTGTTGACTGCTATTTTTCGCCATCTCTGCATCGTTCTAAGAATGATGCATTTTGTTGTTGTTGCTATTATTGGCAAAAAGCTAAAGTTACCGTTATAATCCAGCTGCTGCAAGTGCAGTGATTTTCGTCGGTATTTTGTTTCAAGTTATTGTTGTTGTTGTCGTTGCTTCTCCCTGAGTTGTTTTCATTTTCAACTATGTACATAAGTATGTATGTACTTACATATTTGTTCTTCTTTGCTATTTAATGAGTCGCAGTGGTGGTGTTGTTGGTTGAATACAGTACTTCTAGGATGTTTTTATTGTTGTTGTTGTTGTGGTTGTTTGTTGTTCTTGATAATAATTATGATGTGTGTGAAGATAAATTCGTATTTAACTAGCAGAGACAGGAACCAACATTTCTAACATTGCATGTTAAGCACATAACAGAGCACTGTTAGCTATTTAACAGTAGTCGATAAATGGACTAGGATTCCAAATCCTTGGAACTGGATTAAGATATCAATTTTTTTTTTTTTGGAAAAATCGCTCTAAAATGTACTTTATGCATTTATAAAAGAATGGTGATGGAAATATGTCTGGTAGAGCCAATAACTAAGATTTAAGAAAACATAATTTTCTTGAGAAGATGAGTAGTCATTTGGGTAAAATATGGAAGATCACACGTACTACACCATATAGGTGTGGTACTCTGGAGGGTCCTAAATGCGACCCAAGTGTTCACGTTTCTCAAATAATTTTGGGAATTGAAATAATCGATTTTGAAAAATATGCTTTTTTAGTGAAATTTCTTGAGAAGACCAGGGTAAAATATGGAAGATCACACGTACTACACCATATAGGTGTGGTACTCTGGAGGGTCCTAAATGCGACCCAAGTGTTCACGTTTCTCAAATAATTTTGGGAATTGAAATAATCGATTTTGAAAAAAATGCATTTTAGTGAAATTTCTTGAGAAGATCAGGGTAAAATATGGAAGATCACACGTACTACACCATATAGGTGTGGTACTCTGGAGGGTCCTAAATGCGACCCAAGTGTTCACGTTTCTCAAATAATTTTGGGAATTGAAATAATCGATTTTGAAAAAAATGCATTTTAGTGAAATTTCTTGAGAAGATCAGGGTAAAATATGGAAGATCACACGTACTACACCATATAGGTGTGGTACTCTGGAGGGTCCTAAATGCGACCCAAGTGTTCACGTTTCTCAAATAATTTTGGGAATTGAAATAATCGATTTTGAAAAATATGCATTTTAGTGAAATTTCTTGAGAAGATCAGGGTAAAATATGGAAGATCACACGTACTACACCATATAGGTGTGGTACTCTGGAGGGTCCTAAATGCGACCCAAGTATTCACGTTTCTCAAATAATTTTGGGAATTGAAATAATCGATTTTGAAAAATATGCTTTTTTAGTGAAATTTCTTGAGAAGACCAGGGTAAAATATGGAAGATCACACGTACTACACCATATAGGTGTGGTACTCTGGAGGGTCCTAAATGCGACCCAACTGTTCACGTTTCTCAAATAATTTTGGGAATTGAAATAATCGATTTTGAAAAATATGCATTTTAGTGAAATTTCTTGAGAAGATCAGGGTAAAATATGGAAGATCACACGTACTACACCATATAGGTGTGGTACTCTGGAGGGTCCTAAATGCGACCCAAGTGTTCACGTTTCTCAAATAATTTTGGGAATTGAAATAATCGATTTTGAAAAAAATGCATTTTAGTGAAATTTCTTGAGAAGATCAGGGTAAAATATGGAAGATCACACGTACTACACCATATAGGTGTGGTACTCTGGAGGGTCCTAAATGCGACCCAAGTGTTCACGTTTCTCAAATAATTTTGGGAATTGAAATAATCGATTTTGAAAAATATGCATTTTAGTGAAATTTCTTGAGAAGATCAGGGTAAAATATGGAAGATCACACGTACTACACCATATAGGTGTGGTACTCTGGAGGGTCCTAAATGCGACCCAAGTGTTCACGTTTCTCAAAAAATTTTGGGAATTGAAATAATCGATTTTGAAAAATATGCTTTTTTAGTGAAATTTCTTGAGAAGACCAGGGTAAAATATGGAAGATCACACGTACTACACCATATAGGTGTGGTACTCTGGAGGGTCCTAATTGCGACCCAAGTGTTCACGTTTCTCAAATAATTTTGGGAATTGAAATAATCGATTTTGAAAAATATGCTTTTTTAGTGAAATTTCTTGAGAAGACCAGGGTGAAATATGGAAGATCACACGTACTACACCATATAGGTGTGGTACTCTGGAGGGTCCTAAATGCGACCCAAGTGTTCACGTTTCTCAAATAATTTTGGGAATTGAAATAATCGATTTTGAAAAAAATGCATTTTAGTGAAATTTCTTGAGAAGATCAGGGTAAAATATGGAAGATCACACGTACTACACCATATAGGTGTGGTACTCTGGAGGTCCTAAATGCGACCCAAGTGTTCACGTTTCTCAAATAATTTTGGGAATTGAAATAATCGATTTTGAAAAAAATGCATTTTAGTGAAATTTCTTGAGAAGATCAGGGTAAAATATGGAAGATCACACGTACTACACCATATAGGTGTGGTACTCTGGAGGGTCCTAAATGCGACCCAAGTGTTCACGTTTCTCAAATAATTTTGGGAATTGAAATAATCGATTTTGAAAAATATGCATTTTAGTGAAATTTCTTGAGAAGATCAGGGTAAAATATGGAAGATCACACGTACTACACCATATAGGTGTGGTACTCTGGAGGGTCCTAAATGCGACCCAAGTGTTCACGTTTCTCAAATAATTTTGGGAATTGAAATAATCGATTTTGAAAAAAATGCATTTTAGTGAAATTTCTTGAGAAGATCAGGGTCAAATATGGAAGATCACACGTACTACACCATATAGGTGTGGTACTCTGGAGGGTCCTAAATGCGACCCAAGTGTTCACGTTTCTCAAATAATTTTGGGAATTGAAATAATCGATTTTGAAAAAAATGCATTTTAGTGAAATTTCTTGAGAAGATCAGGGTAAAATATGGAAGATCATACGTACTACACCATATAGGTGTGGTACTCTGGAGGGTCCTAAATGCGACCCAAGTGTTCACGTTTCTCAAATAATTTTGGGAATTGAAATAATCGATTTTGAAAAATATGCATTTTAGTGAAATTTCTTGAGAAGATCAGGGTAAAATATGGAAGATCACACGTACTACACCATATAGGTGTGGTACTCTGGAGGGTCCTAAATGCGACCCAAGTGTTCACGTTTCTCAAATAATTTTGGGAATTGAAATAATCGATTTTGAAAAATATGCTTTTTTAGTGAAATTTCTTGAGAAGACCAGGGTAAAATATGGAAGATCACACGTACTACACCATATAGGTGTGGTACTCTGGAGGGTCCTAATTGCGACCCAAGTGTTCACGTTTCTCAAATAATTTTGGGAATTGAAATAATCGATTTTGAAAAATATGCTTTTTTAGTGAAATTTCTTGAGAAGACCAGGGTAAAATATGGAAGATCACACGTACTACACCATATAGGTGTGGTACTCTGGAGGGTCCTAAATGCGACCCAAGTGTTCACGTTTCTCAAATAATTTTGGGAATTGAAATAATCGATTTTGAAAAAAATGCATTTTAGTGAAATTTCTTGAGAAGATCAGGGTAAAATATGGAAGATCACACGTACTACACCATATAGGTGTGGTACTCTGGAGGGTCCTAAATGCGACCCAAGTGTTCACGTTTCTCAAATAATTTTGGGAATTGAAATAATCGATTTTGAAAAAAATGCATTTTAGTGAAATTTCTTGAGAAGATCAGGGTAAAATATGGAAGATCACACGTACTACACCATATAGGTGTGGTACTCTGGAGGGTCCTAAATGCGACCCAAGTGTTCACGTTTCTCAAATAATTTTGGGAATTGAAATAATCGATTTTGAAAAATATGCATTTTAGTGAAATTTCTTGAGAAGATCAGGGTAAAATATGGAAGATCACACGTACTACACCATATAGGTGTGGTACTCTGGAGGGTCCTAAATGCGACCCAAGTGTTCACGTTTCTCAAATAATTTTGGGAATTGAAATAATCGATTTTGAAAAAAATGCATTTTAGTGAAATTTCTTGAGAAGATCAGGGTAAAATATGGAAGATCACACGTACTACACCATATAGGTGTGGTACTCTGGAGGGTCCTAAATGCGACCCAAGTGTTCACGTTTCTCAAATAATTTTGGGAATTGAAATAATCGATTTTGAAAAAAATGCATTTTAGTGAAATTTCTTGAGAAGATCAGGGTAAAATATGAAAGATCACACGTACTACACCATATAGGTGTGGTACTCTGGAGGGTCCTAAATGCGACCCAAGTGTTCACGTTTCTCAAATAATTTTGGGAATTGAAATAATCGATTTTGAAAAATATGCTTTTTTGGTGAAATTTCTTGAGAAGACCAGGGTAAAATATGGAAGATCACACGTACTACACCATATAGGTGTGGTACTCTGGAGGGTCCTAAATGCGACCCAAGTGTTCACGTTTCTCAAATAATTTTGGGAATTGAAATAATCGATTTTGAAAAAAATGCATTTTAGTGAAATTTCTTGAGAAGATCAGGGTAAAATATGGAAGATCACACGTACTACACCATATAGGTGTGGTACTCTGGAGGGTCCTAAATGCGACCCAAGTGTTCACGTTTCTCAAATAATTTTGGGAATTGAAATAATCGATTTTGAAAAAAATGCATTTTAGTGAAATTTCTTGAGAAGATCAGGGTAAAATATGGAAGATCACACGTACTACACCATATAGGTGTGGTACTCTGGAGGGTCCTAAATGCGACCCAAGTGTTCACGTTTCTCAAATAATTTTGGGAATTGAAATAATCGATTTTGAAAAAAATGCATTTTAGTGAAATTTCTTGAGAAGATCAGGGTAAAATATGGAAGATCACACGTACTACACCATATAGGTGTGGTACTCTGGAGGGTCCTAAATGCGACCCAAGTGTTCACGTTTCTCAAATAATTTTGGGAATTGAAATAATCGATTTTGAAAAAAATGCATTTTAGTGAAATTTCTTGAGAAGATCAGGGTAAAATATGGAAGATCACACGTACTACACCATAAAGGTGTGGTACTCTGGAGGGTCCTAAATGCGACCCAAGTGTTCACGTTTCTCAAATAATTTTGGGAATTGAAATAATCGATTTTGAAAAATATGCATTTTAGTGAAATTTCTTGAGAAGATCAGGGTAAAATATGGAAGATCACACGTACTACACCATATAGGTGTGGTACTCTGGAGGGTCCTAAATGCGACCCAAGTGTTCACGTTTCTCAAATAATTTTGGGAATTGAAATAATCGATTTTGAAAAAAATGCATTTTAGTGAAATTTCTTGAGAAGATCAGGGTAAAATATGGAAGATCACACGTACTACACCATATAGGTGTGGTACTCTGGAGGGTCCTAAATGCGACCCAAGTGTTCACGTTTCTCAAATAATTTTGGGAATTGAAATAATCGATTTTGAAAAAAATGCATTTTACTGAAATTTCTTGAGAAGATCAGGGTAAAATATGGAAGATCACACGTACTACACCATATAGGTGTGGTACTCTGGAGGGTCCTAAATGCGACCCAAGTGTTCACATTTCTCAAATAATTTTGGGAATTGAAATAATCGATTTTGAAAAATATGCTTTTTTGGTGAAATTTCTTGAGAAGACCAGGGTAAAATATGGAAGATCACACGTACTACACCATATAGGTGTGGTACTCTGGAGGGTCCTAAATGCGACCCAAGTGTTCACGTTTCTCAAATAATTTTGGGAATTGAAATAATCGATTTTGAAAAAAATGCATTTTAGTGAAATTTCTTGAGAAGATCAGGGTAAAATATGGAAGATCACACGTACTACAACATATAGGTGTGGTACTCTGGAGGGTCCTAAATGCGACCCAAGTGTTCACGTTTCTCAAATAATTTTGGGAATTGAAATAATCGATTTTGAAAAAAATGCATTTTAGTGAAATTTCTTGAGAAGATCAGGGTAAAATATGGAAGATCACACGTACTACACCATATAGGTGTGGTACTCTGGAGGGTCCTAAATGCGACCCAAGTGTTCACGTTTCTCAAATAATTTTGGGAATTGAAATAATCGATTTTGAAAAATATGCTTTTTTAGTGAAATTTCTTGAGAAGACCAGGGTAAAATAGTGAAATTTCTTGAGAAGATCAGGGTAAAATATGGAAGATCACACGTACTACACCATATAGGTGTGGTACTCTGGAGGGTCCTAAATGCGACCCAAGTGTTCACGTTTCTCAAATAATTTTGGGAATTGAAATAATCGATTTTGAAAAAAATGCATTTTAGTGAAATTTCTTGAGAAGATCAGGGTAAAATATGGAAGATCACACGTACTACACCATATAGGTGTGGTACTCTGGAGGGTCCTAAATGCGACCCAAGTGTTCACGTTTCTCAAATAATTTTGGGAATTGAAATAATCGATTTTGAAAAATATGCTTTTTTAGTGAAATTTCTTGAGAAGACCAGGGTAAAATATGGAAGATCACACGTACTACACCATATAGGTGTGGTACTCTGGAGGGTCCTAAATGCGACCCAATCGGTCACGGTTTCTTTAAAAAAAATTTACGAAAAAAGCATATTTTTCAAAATCGATTATTTCAATTCCCAAAATTATTTGAGAAACGTGACCGATTGGATCACAGACAAAACAGAATTTTTCAATCGTTCTAAAATGTCCCGAGTTGTGAAGTAACAATGTCAAAAAAGGAAGATAGAGACAAATTGATAACCTCCTCCTTTTCTTGAAGTCGGTTAAAAAAATATATATATACATATGTATATAAAAAATAAAATAATAAATAATAAAACAAATTTATGGTCATCTCTCTGAGTTACAAAACACCCTCTATATAAGCAAGTATTTTTCTGCAAAGCTTTTGATCAGAGAATACGCAAGTTATTTGAATATTCCGAAAGAAAGCCAAGAGTAAGAATTTAAACAACCAAAGAGAAAAATATTTTAAGAAAATTTAAAAACATTTCAATAGTTAATTAGTTTTGTTTTTCGTATGCTTAAAAAAATTGCGAAATCGATAAATAGTTATAGAAACTACGAGCTTTTCCCATGCCAAAACAAATAATTAAATTTTACATACTCTACTTACTAGTTTTGCAACCAGTTATATTTTTCAAAAGCGTAAATTCTATTCAACAATTTTTTTAATGATTTTTTATCAATGCTCCCAATACTAAATAGTAAAGTACATACATATTTATGTTTGCAAGTTGTTGTGACAAGCCCCACTGTGCGTTAGCTAGAAGTTATTAAGCCAACGATGGGCATGTGATAAGTATTGATTTCTTATCGTACTTGGCGTTTTTGTTATTGAAACTTGCAATCAACTTGCAGGTAACTTGCAAGCAACTTGCAAGCAACTTGCGGGTAACTTACATGCTACTTGCAAGCAACTTGAAAATAACTTGCAAGCAACTTGCAGGTTACTTGCAATCAACTTGCAAGCAACTTGCAGGTAACTTGCAAGCAACTTGCAGGTAACTTGCAAGCAACTTGCAGGTTACTTGCAATCAACTTGCAAGCAACTTGCAGGTAACTTGCAATCAAATAGCAACCAACATGCAAGCAACTTGCAGGTAACTTGCAAGCAACTTGCGGGTTACTTGCAAGCAACTTGCAGGGAACTTGCAAGCAACTTGCAGGTAACTTGCAAGCAACTTGCGGGTTACTTGCAAGCAACTTGCGGGTTACTTGCAAGCAACTTGCAAGCAACTTGCAGGTAACTTGCAATCAAATAGCAACCAACATGCAAGCAACTTGCAGGTAACTTGCAAGCAACTTGCGGGTTACTTGCAAGCAACTTGCAGTAACTTGCAGGGAACTTGCAAGCAACTTGCAGGGAACTTGCAAGCAACTTGCAGGTAACTTGCAAGCAACTTGCGGGTTACTTGCAAGCAACTTGCGGGTTACTTGCAAGCAACTTGCAGGCAACTTGCAAGTAACTTGCAAGCAACTTGCGGGTAACTTACATGCTACTTGCAAGCAACTTGCAAATAACTTGCAAGCAACTTGCAGGTAACTTGCAAGCAACTTGCAGGTAACTTGCAATCAAATAGCAACCAACATGCAAGCAACTTGCAGGTAACTTGCAAGCAACTTGCAGGTTACTTGCAATCAACTTGCAAGCAACTTGCAGGTAACTTGCAAGCAACTTGCAGGTAACTTGCAAGCAACTAGCAGGTTACTTGCAACCAACTTGCAAGCAACTTGCAGGTAACTTGCAAGCAACTTGCGGGTTACTTGCAAGCAACTTGCAAGTAACTTGCAGGAAACTTGCAAGCAACTTGCAGGTAACTTGCAAGCAACTTGCGGGTTACTTGCAAGCAACTTGCAGGTAACTTGCAAGCAATTTGCAGGTAACTTGCAAGAAACTTGCAGGTAACTTGCAATCAACTAGCAACCAACTTGCAAGCAACTTGAAAATAACTTGCAAGCAACTTGCAGGTTACTTGCACTCAACTTGCAAGCAACTTGCAGGTAACTTGCAAGCAACTTGCAGGTAACTTGCAAGCAACTTGCAGGTTACTTGCAATCAACTTGCAAGCAACTTGCAGGTAACTTGCAATCAAATAGCAACCAACATGCAAGCAACTTACATGCTACTTGCAAGCAACTTGAAAATAACTTGCAAGCAACTTGCAGGTTACTTGCAATCAACTTGCAAGCAACTTGCAGGTAACTTGCAAGCAACTTGCAGGTAACTTGCAAGCAACTTGCAGGTTACTTGCAATCAACTTGCAAGCAACTTGCAGGTAACTTGCAATCAAATAGCAACCAACATGCAAGCAACTTGCAGGTAACTTGCAAGCAACTTGCGGGTTACTTGCAAGCAACTTGCAGTAACTTGCAGGGAACTTGCAAGCAACTTGCAGGTAACTTGCAAGCAACTTGCGGGTTACTTGCAAGCAACTTGCGTGTTACTTGCAAGTAACTTGCAATCAAATACCAACCAACATGCAAGCAACTTGCAGGTAACTTGCAAGCAACTTGCAGGTTACTTGCAATCATCTTGCAAGCAACGTGCAGGTAACTTGCAAGCAACTTGCAGGTAACTTGCAAGCAACTAGCAGGTTACTTGCAACCAACTTGCAAGCAACTTGCAGGTAACTTGCAAGCAACTTGCGGGTTACTTGCAAGCAACTTGCAAGTAACTTGCAGGAAACTTGCAAGCAACTTGCAGGTAACTTGCAAGCAACTTGCGGGTTACTTGCAAGCAACTTGCAGGTAACTTGCAAGCAATTTGCAGGTAACTTGCAAGAAACTTGCAGGTAACTTGCAATCAACTAGCAACCAACTTGCAAGCAACTTGAAAATAACTTGCAAGCAACTTGCAGGTTACTTGCACTCAACTTGCAAGCAACTTGCAGGTAACTTGCAAGCAACTTGCAGGTAACTTGCAAGCAACTTGCAGGTAACTTGCAAGCAACTTGCAGGTTACTTGCAATCAACTTGCAAGCAACTTGCAGGTAACTTGCAATCAAATAGCAACCAACATGCAAGCAACTTGCAGGTAACTTGCAAGCAACTTGCAGTAACTTGCAGGGAACTTGCAAGCAACTTGCAGGTAACTTGCAAGCAACTTGCGGGTTACTTGCAAGCAACTTGCGGGTTACTTGCAAGCAACTTGCAAGCAACTTGCAGGTAACTTGCAATCAAATAGCAACCAACATGCAAGCAACTTGCAGGTAACTTGCAAGCAACTTGCGGGTTACTTGCAAGCAACTTGCAGTAACTTGCAGGGAACTTGCAAGCAACTTGCAGGGAACTTGCAAGCAACTTGCAGGTAACTTGCAAGCAACTTGCGGGTTACTTGCAAGCAACTTGCGGGTTACTTGCAAGCAACTTGCAGGCAACTTGCAAGTAACTTGCAAGCAACTTGCGGGTAACTTACATGCTACTTGCAAGCAACTTGCAAATAACTTGCAAGCAACTTGCAGGTAACTTGCAAGCAACTTGCAGGTAACTTGCAATCAAATAGCAACCAACATGCAAGCAACTTGCAGGTAACTTGCAAGCAACTTGCAGGTTACTTGCAGGTAACTTGCAAGCAACTTGCAGGTTACTTGCAATCAACTTGCAAGCAACTTGCAGGTAACTTGCAAGCAACTTGCAGGTAACTTGCAAGCAACTAGCAGGTTACTTGCAACCAACTTGCGGGTTACTTGCAAGCAACTTGCAAGTAACTTGCAGGAAACTTGCAAGCAACTTGCGGGTTACTTGCAAGCAACTTGCAGGTAACTTGCAAGCAATTTGCAGGTAACTTGCAAGAAACTTGCAGGTAACTTGCAATCAACTAGCAACCAACTTGCAAGCAACTTGAAAATAACTTGCAAGCAACTTGCAGGTTACTTGCACTCAACTTGCAAGCAACTTGCAGGTAACTTGCAAGCAACTTGCAGGTAACTTGCAAGCAACTTGCAGGTTACTTGCAATCAACTTGCAAGCAACTTGCAGGTAACTTGCAATCAAATAGCAACCAACATGCAAGCAACTTACATGCTACTTGCAAGCAACTTGAAAATAACTTGCAAGCAACTTGCAGGTTACTTGCAATCAACTTGCAAGCAACTTGCAGGTAACTTGCAAGCAACTTGCAGGTAACTTGCAAGCAACTTGCAGGTTACTTGCAATCAACTTTGCAAGCAACTTGCAGGTAACTTGCAATCAAATAGCAACCAACATGCAAGCAACTTGCAGGTAACTTGCAAGCAACTTGCGGGTTACTTGCAAGCAACTTGCAGTAACTTGCAGGGAACTTGCAAGCAACTTGCAGGTAACTTGCAAGCAACTTGCGGGTTACTTGCAAGCAACTTGCGGGTTACTTGCAAGCAACTTGCAGGCAACTTGCAAGTAACTTGCAAGCAACTTGCGGGTAACTTACATGCTACTTGCAAGCAACTTGCAAATAACTTGCAAGCAACTTGCAGGTAACTTGCAAGCAACTTGCAGGTAACTTGCAATCAAATACCAACCAACATGCAAGCAACTTGCAGGTAACTTGCAAGCAACTTGCAGGTTACTTGCAATCAACTTGCAAGCAACTTGCAGGTAACTTGCAAGCAACTTGCAGGTAACTTGCAAGCAACTAGCAGGTTACTTGCAACCAACTTGCAAGCAACTTGCAGGTAACTTGCAAGAAACTTGCGGGTTACTTGCAAGCAACTTGCAAGTAACTTGCAGGTAACTTGCAAGCAACTTGCGGGTTACTTGCAAGCAACTTGCAGGTAACTTGCAAGCAATTTGCAGGTAACTTGCAAGAAACTTGCAGGTAACTTGCAATCAACTAGCAACCAACTTGCAAGCAACTTGAAAATAACTTGCAAGCAACTTGCAGGTTACTTGCACTCAACTTGCAAGCAACTTGCAGGTAACTTGCAAGCAACTTGCAGGTAACTTGCAAGCAACTTGCAGGTTACTTGCAATCAACTTGCAAGCAACTTGCAGGTAACTTGCAATCAAATAGCAACCAACATGCAAGCAACTTGCAGGTAACTTGCAAGCAACTTGCGGGTTACTTGCAAGCAACTTGCAGTAACTTGCAGGGAACTTGCAAGCAACTTGCAGGTAACTTGCAAGCAACTTGCAGGTTACTTGCAAGCAACTTGCGGGTTACTTGCAAGCAACTTGCAAGCAACTTGCAGGTAACTTGCAATCAAATAGCAACCAACATGCAAGCAACTTGCAGGTTACTTGCAAGCAACTTGCGGGTTACTTGCAAGCAACTTGCAGTAACTTGCAGGGAACTTGCAAGCAACTTGCAGGTAACTTGCAAGCAACTTGCGGGTTACTTGCAAGCAACTTGCGGGTTACTTGCAAGCAACTTGCAGGCAACTTGCAAGTAACTTGCAAGCAACTTGCGGGTAACTTACATGCTACTTGCAAGCAACTTGCAAATAACTTGCAAGCAACTTGCAGGTAACTTGCAAGCAACTTGCAGGTAACTTGCAATCAAATAGCAACCAACATGCAAGCAACTTGCAGGTAACTTGCAAGCAACTTGCAAGCAACTTGCAGGTAACTTGCAAGCAACTTGCAGGTTACTTGCAAGCAACTTGCGGGTTACTTGCAAGCAACTTGCAAGCAACTTGCAGGTAACTTGCAAGCAACTTGCAGGTAACTTGCAATCAAATAGCAACCAACATGCAAGCAAATTGCAATTAACTTGCAAGTAACTTGCAAGCAACTTGCGGGTAACTTACATGCTACTTGCAAGCAACTTGCAAATAACTTGCAAGCAACTTGCAGGTAACTTGCAAGCAACTTGCAGGTAACTTGCAATCAAATAGCAACCAACATGCAAGCAACTTGCAGGTAACTTGCAAGCAACTTGCAGGTTACTTGCAAGCAACTTGCAAGCAACTTGCAGGTAACTTGCAAGCAACTTGCAAGCAACTTGCAGGTAACTTGCAAGCAACTTGCAGGTTGCTTGCAAGTTTCCTGCAAGTTACTTGCAAGTTATTTGCAAGTTGCTTGCAAGTAGCATGTAAGTTACCCGCAAGTTGCTTGCAAGTTACTTGCAAGTTGCCTGCAAGTTGCTTGCAAGTAACCCGCAAGTTGCTTGCAAGTAACCCGCAAGTTGCTTGCAAGTTACCTGCAAGTTGCTTGCAAGTTGGTTGCAAGTAACCTGCTAGTTGCTTGCAAGTTACCTGCAAGTTGCTTGCAAGTTACCTGCAAGTTGCTTGCAAGTTGATTGCAAGTAACCTGCAAGTTGCTTGCATGTTGGTTGCTATTTGATTGCAAGTTACCTGCAAGTTGCTTGCAAGTTACCTGCAAGTTGCTTGCAAGTTATTTGCAAGTTGCTTGCAAGTAGCATGTAAGTTACCCGCAAGTTGCTTGCAAGTTACTTGCAAGTTGCCTGCAAGTTGCTTGCAAGTAACCCGCAAGTTGCTTGCAAGTAACCCGCAAGTTGCTTGCAAGTTACCTGCAAGTTGCTTGCAAGTTCCCTGCAAGTTACTGCAAGTTGCTTGCAAGTAACCCGCAAGTTGCTTGCAAGTTACCTGCAAGTTGCTTGCATGTTGGTTGCTATTTGATTGCAAGTTACCTGCAAGTTGCTTGCAAGTTGATTGCAAGTAACCTGCAAGTTGCTTGCAAGTTACCTGCAAGTTGTTTGCAAGTTACCTGCAAGTTGCTTGCAAGTTGCTTGCAAGTTGATTGCAAGTAACCTGCAAGTTGCTTGCAAGTTATTTTTAAGTTGCTTGCAAGTAGCATGTAAGTTGCTTGCATGTTGGTTGCTATTTGATTGCAAGTTACCTGCAAGTTGCTTGCAAGTTGATTGCAAGTAACCTGCAAGTTGCTTGCAAGTTACCTGCAAGTTGCTTGCAAGTTGAGTGCAAGTAACCTGCAAGTTGCTTGCAAGTTATTTTCAAGTTGCTTGCAAGTTGGTTGCTAGTTGATTGCAAGTTACCTGCAAGTTTCTTGCAAGTTACCTGCAAATTGCTTGCAAGTTACCTGCAAGTTGCTTGCAAGTAACCCGCAAGTTGCTTGCAAGTTACCTGCAAGTTGCTTGCAAGTTTCCTGCAAGTTACTTGCAAGTTGCTTGCAAGTAACCCGCAAGTTGCTTGCAAGTTACCTGCAAGTTGCTTGCAAGTTGGTTGCAAGTAACCTGCTAGTTGCTTGCAAGTTACCTGCAAGTTGCTTGCAAGTTACCTGCAAGTTGCTTGCAAGTTGATTGCAAGTAACCTGCAAGTTGCTTGCAAGTTACCTGCAAGTTGCTTGCATGTTGGTTGCTATTTGATTGCAAGTTACCTGCAAGTTGCTTGCAAGTTACCTGCAAGTTGCTTGCAAGTTATTTGCAAGTTGCTTGCAAGTAGCATGTAAGTTACCCGCAAGTTGCTTGCAAGTTACTTGCAAGTTGCCTGCAAGTTGCTTGCAAGTAACCCGCAAGTTGCTTGCAAGTAACCCGCAAGTTGCTTGCAAGTTACCTGCAAGTTGCTTGCAAGTTCCCTGCAAGTTGCTTGCAAGTTCCCTGCAAGTTACTGCAAGTTGCTTGCAAGTAACCCGCAAGTTGCTTGCAAGTTACCTGCAAGTTGCTTGCATGTTGGTTGCTATTTGATTGCAAGTTACCTGCAAGTTGCTTGCAAGTTGCTTGCAAGTAACCCGCAAGTTGCTTGCAAGTAACCCGCAAGTTGCTTGCAAGTTACCTGCAAGTTGCTTGCAAGTTCCCTGCAAGTTACTGCAAGTTGCTTGCAAGTAACCCGCAAGTTGCTTGCAAGTTACCTGCAAGTTGCTTGCATGTTGGTTGCTATTTGATTGCAAGTTACCTGCAAGTTGCTTGCAAGTTGATTGCAAGTAACCTGCAAGTTGCTTGCAAGTTACCTGCAAGTTGCTTGCAAGTTACCTGCAAGTTGCTTGCAAGTTGATTGCAAGTAACCTGCAAGTTGCTTGCAAGTTATTTTCAAGTTGCTTGCAAGTTGCATGTAAGTTACCCGCAAGTTGCTTGCAAGTTGCTTGCAAGTTACCTGCAAGTTGATTGCAAGTTTCAATAACAAAAACGCCAAGTACGATAAGAAATCAATACTTATCACATGCCCATCGTTGGCTTAATAACTTCTAGCTAACGCACAGTGGGGCCTGTCACAACAACTTGCAAACATAAATATGTATGTACTTTACTATTTAGTATTGGGAGCATTGATAAAAAATCATTAAAAAAATTGTTGAATAGAATTTACGCTTTTGAAAAATATAACTGGTTGCAAAACTAGTAAGTAGAGTATGTAAAATTTAATTATTTGTTTTGGCATGGGAAAAGCTCGTAGTTTCTATAACTATTTATCGATTTCGCAATTTTTTTAAGCATACGAAAAACAAAACTAATTAACTATTGAAATGTTTTTAAATTTTCTTAAAATATTTTTCTCTTTGGTTGTTTAAATTCTTACTCTTGGCTTTCTTTCGGAAAGAAAAGTTTGCAAGCAACTTGCAGGTAACTTGCAAGCAACTTGCAGGTAACTTGCAAGCAACTAGCAGGTTACTTGCAACCAACTTGCAAGCAATTTGCAGGTAACTTGCAAGCAACTTGCAGGTAACTTGCAAGCAACTTGCAGGTAACTTGCAAGCAACTTGCAGGTAACTTGCAAGCAATTTACAGGTAACTTGCAAGAAACTTGCAGGTAACTTGCAATCAACTAGCAATTTGCTTGCAAGTTGCTTGCAACTTGCTGGCAAGTGACCTGCAAGTTGCTTGCAAGTTGCCTGCTAGTTGCTTGCAAGTTACCCGCTAGTTACTTGCAAGTTGCTTGCAAGTAACCCGCAAGTTGCTTGCAAGTTACCTGCAAGTTGCTTGCAAGTTTCCTGCAAGTAACCCGCAAGTTGCTTGCAAGTTACCTGCAAGTTGCTTGCAAGTTGGTTGCAAGTAACCTGCTAGTTGCTTGCAAGTTACCTGCAAGTTGCTTGCAAGTTGATTGCAAGTAACCTGCAAGTTGCTTGCAAGTTACCTGCAAGTTGCTTGCATGTTGGTTGCTATTTGATTGCAAGTTACCTGCAAGTTGCTTGCAAGTTACCTGCAAGTTGCTTGCAAGTTATTTGCAAGTTGCTTGCAAGTAGCATGTAAGTTACCCGCAAGTTGCTTGCAAGTTACTTGCAAGTTACCTGCAAGTTGCTTGCATGTTGGTTGCTATTTGATTGCAAGTTACCTGCAAGTTGCTTTCAAGTTGCTTGCAAGTTGCTTGCAAGTAACCCGCAAGTTGCTTGCAAGTAACCTGCAAGTTGCTTGCAAGTTACCTGCAAGTTGCTTGCAAGTTACCTGCAAGTTGCTTGCATGTTGGTTGCTATTTGATTGCAAGTTACCTGCAAGTTGCTTGCAAGTTGATTGCAAGTAACCTGCAAGTTGCTTGCAAGTTACCTGCAAGTTGCTTGCAAGTTGAGTGCAAGTAACCTGCAAGTTGCTTGCAAGTTACCTGCAAGTTGCTTGCAAGTTACCTGCAAGTTGCTTGCAAGTTTCCTGCAAGTTACTTGCAAGTTATTTGCAAGTTGCTTGCAAGTAGCATGTAAGTTACCCGCAAGTTGCTTGCAAGTTACTTGCAAGTTGCCTGCAAGTTGCTTGCAAGTAACCCGCAAGTTGCTTGCAAGTAACCCGCAAGTTGCTTGCAAGTTACCTGCAAGTTGCTTGCAAGTTGGTTGCAAGTAACCTGCTAGTTGCTTGCAAGTTACCTGCAAGTTGCTTGCAAGTTACCTGCAAGTTGCTTGCAAGTTGATTGCAAGTAACCTGCAAGTTGCTTGCATGTTGGTTGCTATTTGATTGCAAGTTACCTGCAAGTTGCTTGCAAGTTACCTGCAAGTTGCTTGCAAGTTATTTGCAAGTTGCTTGCAAGTAGCATGTAAGTTACCCGCAAGTTGCTTGCAAGTTACTTGCAAGTTGCCTGCAAGTTGCTTGCAAGTAACCCGCAAGTTGCTTGCAAGTAACCCGCAAGTTGCTTGCAAGTTACCTGCAAGTTGCTTGCAAGTTCCCTGCAAGTTACTGCAAGTTGCTTGCAAGTAACCCGCAAGTTGCTTGCAAGTTACCTGCAAGTTGCTTGCATGTTGGTTGCTATTTGATTGCAAGTTACCTGCAAGTTGCTTGCAAGTTGATTGCAAGTAACCTGCAAGTTGCTTGCAAGTTACCTGCAAGTTGTTTGCAAGTTACCTGCAAGTTGCTTGCAAGTAACCTGCAAGTTGCTTGCAAGTTATTTTCAAGTTGCTTGCAAGTAGCATGTAAGTTGCTTGCATGTTGGTTGCTATTTGATTGCAAGTTACCTGCAAGTTGCTTGCAAGTTGATTGCAAGTAACCTGCAAGTTGCTTGCAAGTTACCTGCAAGTTGCTTGCAAGTTACCTGCAAGTTGCTTGCAAGTTACCTGCAAGTTGCTTGCAAGTTGAGTGCAAGTAACCTGCAAGTTGCTTGCAAGTTATTTTCAAGTTGCTTGCAAGTTGGTTGCTAGTTGATTGCAAGTTACCTGCAAGTTTCTTGCAAGTTGGTTGCAAGTAACCTGCTAGTTGCTTGCAAGTTACCTGCAAGTTGCTTGCAAGTTGATTGCAAGTAACCTGCAAGTTGCTTGCAAGTTACCTGCAAGTTGCTTGCATGTTGGTTGCTATTTGATTGCAAGTTACCTGCAAGTTGCTTGCAAGTTACCTGCAAGTTGCTTGCAAGTTATTTGCAAGTTGCTTGCAAGTAGCATGTAAGTTACCCGCAAGTTGCTTGCAAGTTACTTGCAAGTTACCTGCAAGTTGCTTGCATGTTGGTTGCTATTTGATTGCAAGTTACCT
The DNA here is from genome assembly GCA_944452675.1 of Tachina lurida. Classification (NCBI taxonomy): domain Eukaryota; kingdom Metazoa; phylum Arthropoda; class Insecta; order Diptera; family Tachinidae; genus Tachina; species Tachina lurida. The sequence continues at coordinate 87,616,511 of OX101755.1, forward strand.
GCAAGTTGCTTTCAAGTTGCTTGCAAGTTGCTTGCAAGTAACCCGCAAGTTGCTTGCAAGTAACCTGCAAGTTGCTTGCAAGTTACCTGCAAGTTGCTTGCAAGTTACCTGCAAGTTGCTTGCATGTTGGTTGCTATTTGATTGCAAGTTACCTGCAAGTTGCTTGCAAGTTGATTGCAAGTAACCTGCAAGTTGCTTGCAAGTTACCTGCAAGTTGCTTGCAAGTTGAGTGCAAGTAACCTGCAAGTTGCTTGCAAGTTACCTGCAAGTTGCTTGCAAGTTACCTGCAAGTTGCTTGCAAGTTTCCTGCAAGTTACTTGCAAGTTATTTGCAAGTTGCTTGCAAGTAGCATGTAAGTTACCCGCAAGTTGCTTGCAAGTTACTTGCAAGTTGCCTGCAAGTTGCTTGCAAGTAACCCGCAAGTTGCTTGCAAGTAACCCGCAAGTTGCTTGCAAGTTACCTGCAAGTTGCTTGCAAGTTGGTTGCAAGTAACCTGCTAGTTGCTTGCAAGTTACCTGCAAGTTGCTTGCAAGTTACCTGCAAGTTGCTTGCAAGTTGATTGCAAGTAACCTGCAAGTTGCTTGCATGTTGGTTGCTATTTGATTGCAAGTTACCTGCAAGTTGCTTGCAAGTTACCTGCAAGTTGCTTGCAAGTTATTTGCAAGTTGCTTGCAAGTAGCATGTAAGTTACCCGCAAGTTGCTTGCAAGTTACTTGCAAGTTGCCTGCAAGTTGCTTGCAAGTAACCCGCAAGTTGCTTGCAAGTAACCCGCAAGTTGCTTGCAAGTTACCTGCAAGTTGCTTGCAAGTTCCCTGCAAGTTACTGCAAGTTGCTTGCAAGTAACCCGCAAGTTGCTTGCAAGTTACCTGCAAGTTGCTTGCATGTTGGTTGCTATTTGATTGCAAGTTACCTGCAAGTTGCTTGCAAGTTGATTGCAAGTAACCTGCAAGTTGCTTGCAAGTTACCTGCAAGTTGTTTGCAAGTTACCTGCAAGTTGCTTGCAAGTAACCTGCAAGTTGCTTGCAAGTTATTTTCAAGTTGCTTGCAAGTAGCATGTAAGTTGCTTGCATGTTGGTTGCTATTTGATTGCAAGTTACCTGCAAGTTGCTTGCAAGTTGATTGCAAGTAACCTGCAAGTTGCTTGCAAGTTACCTGCAAGTTGCTTGCAAGTTACCTGCAAGTTGCTTGCAAGTTACCTGCAAGTTGCTTGCAAGTTGAGTGCAAGTAACCTGCAAGTTGCTTGCAAGTTATTTTCAAGTTGCTTGCAAGTTGGTTGCTAGTTGATTGCAAGTTACCTGCAAGTTTCTTGCAAGTTACCTGCAAATTGCTTGCAAGTTACCTGCAAGTTGCTTGCAAGTAACCCGCAAGTTGCTTGCAAGTTACCTGCAAGTTGCTTGCAAGTTTCCTGCAAGTTACTTGCAAGTTGCTTGCAAGTAACCCGCAAGTTGCTTGCAAGTTACCTGCAAGTTGCTTGCAAGTTGGTTGCAAGTAACCTGCTAGTTCCTTGCAAGTTACCTGCAAGTTGCTTGCAAGTTACCTGCAAGTTGCTTGCAAGTTGATTGCAAGTAACCTGCAAGTTGCTTGCAAGTTACCTGCAAGTTGCTTGCATGTTGGTTGCTATTTGATTGCAAGTTACCTGCAAGTTGCTTGCAAGTTACCTGCAAGTTGCTTGCAAGTTATTTGCAAGTTGCTTGCAAGTAGCATGTAAGTTACCCGCAAGTTGCTTGCAAGTTACTTGCAAGTTGCCTGCAAGTTGCTTGCAAGTAACCCGCAAGTTGCTTGCAAGTAACCCGCAAGTTGCTTGCAAGTTACCTGCAAGTTACTGCAAGTTGCTTGCAAGTAACCCGCAAGTTGCTTGCAAGTTACCTGCAAGTTGCTTGCATGTTGGTTGCTATTTGATTGCAAGTTACCTGCAAGTTGCTTGCAAGTTGCTTGCAAGTAACCCGCAAGTTGCTTGCAAGTAACCCGCAAGTTGCTTGCAAGTTACCTGCAAGTTGCTTGCAAGTTCCCTGCAAGTTACTGCAAGTTGCTTGCAAGTAACCCGCAAGTTGCTTGCAAGTTACCTGCAAGTTGCTTGCATGTTGGTTGCTATTTGATTGCAAGTTACCTGCAAGTTGCTTGCAAGTTGATTGCAAGTAACCTGCAAGTTGCTTGCAAGTTACCTGCAAGTTGCTTGCAAGTTACCTGCAAGTTGCTTGCAAGTTACCTGCAAGTTGCTTGCAAGTTGATTGCAAGTAACCTGCAAGTTGCTTGCAAGTTATTTGCAAGTTGCTTGCAAGTAGCATGTAAGTTACCCGCAAGTTGCTTGCAAGTTACTTGCAAGTTGCCTGCAAGTTGCTTGCAAGTAACCCGCAAGTTGCTTGCAAGTAACCCGCAAGTTGCTTGCAAGTTACCTGCAAGTTGCTTGCAAGTTCCCTGCAAGTTGCTTGCAAGTTCCCTGCAAGTTACTGCAAGTTGCTTGCAAGTAACCCGCAAGTTGCTTGCAAGTTACCTGCAAGTTGCTTGCATGTTGGTTGCTATTTGATTGCAAGTTACCTGCAAGTTGCTTGCAAGTTGCTTGCAAGTAACCCGCAAGTTGCTTGCAAGTAACCCGCAAGTTGCTTGCAAGTTACCTGCAAGTTGCTTGCAAGTTCCCTGCAAGTTACTGCAAGTTGCTTGCAAGTAACCCGCAAGTTGCTTGCAAGTTACCTGCAAGTTGCTTGCATGTTGGTTGCTATTTGATTGCAAGTTACCTGCAAGTTGCTTGCAAGTTGATTGCAAGTAACCTGCAAGTTGCTTGCAAGTTACCTGCAAGTTGCTTGCAAGTTACCTGCAAGTTGATTGCAAGTTTCAATAACAAAAACGCCAAGTACGATAAGAAATCAATACTTATCACATGCCCATCGTTGGCTTAATAACTTCTAGCTAACGCACAGTGGGGCCTGTCACAACAACTTGCAAACATAAATATGTATGTACTTTACTATTTAGTATTGGGAGCATTGATAAAAAATCATTAAAAAAATTGTTGAATAGAATTTACGCTTTTGAAAAATATAACTGGGGCCCGTTTCTCAAAACTACAAATTACAAATCTACAAATAAAATACACACAAAACAACAATAACATTTTTAAAAGTGTTGTTGTTTTGTATGTATTTTATTTGTAGATTTGTAATTTGTAGTTTTGAGAAACGAGTCCCTGGTTGCAAAACTAGTAAGTAGAGTATGTAAAATTTAATTATTTGTTTTGGCATGGGAAAAGCTCGTAGTTTCTATAACTATTTATCGATTTCGCAATTTTTTTAAGCATACGAAAAACAAAACTAATTAACTATTGAAATGTTTTTAAATTTTCTTAAAATATTTTTCTCTTTGGTTGTTTAAATTCTTACTCTTGGCTTTCTTTCGGAATATTCAAATAACTTGCGTATTCTCTGATCAAAAGCTTTGCAGAAAAATACTTGCTTATATAGAGGGTGTTTTGTAACTCAGAGAGATGACCATAAATTTGTTTTATTATTTATTATTTTATTTTTTATATACATATGTATATATATATTTTTTTAACCGACTTCAAGAAAAGGAGGAGGTTATCAATTTGTCTCTATCTTCCTTTTTTGACATTGTTACTTCACAACTCGGGACATTTTAGAACGATTGAAAAATTCTGTTTTGTCTGTGATCCAATCGGTCACGTTTCTCAAATAATTTTGGGAATTGAAATAATCGATTTTGAAAAATATGCTTTTTTCGTAAATTTTTTTTAAAGAAACCGTGACCGATTGGGTCGCATTTAGGACCCTCCAGAGTACCACACCTATATGGTGTAGTACGTGTGATCTTCCATATTTTACCCTGGTCTTCTCAAGAAATTTCACTAAAAAAGCATATTTTTCAAAATCGATTATTTCAATTCCCAAAATTATTTGAGAAACGTGAACACTTGGGTCGCATTTAGGACCCTCCAGAGTACCACACCTATATGGTGTAGTACGTGTGATCTTCCATATTTTACCCTGGTCTTCTCAAGAAATTTCACTAAAAAAGCATATTTTTCAAAATCGATTATTTCAATTCCCAAAATTATTTGAGAAACGTGAACACTTGGGTCGCATTTAGGACCCTCCAGAGTACCACACCTATATGGTGTAGTACGTGTGATCTTCCATATTTTACCCTGGTCTTCTCAAGAAATTTCACTAAAAAAGCATATTTTTCAAAATCGATTATTTCAATTCCCAAAATTATTTGAGAAACGTGAACACTTGGGTCGCATTTAGGACCCTCCAGAGTACCACACCTATATGGTGTAGTACGTGTGATCTTCCATATTTTACCCTGATCTTCTCAAGAAATTTCACTAAAATGCATTTTTTTCAAAATCGATTATTTCAATTCCCAAAATTATTTGAGAAACGTGAACACTTGGGTCGCATTTAGGACCCTCCAGAGTACCACACCTATATGGTGTAGTACGTGTGATCTTCCACCCTGATCTTCTCAAGAAATTTCACTAAAATGCATTTTTTTCAAAATCGATTATTTCAATTCCCAAAATTATTTGAGAAACGTGAACACTTGGGTCGCATTTAGGACCCTCCAGAGTACCACACCTATATGGTGTAGTACGTGTGATCTTCCATATTTTACCCTGGTCTTCTCAAGAAATTTCACTAAAAAAGCATATTTTTCAAAATCGATTATTTCAATTCCCAAAATTATTTGAGAAACGTGAACACTTGGGTCGCATTTAGGACCCTCCAGAGTACCACACCTATATGGTGTAGTACGTGTGATCTTCCATATTTTACCCTGGTCTTCTCAAGAAATTTCACTAAAAAAGCATATTTTTCAAAATCGATTATTTCAATTCCCAAAATTATTTGAGAAACGTGAACACTTGGGTCGCATTTAGGACCCTCCAGAGTACCACACCTATATGGTGTAGTACGTGTGATCTTCCATATTTTACCCTGGTCTTCTCAAGAAATTTCACTAAAAAAGCATATTTTTCAAAATCGATTATTTCAATTCCCAAAATTATTTGAGAAACGTGAACACTTGGGTCGCATTTAGGACCCTCCAGAGTACCACACCTATATGGTGTAGTACGTGTGATCTTCCATATTTTACCCTGATCTTCTCAAGAAATTTCACTAAAATGCATATTTTTCAAAATCGATTATTTCAATTCCCAAAATTATTTGAGAAACGTGAACACTTGGGTCGCATTTAGGACCCTCCAGAGTACCACACCTATATGGTGTAGTACGTGTGATCTTCCATATTTTACCCTGATCTTCTCAAGAAATTTCACTAAAATGCATTTTTTTCAAAATCGATTATTTCAATTCCCAAAATTATTTGAGAAACGTGAACACTTGGGTCGCATTTAGGACCCTCCAGAGTACCACACCTATATGGTGTAGTACGTGTGATCTTCCATATTTTACCCTGATCTTCTCAAGAAATTTCACTAAAATGCATATTTTTCAAAATCGATTATTTCAATTCCCAAAATTATTTGAGAAACGTGAACACTTGGGTCGCATTTAGGACCCTCCAGAGTACCACACCTATATGGTGTAGTACGTGTGATCTTCCATATTTTAGCCTGATCTTCTCAAGAAATTTCACTAAAATGCATTTTTTTCAAAATCGATTATTTCAATTCCCAAAATTATTTGAGAAACGTGAACACTTGGGTCGCATTTAGGACCCTCCAGAGTACCACACCTATATGGTGTAGTACGTGTGATCTTCCATATTTTACCCTGGTCTTCTCAAGAAATTTCACTAAAAAAGCATATTTTTCAAAATCGATTATTTCAATTCCCAAAATTATTTGAGAAACGTGAACACTTGGGTCGCATTTAGGACCCTCCAGAGTACCACACCTATATGGTGTAGTACGTGTGATCTTCCATATTTTACCCTGGTCTTCTCAAGAAATTTCACTAAAAAAGCATATTTTTCAAAATCGATTATGTCAATACCCAAAATTATTTGAGAAACGTGAACACTTGGGTCGCATTTAGGACCCTCCAGAGTACCACACCTATATGGTGTAGTACGTGTGATCTTCCATATTTTACCCTGATCTTCTCAAGAAATTTCACTAAAATGCATTTTTTTCAAAATCGATTATTTCAATTCCCAAAATTATTTGAGAAACGTGAACACTTGGGTCGCATTTAGGACCCTCCAGAGTACCACACCTATATGGTGTAGTACGTGTGATCTTCCATATTTTACCCTGGTCTTCTCAAGAAATTTCACTAAAAAGCATATTTTTCAAAATCGATTATTTCAATTCCCAAAATTATTTGAGAAACGTGAACACTTGGGTCGCATTTAGGACCCTCCAGAGTACCACACCTATATGGTGTAGTACGTGTGATCTTCCATATTTTACCCTGATCTTCTCAAGAAATTTCACTAAAATGCATTTTTTTCAAAATCGATTATTTCAATTCCCAAAATTATTTGAGAAACGTGAACACTTGGGTCGCATTTAGGACCCTCCAGAGTACCACACCTATATGGTGTAGTACGTGTGATCTTCCATATTTTACCCTGATCTTCTCAAGAAATTTCACTAAAATGCATTTTTTTCAAAATCGATTATTTCAATTCCCAAAATTATTTGAGAAACGTGAACACTTGGGTCGCATTTAGGACCCTCCAGAGTACCACACCTATATGGTGTAGTACGTGTGATCTTCCATATTTTACCCTGATCTTCTCAAGAAATTTCACTAAAATGCATTTTTTTCAAAATCGATTATTTCAATTCCCAAAATTATTTGAGAAACGTGAACACTTGGGTCGCATTTAGGACCCTCCAGAGTACCACACCTATATGGTGTAGTACGTGTGATCTTCCATATTTTACCCTGATCTTCTCAAGAAATTTCACTAAAATGCATATTTTTCAAAATCGATTATTTCAATTCCCAAAATTATTTGAGAAACGTGAACACTTGGGTCGCATTTAGGACCCTCCAGAGTACCACACCTACATATATGGTGTAGTACGTGTGATCTTCCATATTTTACCCTGATCTTCTCAAGAAATTTCACTAAAATGCATTTTTTTCAAAATCGATTATTTCAATTCCCAAAATTATTTGAGAAACGTGAACACTTGGGTCGCATTTAGGACCCTCCAGAGTACCACACCTATATGGTGTAGTACGTGTGATCTTCCATATTTTACCCTGATCTTCTCAAGAAATTTCACTAAAATGCATTTTTTTCAAAATCGATTATTTCAATTCCCAAAATTATTTGAGAAACGTGAACACTTGGGTCGCATTTAGGACCCTCCAGAGTACCACACCTATATGGTGTAGTACGTGTGATCTTCCATATTTTACCCTGATCTTCTCAAGAAATTTCACTAAAATGCATATTTTTCAAAATCGATTATTTCAATTCCCAAAATTATTTGAGAAACGTGAACACTTGGGTCGCATTTAGGACCCTCCAGAGTACCACACCTATATGGTGTAGTACGTGTGATCTTCCATATTTTACCCTGGTCTTCTCAAGAAATTTCACTAAAAAAGCATATTTTTCAAAATCGATTATTTCAATTCCCAAAATTATTTGAGAAACGTGAACACTTGGGTCGCATTTAGGACCCTCCAGAGTACCACACCTATATGGTGTAGTACGTGTGATCTTCCATATTTTACCCTGATCTTCTCAAGAAATTTCACTAAAATGCATATTTTTCAAAATCGATTATTTCAATTCCCAAAATTATTTGAGAAACGTGAACACTTGGGTCGCATTTAGGACCCTCCAGAGTACCACACCTATATGGTGTAGTACGTGTGATCTTCCATATTTTACCCTGATCTTCTCAAGAAATTTCACTAAAATGCATTTTTTTCAAAATCGATTATTTCAATTCCCAAAATTATTTGAGAAACGTGAACACTTGGGTCGCATTTAGGACCCTCCAGAGTACCACACCTATATGGTGTAGTACGTGTGATCTTCCATATTTTACCCTGATCTTCTCAAGAAATTTCACTAAAATGCATTTTTTTCAAAACGATTATTTCAATTCCCAAAATTATTTGAGAAACGTGAACACTTGGGTCGCATTTAGGACCCTCCAGAGTACCACACCTATATGGTGTAGTACGTGTGATCTTCCATATTTTACCCTGGTCTTCTCAAGAAATTTCACTAAAAAAGCATATTTTTCAAAATCGATTATTTCAATTCCCAAAATTATTTGAGAAACGTGAACACTTGGGTCGCATTTAGGACCCTCCAGAGTACCACACCTATATGGTGTAGTACGTGTGATCTTCCATATTTTACCCTGATCTTCTCAAGAAATTTCACTAAAATTCATTTTTTTCAAAATCGATTATTTCAATTCCCAAAATTATTTGAGAAACGTGAACACTTGGGTCGCATTTAGGACCCTCCAGAGTACCACACCTATATGGTGTAGTACGTGTGATCTTCCATATTTTACCCAAATGACTACTCATCTTCTCAAGAAAATTATGTTTTCTTAAATCTTAGTTATTGGCTCTACCAGACATATTTCCATCAGCATTCTTTTATAAATGCATAAAGTACATTTTAGAGCGATTTTTCCAAAAAAAAAATTGATATCTTAATCCAGTTCCAAGGATTTGGAATCCTAGTCCATTTATCGACTACTGTTAAATAGCTAACAGTGCTCTGTTATGTGCTTAACATGCAATGTTAGAAATGTTGGTTCCTGTCTCTGCTAGTTAAATACGAATTTATCTTCACACACATATAATTATGATGATGCTGTTTGTGATGTATGATTTGTTGTTGATTTTTTTTATTGTCAGAACTGCAGCTTTTCTTAATTTCTTGTATTGTTTTTATATGTATGTAAGTAAATACATATGTATGTATGTATGTATGTATATTTTTTCAATTAACTTAAAAATATGTATTTAGCTTGTGCATAATTTATGAAGTTTTAATTAGTATTTGCATACATTTTTATAACAAACGAGAAATGCTTTACATCTTTATTACAAATCGTGTGATTAAGTCAAATCGTATATACTACAACATACATACATACATATGTACATACTTAGGTAGCTATTCACGAAAAAGTTTATAACAGAGTTCAAATGTTGCCTACATATTAGAGATGGGCGCGTGTCGAATTTTTCCAACACGACACGAACACGAATACCAAGGCGCTGCACACGTACGAAACACGCACACGAAAGATTTCGTCAACACGATACTGCACAACACGCACGAAATATTATTGGTTTGGTATTGTAGATCAGAAAATTTAATTGATTTTTTTCATGAGTCGCTTTTCAAAATATGGCACCAAGTTAGCACTGCCAGCTGATGCTATCTGCCACTACAGCTGATACTATCGGTTTACGTACAGAACTTTGATCTGCAGAGGACCATGCAATATCAAAAAATATGCTGGTGTTGTGTGTTTGACGATACAAAATATTAAATTTTTTTCTCATTCATACCTATTTTTTCGTGTCAATTTTGCTCAACACGAAACGACCCGGACACGCACGAAATCAGATCTTTTGTCACAAACACTTCGTGTTGGGCCGTGCATGTTCGAGTCAAGAAAAAAAAACATAACATGCACCCATCTCTACTAAAGTCTACTTTTTGTCGCGTTCGACACCAAGCAAATATGCTTGTTTTTTTCAAAGAAAACGCACCTTTTTTACTTCTTTATACATTTGTGTAGGGCGTCAGCAGCTCTACGTTAGGTAAAATTTTATGAAAAATTTAGTCACATTGTTCGGAAATACAAGGTTATTTGCTTGCGGTCGAACGTGACAAAAAATTGTAATTTTTCGGACAAATGCCCATATGTACATATCTATGTACACATCGTGCCATAACCGCAAAAAGCTTCAGCGACATAAATTTCGAACTAAATTTTTTTCTACCAAAATAGATCATTTGCGATCGTCGTCAAAAAAACAAGGCCCAAAAATTTTTCGGTTAAGCTTTTTTTGCGGTTATGGATCGATAAGTACATAGACATGTATGTATGTACATTGTGATGCGAATATTACAGCACAATCTCAATCATTGCCAAGCAGCTTAAGAGTTAAGTACATAAGCAGGGTACAAGATTGAAATGTACATACATACATACATACATATGTAGATTTCTCTGTACTGATTGAGCCATATAATAATATTGTGTCTGTAAATTGGGTTGCTGATAATACAGACACATCGGCTATATAAACTAGAAGCTCCTTAACACTGAGTGATAAATTAACATCACAATGTGAGTACACACGAGACGCTATTTATACAGTTGCTATATATGTATGTACATATATTCCACAGAGGTCGAAGTATTCTACACAAGATTTTCGTATCATAATAAACAAGAGCAATCACACAGTGTTATAATCATAGACCCTACGGTCACAAAGTTTGACAGGATAAGGATATTTGGACAAGGATATTTTGGCATCTATATAGGGGTGTGGAGTTGGTTGGTTCAGATGAGGATATGGCAGTACAATTGGTAAACCATATCACGTGGGCGTCAGTGATAAAGCGTCACAGGCGATCCGTTTTACTGGTGAAATGAAAAAAACTCAACATTGCGCTAAACTGATGTCGGCCGAGACGATTGAATATTAATCCAAATACTGTCATATCCGATAGGATTAAATATTTAGGAGTGATCTCAGATCGGAAACTGTTATGGAGAGACCACATAGAGGAAAGAGTCAAGAAGGCTAAGTCGTGATGGTCTCTCTGCAAAAGGGCCATTGTGTCCAGATGCGGTCTTAGCCCCATTGCGATACACTGGCTCTATAGGAGCGTGATCAGACCAATTCTAACATACGCATCGGTAATATAGTGGACATCAACAAAGTGCAACACTAAAACTTTGGAGAAGGTTCAACAAATGTGCTGCCTAAGTATAAGCGGCGCTATGAGAACTACATTCACCAGGGCATTGGAGACCATTCTTTATGTCCAACCTATAGATATTAGTATTAGATACGAAGCAGCTCTTGGTACAAAACGTATACAAATGATGGGGGAATTGATCGGACAAGACAACATACAGCACCATCAGAACATATGAACGTCACTGAACGGATAGGAGCAGACTTTGGAATTGTCCGACCGGGTACGTGAGACTAGGGCTATAACTGAATTCGAGACATTGATACCAGAAAGACACTCCTGAGTTAATCGAACCCTAGAACTAGTGACCATTTGCTGCTACACGGATGGCTCGAACCTACGGGAAAGAACGGGCCTAGGTTTCTTCATAGAAGAGTTGAATACCGAGATTTACTTCCGCTTGCCTGACCATAATACAGTCTTCCAGGCGAAGGTTCGTGCAATCACGGAAGTTTTAAAGTGGATCAGTGTGAATATTAGCCCCACATAGGTCAATATATTTACCGACAGCAAGTCGGCAGTTAGGACAATCACAACCGAAAGAGTAAACTCTTGGACCGTTTTAGATGGCAAGAATATGATAAGCGATTACGCAGTACATTGCCAGATTCGTCTGGGAATGTACTGCGTAATCGGGTGCCAAGCCAGTACGGCGTAACCGGAACTGAACGTGCAGATGAACTGGTGAAAAATGCCATAACGTTACGGACAGTAACTCTAACTAATGCAAAGCCGTTCAAGAGAACGAAGATTGAGTTACAAAATTGGGCGAAGATGGCTTACAGGGCACGATGGAATGAATTGTGATACTGTGGGTAATCTAACCAAGGTTCTATAGGACGACCCGGACGAAGACAAAACAAGGGGACTGTTGAAACTAAACAAGTCCGATCTAGGAAAGTTGATCGGTATCTTAATGGGGCACTCTAATCTACGAAGGCATTTGTAACGGATTGGAGCCACGAATGACAATGAATGCAGGGACATGCATGGAGACAATGGAGCACTTCCTTTGTCATTGTCCAGCTGTCGCCCAGCCGATATCCTGTTATTTTGGGGATAGCACTTTACCACACGTTACCCACCTTATACGTGTTGACTATAAAAGTCGTGAACGATACGGCGTTCCTATAAAGGTGTGGTTCGTTTGTAAATTTACATAAGAGCGCACAACAGGCATGGGCTGGCTTGTGTGTATGTCCCCGGAAATGATCGTAATGGGTCCACTTTTAAAACTAACCTAACCTAAAAATGACATGAACTTTGCACCGACAGAGCAAATGTGAAAAATTTATCAATTTCTTTATTGTGGCGAATAGCTGTGAAGTCCATGTTCAAAGTATTTTGTGGTAGTGCAATAGAGATGAAATATTTGCTCAACCATATGTTCGGGCATTGATATCAGAGCATGAACGCAAAGGACATGAGCAATGTTCCACCAAGTTCATGAGTAGTGGAGCAACCGTCAGTGCTTTCTTAATGTGTGTGATGAGGTAGAGAGTAATCTCTTAAAAAGCTTGAATGTCTTGTTTCATCGCTACCAAGAGAACCGCCACTTTCGAAAGAAACTGTAGAACATTTCTTGCCTCAGCAGGAAGCACATTCATGGAAGAAAAATTGTCCTAGTGATATTTTGAATTTTCTTTCGGTTGCGACAAAAGAGATTGAAGATGTTGTCTCTAAATTTAAAGATAAAAAAGCACCGGACTTATACTGTATTCATCGCTACCAAGAGAACCGCCACTTTCGAAAGAAACTGTAGAACACTTCTTGCCTCAGCAGGAAGCACATTCATGGAAGAAAAATTGTCCTAGTGATATTTTGAATTTTCTTTCGGTTGCGACTAAAGAGATTAAAGATGTTGTCTCTAAATTTAAAGATAAAAAAGTACCGGACTTATACCGTATTCCAAATAGAGTATAAAATAGAGGTCTAATAAAATTTCTAAGAGTGCTTAAGCCAGGGGAGTTTTCCAATAAGCTGGAAGAGACAAAAGTTAGTATGATTACCTAAGGAAAATAATTCCTAACATAACCTCTCCTCTTATCGTCCAATGTGTGCGAAAGATACATGTGAGAAATTGCTAGAGAGTATGTATAATCTTTAGAAGACTTGAAAATTGTAATGATGCTAGCCGAGGTCTATCAGAGAAGCAATTTCGCTTCAAGAAAGCAGGTCAACAGTGAAAGCTATCAAAGTTGTAGCAGAACCTGTAACTTGAGCTACCCAAAGAGAGATGGTGGTTAGGTTAGGAAGGGTGGTGCCAAAAACGTACCTCCACTCGGAGACCCAATTTAGGCCATTGTGATTCCCTTCTATTGCCCATTAAAAGTAATATTTACCGCCCATTTGTACCCAGAAGTGACCCTATTACCCGCCATTAAGCCACTGAATTCCCATGATGAAGCCCCTGGTGTCCTTTAGTTTACACTTCCCGATATTAGTAATGCTCTCATGGAAACATCTGCTCACACATCTAAGCCTATGATGTTGCAGCTTCGGGCAGTGACAGATAATATCTTCAATGGTTTATGGTTCCTCTTCATCTCCGCACATCCTACAGAAATCTGGAGTGCCAGTTTTCCAAATTATGGTTCTTGCTCTGACTGAGCAGTGACCAGTCAACGCGCCTATCACGATTCTCATCGCCTTTCTATTCATGTCCAGTAGTAGTTTGCATCTTCCTGAGTGAAGTTTTGGCCACATAACCCCCGAGACTCTACAATCCTCCCAACGCCATGAACTATTGGTCCTGCTTTCTACCCAATGTTCTCTATAGTATTGACCTATCGGTAATTTCACCGCTTTGTCATCGGCAATTTCATTTCCCTCACCACTGCTGCGGCCAGGAACCCAACATAGCCTGACACTATATTTGTCCGTAAGCAAGTTAAGGGCTTTTGTAGTACAGTCACTAACAAGTTTCGATTTGACTTTGTGTCCCTTCAAAGCGTTTAGCGCTGCCTGGCTGTCGACGTAGAAGGATACCTTCTCACCTTCAGGTACATTCTTAGTCACCAGTTCCGTGGTTCTAAGGATCGCCTAGATATCAGCTTGGAAAATGCTGCATTCATTCGCCAGTCAGAAAGAACGAATATTCGTTCCTAAGACATAGATATCAGCACACCTCCTATTCCACTCACCTTTGTGTGCCCAAACCCTGCGAAGTGACCCAGGGGAGGTATCCCAGTTAGTCTGCCCTTCCTCTGTAAAATTAAGACTGAATGATATCCTACAGTGGTCTGAAAACGTACAGTCTTTATCTACCATCCAGTTCTCTATTAGGCTCCTATCTCTGTTAGTTAGTGTTATGGATATAAGCTATCTTCCTTAAAAGAGATGAAGGAATGGTACAAAAGAGTACTCCAAACACTGCAAACTGAGAACAGATTCTTGATCATTTAACTCGATTAGAAATATCAGGTTTAAGGATTAGTGGTCGAATGCCCCAAGCATCCGTAGCTTGACCACTGTTGTGGGACGTAATTTTCCATGGAGTATTAAGATTAAGTTTACCTGAAAGAAGCCAAAGAATTACTCGAGGGACTTAACCTTCGTTAAGTCCTGGATTAACTCAATGGGATTAACTCTAGCTGACGACTCTATTCTTATGATTGACATTGATAACTTGATAATTGAAGTAAAGATGGACATTGTAATGGTGAAAAGTGTGACGATTTCAACCTATGAAACATAATAATGAAAGATCTATGATCTCGCGAGCGAAAGAAAAATTTCGGATGCACGTAGGACTACAAAAAATTAGCAAAAAAAAAATATAAATTCATAATAGTTTCAGTTTAATTTCAATAAAATCTTTAGCTTTATTAAATTATTATTAAATTAAAAAATCAGTTTAACATTCTGAATATTGATTTGTATACAATCATTGTACATAAAAAGAAAATTGTAATGTCTGAAATGAATAAATATAAATTATTGGCGTTGATCCATTTTTTTTCTGTGAATCTTTTTGAAAAAATTACGTATTCTTCACTAAATTCGAAATTTAGCGCATTTAATAGTTTGAACTACTTTCTCATTTTAATATCTCAAATAAAACAAATTTTTTCTATTGCCACAATTTTCCTTGTTAAACATAAGCTGGCCAAAGACTACAATCGATTTGTGCTGAATTTTCTTATGAAAATGTTACATTTTGTTTTTGTATATCATATTTTACCGGGCGGAATCTTTGTTTGTTTGTTCAACGATGATGATGATGATGATAAAAATGAATTGAAATCGGCAACGAAATGAAAAACAAGCTTAAATAAAAAAATTCTGCCAACATGGACACATTTCTTTAGGTTCCTCTGGCAGATTATTTGTTCTCTTCTGTCGAGCTTTCCTTCTATTTTTATTTGTTCCCTGCTGTCCTGTCGTTGGTAATTTTAGTATAACGAATACCAGTATTTGCTTTTTTTAATTATAAGAAATAAATATCTATGTACTAATGTATGAATTGTTTATTATCATTAA